>CM065591.1:497185974-497560103 GCA_033119425.1 Bufotes viridis | reverse complement strand
CCCCCTCTTGTCATTCTCTCCTCCCCCTTCTCATTCTCTCCCCCTGCCCCATGTCATTCTCTCCCCCATGTCATTCTCTCTTCCCCTCTTGTCATTCTCTCTCCTTTTCTTGTCATTCCCCCCTCTTGTCATTCTCTCCCCCATGTCATTCTCTCCCCCCTTGTCATTCTCTCCCCCCTTGTCTTTCCCCTCTGCCCACACACTCTTGTCATTCTCTACCCCCCACCCCCTCTTGTCTTTCTCTTCCCCCCTCCCAATGTCATTCTCTCCTTTTCTTGTAATTCTCCCCACCCCCGTCAGCCCCGTCAGCCCTCGTCAGCCCCTCTCCTCTTGCTGCGCCCGGGCGGTGCGCCCTCATGGACGCGCCAACCCGGGCAGTGCTGCAGCCAACAGAGGCTCAATATAGAGCGCTCGGGCGGCTGCAGCATTAGGCACTCCAGGTGTTTTGAAACTACAATTCCCAGCATGCTCCATTCTTTTTTTGTGAGAATTCAGAGTACAGGAAGTATGAATGCTGGGAGTTGTAGTTTGCCAACAGCTGGAGTGCCAGAGGTTGCCTACCCCTGATCTACAAAGTTTTGTCTATCCATCTCCTGTGCAGACCTCTCTGTCGCCATGGTTACAGACTACATCCAAACCCTGTGTAGTCGGACCCTACAGTCCTGTGTTACTCCGTTCCATCTGCCCCCTCCAATGCAACACCTGCAGCAGGACCCATTGAAAAGCAAGTGCCATTAGTGTCCGTAGGCACCCCCTATAGCTACACCCCGCCCCCTTTCCCAAGCCCGGCCCACCTTTTTGAAAAGTAGTGTGAGTGGCAGAAATCCCAAAAGGTCACAAAATGCTGCTTGTGCAAAATCTTATGACTTTTCTATGACGTACAAACTACACAAGACCGGTCATTCCGTAACGTGCTTACTGATCCTTCCAGACGCCTGCCATCTCTCCAAGGAGCGGAAAAAAAGTGTGACGGAACAGCACAGAACCTGTAATGTCCACCCGTAACATCCCAGCATCCCAGGAAACATCTGCAGGGACAGTGTATCTAATCCTATCATGTGTGATACTGACTGCTGAGCTGTGTATCTAATCCAATCATGTGCGATACTGTCTGCTGAGCTGTGTATCTAATCTAATCATGTGCGATACTGCCTGCTGAGCTGTGTATCTAATACTGTGCGATACTGTCTGCTGAGCTGTGTATCTAATCCAATCATGTGCCATACTGTCTGCTGAGCTGTGTATCTAATCCAATCATGTGCCATACTGTCTGCTGAGCTGTGTATCTAATCCAATCATGTGCCATACTGTCTGCTGAGCTGTGTATCTAATCATATCCTGTGTGATACTGCCTGCTGAGCTGTGTATCTAATACAATTATGTGCGATACTGTCTGCTGAGCTGTGTATCTAATCCAATCATGTGTGATACTGTCTGCTGAGCTGTGTATCTAATCCAATCCTGTGCAATACTGTGCTGAGCTGTGTATTTAATCCAATCATGTGCGATACCGTCTGCTGAGCTGTGTATCTAAGCCTATCATGTGTGATACAGTCTGCTCAGCTGTGTATCTAATCCAATCATGTGCGATACTGTCTGCTGAGCTGTGTATCTAATCCAATCATGTGCGATACTGTCTGCTGAGCTGTGTATCCAATCCTATCCTGTGTGATACTGTCTGCTGAGCTGTGTATCTAATCCAATCATGTGCGATACTGTCTGCTGAGCTGTGTATCTAATCCAATCATGTGCGATACTGTGCTGAGCTGTGTATCTAATCCAATCATGTGCGATACTGTCTGCTGAGCTGTGTATCTAATGCAATCATGTGCGATACTGTCTGCTGAGCTGTGTATCTAATCCAATCATGTGCCATACTGTCTGCTGAGCTGTGTATCTAATCCAATCATGTGCGATACTGTCTGCTGAGCTGTGTATCTAATCCTATTGTGTGCGATACTGTCTGCTGAGCTGTGTATCTAATCCAATCATGTGCGATACTGTCTGCTGAGCTGTGTATCTAATCCAATCATGTGCGATACTGTCTGCTGAGCTGTGTATCTAATCCAATCATGTGCAATACTGTGCTGAGCTGTGTATCTAATCCAATCATGTGCGATACTGTCTGCTGAGCTGTGTATCTAATCCAATCATGTGCGATACTGTCTGCTGAGCTGTGTATCTAATCCAATCATGTGCGATACTGTCTGCTGAGCTGTGTATCTAATCCAATCATGTGCAATACTGCTGCTGAGCTGTGTATCTAATCCAATCATGTGATACTGTCTGCTGAGCTGTGTATCTAATCCAATCATGTGCAATACTGTCTGCTGAGCTGTGTATCTAATCCAATCATGTGCGATACTGTCGCTGAGCTGTGTATCTAATCCAATCATGTGCGATACTGTCTGCTGAGCTGTGTATCTAATCCAATCATGTGCGATACTGTCTACTGAGCTGTGTATCTAATCCAATCATGTGCGATACTGTGCTGAGCTGTGTATCTAATCCAATCATGTGCGATACTGTCTTCTGAGCTGTGTATCTAATCCAATCATGTGCAATACTGTCTGCTGAGCTGTGTATTTAATCCAATCATGTGTGATACTTTCTGCTGAGCTGTGTATTTAATCCAATCATGTGCCATACTGTCTGCTGAGCTGTGTATCTAATCCAATCATGTGCGATACTGTGCTGAGCTGTGTATCTAATCCAATCATGTGCGATACGGTCTTCTGAGCTGTGTATCTAATCAAATCATGTGCCATACTGTCTGCTGAGCTGTGTATCTAATCCTATCCTGTGTGATACTGTCTGCTGAGCTGTGTATCTAATCCAATCATGTGCGATACTGTCTGCTGAGCTGTGTATCTAATCCAATCATGTGCCATACTGTCTACTGAGCTGTGTATCTAATCCAATCATGTGCCATACTGTCTACTGAGCTGTGTATCTAATCCTCTCCTAGGTGATACTGTCTGCTGAGCTGTGTATCTAATCCAATCATGTGCCATACTGTCTGCTGAGCTGTGTATCTAATCCAATCATGTGCCATACTGTCTGCTGAGCTGTATATCTAATCCAATCATGTGCGATACTGTGCTGAGCTGTGTATTGTGGGGAGTCGCTCTGGTAGACAGCGGTGCGGGTGCAGTTTAGAGGCAAAACAAGGAGTCCAGATTGTGCAACAAACAGTGTTTTATTCACACTTGCACACCATAAATGAAAAACAGTCTCTTTGGTGACAGTTCACACACAACGGAAATAACGTGGCAAAACAAAAACAGGCCAACACAGGTTCAGTCACCTGGGAGGTGTAGGTGCAGGTTCGCACCACGCTGTCGGCCCAGCCGCAGGAGAATCCAGCTTCAGGTAGCCAGGAACAAAGCACCTCCTTGCTGAGCTCTTTCCTCCAGGACAGAGAACTCCTCAGCCCTGTTAGCAGCTCCAGGATAATCACAGCCTCCAGCTGCTGAGCTGGCTGAGCTTTTAAGCCCAGCCCAAAACCAGGACTGGGTCGTGGGAGCAGCCACCCACCCTACACTTTAGCTGCTCCCGGTAGAGCCGGCCCGGATCGGCTTTGCAGCCATGCTATTTAAACTCTGTCAGTAGCACTAGCTGCTGCTGACATCAACAAAACGGGCTCTTACCTCACCGAGGCTATGAACCTCGGTGACACATACCTGCCATCCACGACGGCACCCTGCACCTTACCACACCCCCTTTGTTCAACCCTGAGGGTGGACACATGTGAGGCAGTGGGCGCGGAAAGGGCATCTGCATTTCCCTGCAAGCGACCTGCCCTATGTTCCACGGAGAACTTGAAATTTTGAAGGGATAGGAACCACCTGGTGACCCGAGCATTCCTCTCCTTGGCCTGACTCATCCATTTGAGGGGAATGGTCGGTCACCAGACAGAACCTCCTCCCTAACAGGTAGTAGCGGAGAGATTCGAGTGCCCACTTGATAGCCAGGCACTCCCTCTCCACTATACTATATCTGGACTCGGCGGGACTGAGCTTACGGCTCAGGAAGACAACGGGATGTTCTTCCCCGTTGACCTCCTGCGACAGTACCGCACCGAGGCCTACCTCCGAGCGTCGGTCTGTACGACAAACTCCTTGTTGAAGTCGGGTGTCACCAAAACCGGGGACCCACACAGGGCCGACTTCAACGCGGAGAAAGCCTCCTCCGCCTTCTCACTCCAGCTAACCCTCCCAGACTTTCGCCCCTTCAACAGGTCTGTCAATGGCGCTGCTATTGTGGCAAAGTGGGGCACAAACCTCATGTAGTATCCTACAATCCCCAGGAACGACTTTACCTGCCTGGTGGTGACCGGTCGGGGCCAGCTACGAATGGCCTCTACCTTAGTTACCTGAGGTTTGATGACTCCCTGCCCAATTACATATCCCAGATATTTGGTCTCTTCCAACCCAATCGCACACTTTTTTGGATTGGCGGTTAGTCCAGCTTTCCTCAGGGCATCCACTACCGCCTGCACCTTGGGTAAATGGCTTTCCCAGTCGGTGCTGTGGATGACTACATCATCTAAGTAGGCCGAGGCGTACCGACGATGTGGTCGCAGCACTATGTCCATTAACCTCTGGAAAGTGGCGGGGCGCCATGCAGGCCAAAGGGTAACACCTTGTAGTGATACAGGCCCTGCGAGGTAACAAACGCGGTTTTTCCTTAGCCGCCTCCGTTAAGGGTACCTGCCAGTACCCTTTAGTGAGGTCCAGCACAGAAAAATAACGGGCTTGTCCTAAATTTTCAACAAGCTCGTCTACTCGGGGCATGGGATACGCGTCAAACTTGGATACTTCATTTAACTTGCGAAAGTCGTTGCAGAACCGCAACGTCCCATCCGGCTTAGGTATTAGGACTATGGGACTGGCCCACTCACTTTCGACTCCTCAATGACATCGAGCTTCAACATTAACTGCACTTCCTCCGCGATGGCCCGCCGCCGAGCCTCGGGTACCGGTATGGTTTTAACCGGACCTTGGCCTGAGGCTCAGTGGCGATGTCATGTCGGATGAGAGACGTGCGGCCAGGGAGGTCCGAGAACACATCCGTGTTCCGACTGAGAACTCCTGACTTCCTGAACTTGTGTGGAAGACAGGCTGTCTGCAATTTTACCGTGGTTACGGCTTCACAGGCCTCGAACTGTGGGGCTGGACCCTTTTCACCTAGAAGCCCTGGCCGGGGCTGTGGTCGTCGGCCGTGTCCCTATCTTTCCACGGCTTTAGCAAATTCACGTGGTACACCTGCTCCGGCTTGCGCCGCCTGGCTGGTGTACTTTGTAATTTACTTCCCTACCTTCTCGATCACCTCATAGGGGCCCTGCCACCTAGCTAGGAATTTGCTGTCAAGGGTGGGTACCAGAACCAACACTCGATCTCCCGGATTGAAGCCCCGTACCCGAGCCTGACGATTGTACACCCTACTCTGGGCTTGTTGCGCTGCCTCCATATGCTCCCGGACCAGCGGCAGCACCCTTTCCATCCGTTCCTGCATCTGGGCGACATACTCAATGACACTTTTGTGGGGACAGGCTGTTGTTCCCATGCTTCCTTGGCGATATCCAACAGGCCCCGAGGGTGTCTGCCATAAAGCAGTTCGAAGGGCGAGAGCCCAGTAGAGGCCTGGGGTACCTCTCGCACTGCGAACATGAGATAGGGCAGAAGCAGGTCCCAGTCCTTCCCATCTCTAGACACCACCCTTTTTAACATATTTTTAGAGTTTGGTTAAACCTCTCAACAAGACCGTCTGTTTGCGGATGGTAAGCGGACGTCCGTAACTGCTTTATACGCAACAATTTACACAGTTCCTTCATTACTTTGGACATAAAGGGGTCCCTTGGTCTGTCAGAACCTCTTTTGGCAGGCCCACACGGAAAACATCTCCATTAACTCTTTGGCAATGAGCTTAGCTGAGGTATGTCGCAGAGGCACCGCCTCCGGATACCGAGTGGCATAGTCGAGAACTACCAGAATGTGTTGGTGGCCCCTGGCAGACTTTGGTACAGGCCCAATTAAATCCATAGCAATTCGCTCAAGCGGTACTTCAATAATTGGCAGAGGTACCAGAGGACTACGGAAATGTGGCTGGGGGCTAGTTATCTGACAGGTGGGACAGGACTTACAATAATTTTCTACTTCCTTGAACACACTGGGCCAATAAAACCGCTGCAGTATGCGGTCCTGGGTTTTCTGCCACCCCAGGTGTCCCCCAAGAACATGTTGGTGGGCAAGCTCCATGACAAGCTTGCGATACGCTGTGGGCACCACCAACTGTTCAACAGGTTCACCTCGGATTTGGTTCACCCGATACAACATATCCTGCAGAACAATAAATCGTGGGAACATTAATTCAGCCCCTGGTTTCTGGGGTTTACCATCAATTTCCAGCACATTCTCCCAGGCCCTGGTTAGGGTTTGGTCCCGGTGTTGTGCGGTCCCAAAATTTTCCCCGGAGACATTGAGGTCTGCCAACTCAGGTCCCGGTGGCAAGTCCTCCGTGTCTCCCACCATTACACTCAGTGGGGTTGTCTCCCCACTACCGCTGCAGCAGTGGTCACCCCTACCGCTGGCCCTTCAGACTCGGGCTCCCAGGGTTCTGGCCTTCCAGGGGTATCAGGCCACTCTGCTAGGGTTACCCCTGTCTCAGGGCTATTAGTCACTTTCATCTCAGGCCACAGTGACGGAAAACCAGGAAGTCTCTCCCAATTATTAGTTCATAGGGCAGCTTTGTGGAGATCGCCACTTCACAAGTCCAGGTGCCGACCGCCGTGGACAGAGACATTACAGCAGTGGGATAGTCCTTTAAGTCTCCGTGTATGCACACCACACCCACTGTCCGGCCCGTATACTGGGTGGGCTGTACCAGGGCAGCACTTACCAGGGTTACCAGGCTCCCTGAGTCCAACAGCGCCACTGCCAGGTTATCCCCGACTTGCACCTGGCACAGATGACGATTGTCTATTGTCCCGGGGATGCCGGTCGCACACAGTCTCCGGGCATACATGGAAGCCCGGTACCCATAATTAGTCTCCATGGGTTCCCCCACTGTGGACAGTTGGCCCTTATGTGTCCAGGCTCCCGACACTGCCAGCAGACCACTGGGGACGGATCTGCAAGAGGTACATCCCGGGCGGGTTTGGCCGGCCGCCGGGACTGGGGTGGAGATTTCCGGGGTTTGACTGGCCCCTCCCAAAAGAACCCCCTGCAGGTTTCTGGTGGCCTCATATCGCTCCACCAGGTCGACCATCTCAAGGGCATTGGTGGGGATACCTGGCCGATCCAGTGTTGAAGGGGGTAAGGCAAGGCCCTCCAAAACATGTCAGCCAGCAGCCAGTCCAGCATAGCAGTCGGACTTAGAACGTCAGGCTGCAGCCATTTTTGCAACCTGTGCAGCAACTCATAGTACTGCGGCCTGGCGGGTTCAGCCACTTTGAAGTCCCACTGGTGGACCCGCTGAGCCCGGACCAACACGTTTACCCCCAGTCTGGCCAGGATCTCCCCTTCACCGTGGAATAGTCAGCAGCCTGGTCGTCTGCCAAATCAAAAAAACTTGCTGGGGTCCGGATGCCAGGAGCGGAGCAACCACCTCGGCCCACTGGTCACGGGGTAACTTTTCCCTCACGGCGACCTTCTCAAAAACCGCCAGGTACGTCTCAACGTCGTCTGCGGGGGTCATTTTTGGGATCGCCGCACGGACCGCTTTCCGGGCATCATGGACGTGGTGGGACGCTCCTGCCGCCTGTAACGCCATCACATGTTGTAGCAGTAGTTGGTTGGTCTCCCGCTGCTGCACGTTAGCCTCTATGAGAGCCTTCACAGCAGCCTCCATGTTGCCAGAAACTCCTGCTTGCAGCTTTGCTGGCTTAATATATTCCATGCACTTTAGAAAAACAAAACTTCGGCGTTCACGCCAGCCTCACTGCGCATGCCCGCATCCGACACCAAATGTGGGAGTCGCTCTGGTAGACAGCGGTGCGGGTGCAGTTTAGAGGCAAAACAAGGAGTCCAGATTGTGCAACAAACAGTGTTTTATTCACACTTGCACACCATAAATGAAAAACAGTCTCTTTGGTGACAGTTCACACACAACGGAAATAACGTGGCAAAACAAAAACAGGCCAACACAGGTTCAGTCACCTGGGAGGTGTAGGTGCAGGTTCGCACCACGCTGTCGGCCCAGCCGCAGGAGAATCCAGCTTCAGGTAGCCAGGAACAAAGCACCTCCTTGCTGAGCTCTTTCCTCCAGGACAGAGAACTCCTCAGCCCTGTTAGCAGCTCCGGGATAATCACAGCCTCCAGCTGCTGAGCTGGCTGAGCTTTTAAACCCAGCCCAAAACCAGGACTGGGTCGTGGGGAGCAGCCACCCACCCTACACTTTAGCTGCTCCCGGTAAGAGCCGGCCCGGATCGGCTTTGCAGCCATGCTATTTAAACTCTGTCAGTAGCACTAGCTGCTGCTGACATCAACAAAAACGTTCTCTTACCTCACCGAGGCTATGAACCTCGGTGACACATACCTGCCATCCACGACGGCACCCTGCACCTTACCACAGTATCTAATCCAATCATGTGCGATACTGTCTGCTGAGCTGTGTATCTAATCCAATTATGTGCCATACTGTCTGCTGAGCTGTGTATCTAATCCAATCATGTGTGATACTGTCTGCTGAGCTGTGTATCTAATCCAATCATGTGCCATACTGTCTGCTGAGCTGTGTATCTAATACAATCATGTGCGATACTGTGCTGAGCTATGTATCTAATCCAATCATGTGCGATACTGTCTGCTGAGCTGTGTATCTAATCCAATCATGTGCGATACTGTGCTGAGCTGTGTATCTAATCAAATCATGTGCGATACTGTCTGCTGAGCTGTGTATCTAATCCTATCATGTGTGATACTGTCTGCTGAGCTGTGTATCTAATCCAATCATGTGCGATACTGTCTGCTGAGCTGTGTATCTAATCCTATAATGTGTGATAGTCTGCTGAGCTGTGTATCTAATCCTCTCCTGTGTGATACTGTCTGCTGAGCTGTGTATCTAATCCTATCATGTGTAATGCTGTCTGCTGAGCTGTGTATCTAATCCTACCCCGTGTGATACTGTCTGCTGAGCTATGTATCTAATCTTATCCTGTGTGATACTGTCTGCTGAGCGGTGTATCTAATCCTATCATGTGTGATACTGCCTGCTGAGCTGTGTATCTAATCCTATCATGTGTGATAGTCTGCTGAGCTGTGTATCTAATCCTATCCTGTGTGATACTGTCTGCTGAGCTGTGTATCTAATCCTATCCTGTGTAATACTGTCTGCTGAGCTGTGTATCTAATCCTCTCCTGGGTGATACTGTCTGCTGAGCTGTGTATCTAATCCTATCCTGTGTGATACTGTCTGCTGAGCTGTGTATCTAATCCTACCCTGTGTGATACTGTCTGCTAAGCTGTGTATCTAATGTTATCCTGTGTGATACTGCCTGCTGAGCTGTGTATGTAATCCCACCATGTGTGATACTTTCTGCTGAGCTGTGTATCTAATCCCACCATGTGTGATACTGTCTGCGGAGCTGTGTATCTAATCCAATCATGTGCGATACTGTCTGCTGAGCTGCGTATCTAATCCTATCCTGTATGGTACTGCCTGCTGAGCTGTGTATCTAATCCTATCATGTGTGATACTGTCTGCTGAGCTGTGTATCTTATCCAATCATGTGTGATACTGTCTGCTGAGCTGTGTATCTAATCCTATCCTGTGTGATACTGTCTGCTGAGCTGTGTATCTAATCATATCATGTGTGATACTGCCTGCTGAGCTGTGTATCTAATCATATCATGTGTGATAGTCTGCTGAGCTGTGTATCTAATCCTATCCTGTGTTATACTGTCTGCTGAGCTGTTTATCTAATCCTCCCCTGTGTGATACTGTCTGCTGAGCTGTGTATCTAATCCTACCCTGTGTGATACTGTCTGCTGAGCTGTGTATCTAATCCTATCATGTGCGATACTGTCTGCTGAGCAGTGTATCTAATCCTATCCTGTGTGATACTCTCTGCTGAGCTGTGTATCTAATCCTATCCTGTGTGATACTGTCTGCTGAGCTGTGTATCTAATCCTATCCTGTGTGATACTGCCTGCTGAGCTGTGTATCTAATCCTATCCTGTGTCATACAGTCTGCTGAGATGTGTATCTAATCCTATCCTGTGTGATATAGTCTGCTGAGCTGTGTATCTAATCCTACCCCGTGTGATAATGTCTGCTGAGCTGTGTATCTAATCTTATCCTGTGTGATACTGTCTTCTGAGCTGTGTATCTAATCTTATCCTGTGTGATACTGTCTGCTGAGCAGTGTATCTAATTCTATCCTGTGTGAAACTGTCTGCTGAGCTGTGTATCTAATCCTAGCATGTGTGATACTGTCTGCTGATCTGTGTATCTAATCTTATCCTGTGTGATACTGTCTGCTGAGCTGTGTATCTAATCCTATCCTGTGTGATACTGTCTGCTGAGATGTGTATCTAATCCTAGCATGTGTGATACTGTCTGCTGATCTGTGTATCTAATCTTATCCTGTGTGATACTGTCTGCTGAGCTGTGTATCTAATCCCATCATGTGTGATACTGTCTGCGGAGCTGTGTATCTAACCTATCTTGTGTGATACTGTCTGCTGAGCTGTGTATCTAATCCTATCCTGTGTGATACTGTCTGCTGATCTCTGTATCTAATCCTATCCTGTGTAATACTGACTGCTGAGCTGTGTATCTAATCCTATCCTGTGTGATACTGTCTGCTGATCTCTGTATCTAATCCTATCCTGTGTAATACTGACTGCTGAGCTGTGTATCTAATCCTATCCTGTGTGATACTGTCTGCAGAGCTGTGTATCTAATCCCATCCTGTGTGATACTGCCTGCTGAGCTGTGTATCTAATCCTATCCTGTGTGATACTACCTGCTGAACTGTGTATCTAATGCTATCATGTGTGATACTATCTGCTGAGCTGTGTATCTAATCCCATCCTGTGTGATGCAGGGACAGTGTATCTAAGCCACTCCTTTGTGATACGGTCCCACCCTCCATGCTGTATTTCCTCTGTACAGTTTGGGATGTTATGTTCCTTCATTCTTGGGATCCGGTGTCCCCCGGAGTCCGCTAACTGACACAGCCTTTCCAGGGCCGGGCCCCCACCAGCTGCTGCTCCTGATTGGCTGAGCTCCACGCCCCCAGCCAATCACAGGGCTCTGTTATGACTTGGTGAAGGATGAAGCCTGATGTTCTAGGAATAAGACGTCTGAGACACTGGGAAGATGATACACTTTCCACCCCGGGGTCAGGACAAACATAGTGACCCTTCCAGTGCTGGAGAGAAGTGTGACGGCGCCTCTCACTGGACTCCGACCCTATTTGCCCTTCTGTAGTCTAGGAAAGCTGGGTGACAACCCATGAAGATCTGCTTTTCAGGACTCTGTTGGGAGGTCATGGCGGCCATATTGGTTGTCATTGAAATTTTTAGGAATAGATAAAACATGACATATGAGGACGCCATGTACCTGGGAACTTTCTATGAAATCCTGCCCTGTCTGAAACCCTTGACAAAATCCTTAATTCTTTAGTATAAGTCATAACAGAGGAGAGCAGGGGAGACACAATCTCTGTCCTCCCTGTACTCTCCATTTAATGTCATCAGGACAGAGGAGAGCAGGGGAGACACAATCTCTGTCCTCCCTGTACTCTCCACATAATGTCGTCAGGACAGAGGAGAGCAGGGGAGACACAATCTCTGCCCCCCTGTACTCTCCACATAATGTCGTCAGGACAGAGGAGAGCAAGGGGAGACACAATCTCTGCTCTCCCTGTACTCTCCACATAATGTCGTCAGGACAGAGGAGAGCAGGGGAGACACAATCTCTGTCCTCACTGTACTCTTCATATAATGTCATCAGGACAGAGGAGAGCAGGGGAGACACAATACCTGTCCTCCATGTACTCTTCACATAATGTCGTCAGGACAGAGTAGAGCAGGGGAGACACAATCCCTGTCCTCCATGTACTCTCCACATAATGTCGTCAGGACAGAGGAGAACAGCGGGAGACACAATCCCTCTGTACTCTCCACATAATGTCGTCAGGACAGAGTAGAGCACGGGAGACACAATCTCTATTCTCCCTGTACTCTCCACATAATGACGTCATGACTGGGGAGAGCATGGGAGACAAAATCTCTGTCCTCACTGTACTCTCCACATAGTGTCGTTAGGACTGAGGAGAGCAGGGGAGACACAATCTCTGTCCTCCATGTACTCTCCACATAATGTCGTCAGGACAGAGGAGAACAGGGAAGACACAATTCCTCTCCTCCCTGTACTCTTCATATAATGTTATCAGGACAGAGGAGAACAGGGAAGACACAATCTCTGTCCTCCCTGTACTCTCCACATAATGTCATCAGGACAGAGAATTTCTGTCCTCCATGTACTCTTCAAATAATGTCATCAGGACAGAAGAGAGCAGGGGAGACAAAATCTCTGTCCTCACTGTACTCTCCACATAATGTCATCAGGACAGAGGAGAGCAGGGAGACACAATCTCTGTCCTCCATGTACTCTCCACATAATGTCAGTCAGGACAGAAGAGAGCAGGGGAGACACAATCCCTGTCCTCCCTGTACTGTCCACATAATGTCGTCAGGACTGAGGAGAGCAGGGGAGACACAATCTCTGTCCTCCCTGTACTCTCCACATAATGTCGTCAGGACAGAAGAGAGCAGGGGAGACACAATCCCTGTCCTCCATGTACTCTCCACATAATGTCGTCAGGACAGAAAAGAGCAGGGGAGACACAATCCCTGTCCTCCATGTACTCTCCACATAATGTCGTCATGACTGAGGAGAACAGGGGAGACACAATCCCTGTCCTCCATGTACTCTCCACATAATGTCGTCAGGACTGAGGAGAGCAGGGGAGACACAATCTCTGTCCTCCATGTACTCTCCACATAATGTCATCAGGACAGAGGAGAACAGGGGAGACACAATTTCTGTCCTCCATGTACTCTACACATAATGTCATCAGGACAGAGGAGAACAGGGGGAGACACAATTTCTGTCCTCCATGTACTCTACACATAATGTCGTCAGGACTGAGGAGAGCAGGGGAGACACAATCCCTGTCCTCCCTGTACTCTTCACATAATGTCGTCAGGACTGAGGAGAACAGGGGAGACACAATCTCTGTCCTCCCTGTACTCTCCACATAATGTCGTCAGGACAGAGGAGAGCAGGGGAGACACAATCTCTGTCCTCCCTGTACTGTCCACATAATGTCGTCAGGACTGAGGAGAACAGGGAAGACACAATCCCTGTCCTCCCTGTACTCTCCATATAATGTCCTCAGGACTAAGGAGAGCAGGGGAGACACAATCCCTGTCCTCCCTGTACTCTCCACATAATGTCGTCAGGACAGAGGAGAGCAGGGGAGACACAATCTCTGTCCTCCCTGTACTCTCCACATAATGTCGTCAGGACAGAGGAGAGCAGGGGAGACACAATCCCTGTCCTCCCTGTACTCTCCACATAAATCACTTATAGGAGGGATGTGATCGCCTCTGCACATCAGATGACTACAGACTGTACCTACCTATTGACAAACTACAGCGAGATGGCGGTAATCTTCTTCAGGACTGGCCCCGCCCTAATAACAATGCCAAGTAAAGTGCCTCATACACAGTGCCCCCATAAGAGTGCTAGTTACTGAACTCATATAACAGTGCCTCAATATGTCTTATACATAGTACCTCCATAAGAATGTTAGCTACCGGACTCATACAACAGTGCCAACCACAGTGCCCCGATGTGTTTCATACCCATTGTCGCAATAGGTGTGCCAGTTACTGGGCTCATATAACAATGCCAACTACAGTGCCTCAATGTGCCTCATACACAGTGCCCCCAATAGAGTCCTAGATACTTGGCTCACAGAACAATGCCAACAACAGTGCCACAATGTGTCTCATACACAATGACCCCATAAGAGTGCCAACCACAGTGCCCCATGTGTCCCATACATAGTGCCAGCCATGGAGTTCCCGCCACATGGCTCACATAAGAGTGCCAGTCATAGTGCCCTTTCTTTTACTTGGGACAGGTAGAAGGCGGCCTGTGTCCTGAAAGGCCAGAGTAATTTAACCCCCTGAGTGCCGTCATGGTCCACTCTAGGGGATGGAGTGCATAATGGATCCACATAATGCAGGACGTTGGTTCCAGTATTATATTAGTGTCAGTGTGAATAAGGCCTTAGGTGGTCAAGATCCTTCTGCTTTGTTCTGTGTTGTGCTCAGTGCTTCACACCAGTGACAAGTGATCCCTGTTCCTGGAGACTGGTGACCAGATGAGGCGGCTGTGCCCAAAATATAAAAGCTGAGGTCCCGCTCCTGTCAGCACTGGACTCAGAGCGGGAGAGGCACAGCAAGGGGTTACCGGGAACCAGTGCTGCAGGTAACGATCAGAGGGGTGGAAAATACAGCAATAGGGAGAAGGCTAAAGAATAATCATGATGGAAAATATAATAACAATAACGATAGAAAATAATGTAGTAATGATAATAATAATAGAACATCTACTGTTATAAATTAGAAAAAATAATAATAACAATAATGATGCTAGAAAAATATTGATAAATATTGGAATCATGTAAAGGAATAATGATGATAGAAAACGAAATAATACATGTAAAATAGTAATCATAGAAATAATAATAGAAAATATAATAATAATAACAACAATAATCATGATAGATAATATAACAATAATGTAAAAAAAATAAAGAATAAGAAAGATAGAAAATCTAATAATAGCATAGTAAATTCATGATATAAGTAATAAAATATATAGATAAATAAAAAATATAGAAAAGTAATACCATCATATAAATGACAATAATTATGTTATATTCTGTAGGGGTCTTTATCAGGAAAAAAGTGTTATTTATTAGATTTTTTTAAATATATAGTTATTTTAAATCCATCAACTTAATAAGAATTGATTTCATTTTATATTATATTAATATTACTGCAGTATTTTTTTTCTATTATTTGTTATATACATTTTATATTGCGGATTATTATTATTATTACTTCAGAGTCTGATATTTTCTGAAAGCCGGTGACCTTATTTTACTCTCTCTATTGTTTAATTTATATAATTTTTGCGGACATCTATTATTTTATTTTTTTCGAATTTTCCATTGCATCTCTTTGAAACATCTGCCCCAAAATTGCATTGCAAAGTGGTCTTCTAGAGGGGGCTCATTTCTAAGAAAAGGGCCCGGAATTAAAAACAGTTTTCCTAAATCCTAATTTCTCCCTTCCTTTTAATTCTGAATTGTTTTAATAATTTTTTTTCTATAAAAAAAATGATTTTATGTCAGAGAGGGCACTGGGAGCCTCGTCGGTAGACCTGATTTTGGTGACATTTGGGTTCAGCTCCTCCCTTTGGGACACCACAAGGATTTTTCAGCGCTGAGAAGAAAGGTTCTCAGCCCCGCTGCGCCTTAATGTCTTTATTTATGGGATTTCGGTCCCGCCCGACCCAGGATTACGAAGATCTATTAAAAGCAAGGAATTTACTGTGATGTCCTGATCGCTTTAGTCTGAGATGCTGATTGTTTTTATACTCTATAGAAAACTATTTAACATGTCACCTGTCATAGAATGGAAACAATGAACCTGAAAGACGGGTATAAGGACGCCACCCCAGGCGAGGGTACAGGGGCTTACATAAAAACACGCCAGAAAAGTCTATATATACATACACTAGTATGCACGGCTCCATCGGTGAGATGGCGTCTTCTGTGCACAGCTGGGTGTAGACCGCCATATGGCCATCTCCGCAGAGTCAGGTAATTTGAAATTTTTTGCCAAAAAATTTAAGAAATGATTTATTTCTATAGCTAGGGCTACATGGGCCTCACTGTGCCATGACTTGGCGCTTGCGGTTGCCCACTGAGTCAGGTAAAACTCCTGCTTTGTGAATAGAATGCCAGAACTGCGGTGAAAACTGACACACTTAGGATAGAGGCAGTTTTATATGCGGTATTTCGGGCTCAGTGACCAAATAGGATGTAAGGTCAGCGCAGGACGTGACCGCGGGGCTGGAGGGAGATCCCATTACTGTGATATCTATGACTCCTCAGCCCAAATCCCAGCGATCACCATAAGGTCACATGTCATGGCACCCGGTAGGAGTCACCCTTCACCCATATTCCTGCCTTTCAGATCTAACCCAAGCCAGGTTCTCCCAAAAATAATGAATCACAGTCTCCAAGCAGTCGTTCTTTACTATTCAATAAAATATTGTGTTACAAGATCTCTGTTTGCTGTCAATGAGTGGGAGCATTTTTATTTATTTTTTTGCTCATAGGCAGGTGGATTACATAAGAATTGTAACAAACCCTCAGCTGTGAGAAGTATCAGACACAGGTTTTAAGCCTCTGGTTGTAAACAAGAATGTCACTTGTCACTGACAGCGAGCAGAGATCTTAAAAATGATGAGGAATTAATACTATTGATGAACTGTCCTTGCCACCAATCACAACGCAGTTTTCATTTTTCAAGAGCCCTGCAAGAAATGAAAGATGCGCTGTGATTGGTTGCTAAGGACTGCATTTGCTTTTTAGACAGTTTCATAAAGCTGCCCTTCTTCCTTTCCCCTAGCAACCAATCAGATCGCAGCTAGCATTTTCTATTGTGCCCTTTTAAAATGAAAGCTGTGCTCTGATTGGTTGCCAGGGGTGACAAAGACAGTTTTTCATATAGACAACTTTCAGAAATATGGGTTTCAATTCCTCCTCCATTTTTTAGATCTCTGCTTGCTGTCAGTGATAATGGGCAGTCTTGTTTAAATCCACTCCCAATGTGTATAAGGAAATTAGAAATTTTTTAAATTATACAATGACTACAGTTATGAAAATGGACGAGCCCTTTAACTGGAAGTTCCTGATCTTGTCAGTAAGGGAAGTACAGGAAACTTTCACTGTGATTTTTGTTTTCTGTGACTCAGCAGGAAATGAGTGGATGGAATTGGGAAGTCGTGAAAAGAATTATGAAAATGTGCGAGTCATCGAGCCCTCATTACATTACGACATCGCTTTTACACACACTAGACGGGATCTATAATCCGGCATCCAGTAGTCCAGAAATGCCTATAGTCCTGCACAGATTATCCGCTTTGAAACCATCTTAACTTTATTTTTTTAAATATACTTTGTCTACCTCTGCTTGCTGTAAGCAAATAAAAGCCCAACCTTAGATTTTACCCACACTATAGCTATTCTCCCGCTGTGTGACGTATTGGGTCATGTCAGGGTGTCAGCTTATTCGTATCTTCATTGACAGCAAGCAGAGATCTTGAAAAAGATGAAGACTCAAACATATCATAATGCAATGATTCCACTATGTTTACACTAGACTGGCCCTTTAAGAGCCATCATGATATGATACGTTCCTTATGTTATAACTTATATCTTCGTAGGGAAGGAGTGAAACGTCTCATTGGTCGTCGACCGCAGCTGCACTTGGCTTAGAAGAAAGATGGTTGGACTCAAGCCCTCGGAGGTTCCCCCCACGCTGATGGTGAAATTTGTGGGTGCTGGAGCGGCGGCCTGTATCGCGGATTTGGTCACTTTCCCATTAGACACGGCGAAAGTCCGGCTGCAGGTATATAGGATTATTATACGGAGGTGGGGTGACCAGATTGGGGGGTGGGGGCGGTGAATATACGTGAAGGTCTCCCCACTTTGTTCTATCTGCAGATCCAAGGGGAGGGTCTGGCCGAGACTGGAGTCCGTATCGTCCAGTACAAGGGTGTGATGGGGACTATTACCACCATGGTGAGGATGGAGGGGGCGGCCAGTCTCTACAACGGGCTGGTGGCCGGGCTGCAGCGACAGATGACATTCGCCTCCATCCGGATTGGGATGTACGACTCCGTGAAACAGTTTTACTGCCGGCAGACCGAAAGTGAGCAAAAGGTTCTAAATGTGTTGTTTTTTTGTTTTGTTTTTTAGAGTTTTTTTTGTGGGTAGTGTCACAGTACACCTATAATAGTGACATCACAGTGCACCTAAAATAGTGACATCACAGTGCACCTATAATAGTGACATCACAGTGCAGCTATAATAGTGACATCACAGTGCACCTATAATAGTGACATCACAGTGCGCCTATAATAGTGACATCACAGTGCGCCTATAATAGTGACATCACAGAGCACCTATAATAGTGACATCACAGTGTGCCTATAATAGTGACATCACAGTGCACCTATAATAGTAACATCACAGTGCACCTATAATAGTGACATCACAGTGCACCTATAATAGTGACATCACAGTGCACCTATAATAGTGACATCACAGTGCACCTATAAAAGTGACATCACAGTGCACCTATAATAGTGACATCACAGTGCACCTATAATAGTGACATCACAGTGCACCTATAATAGTGACATCACAGTGCACCTATAATAGTGACATCACAGTGCACCTATAATAGTGACATCACAGTGCACCTATAATAGTGACATCACAGTGCACCTATAATAGTGACATCACAGTGCACCTATAATAGTGACATCACAGTGCACCTATAATAGTGACATCACAGTGCACCTATAATAGTGACATCACAGTGCGCCTATAATAGTGACATCACAGTGCAGCTAAAATAGTAACATCACAGTGCAGCTAAAATAGTGACATCACAGTGCAGCTAAAATAGTAACATCACAGTACACCTATAATAGTGACATCACAGTGCGCCTATAATAGTGACATCATAGTGCAGCTAAAATAGTGACATCACAGTGCACCTATAATAGTGACATCATAGTGCACCTATAATAGTGACATCACAGTGCGCCTATAATAGTGACATCACAGTGCACCTATAATAGTGACATCACAGTACACCCATAATAGTGACATCACAGTGCACCTATAATAGTGACATCACAGTGCACCTATAATAGTGACATCACAGTGCACCTATAATAGTGACATAGGCCTGGCTGCTGCTCTGATATATCTTTCTTCTTTCTCTTCTTCCAGATTCGGGGGTGACGTGCCGACTCCTCGCTGGTTCCACGACCGGGGCCCTGGCCGTCACCTTCGCTCAGCCAACAGATGTGGTAAAAGTGAGGTTCCAGGCTGACGTCAGAGTCATAGATGGAAGCAGAAGGTATAATGGGACGGTGGACGCCTATAGGACCATCGCCAAGGAGGAGGGAGTCCGAGGACTGTGGAAAGGTGGGAGACCTGAGGACCAGATCCACATAGATTCCTATAAGACAGGAATATCTACAGAGACAATGTCCACCACGCTTCCCCTTCCTTTCTCCATTTTCACACACATCGAGCCACCAGGGGGCGCTAAGTCATTATAACACACAGATGGGATCTGTACAGACTATAACGGGTTAATAATTTCCTTTTCCTCCACACAGGTACCGTACCCAACATTACCCGCAACGCCATCGTAAACTGCGCAGAACTAGTGACCTACGACTTGATCAAAGAGGCCATCCTTAACCGCCAGCTGATGACAGGTGAGGACTACTGTGTGCGAACATTGGAGTCTCCGATATCTGCTATCCCCGCAGTACAGGACATTCCAATACCTGCAGCGCCAGTACATTATACCGATATATAGTGATAACAGACAGACGAGTGCTTATCTGTACACCGTCATCAAGATAATGGAGAGGACGATATGTCCATCGCAACATATTACACCTGACGGATAACAACTTCCAAGTACAACAGGACAACAGATACAGAAAAACACAATAATGTTATTATAGTAGTTATATTCCTGTACATAGGAGGCAGTATTATAGTAGTTATATTCTTGTACATAGGAGCAGTATTATAGTAGTTATATTCCTGTACATAGGAGGCAGTATTATAGTAGTTATATTCGTGTACATAGGAGCAGTATTATAGTAGTTATATCCTTGTACATAGGAGGCAGTATTATAGTAGTTATATTCTTGTACATACTGGGAGGCAGTATTATAGTAGTTATATTCTTGTACATACTGTGAGGCAGTATTATAGTAGTTATATTCTTGTACATAGGAGCAGTATTATAGTAGTTATATTCTTGTACATAGGAGGCAGGATTATAGTAGTTATATTCTTGTACATAGGAGCAGTATTATAGTAGTTATATTCTTGTACATAGGAGCAGTATTATAGTAGTTATATTCTTGTACATAGGAGCAGTATTATAGTAGTTATATTCTTGTATATACTGTAGGAGGCAGTATTATAGTAGTTATATTCTTGTACATAGGAGGCAGTATTATAGTAGTTATATTCTTGTACATAGGAGGCAGTATTATAGTAGTTATATTCTTGTACATAGGAGGCAGTATTATAGTAGTTATATTCTTGTACATAGGAGACAGTATTATAGTAGTTATATTCTTGTACATAGGAGCAGTATTATAGTAGTTATATTCTTGTACATAGGAGCAGTATTATAGTAGTTATATTCTTGTACATAGGAGCAGTATTATAGTAGTTATATTCTTGTACATAGGAGCAGTATTATAGTAGTTATATTCTTGTACATAGGAGCAGTATTATAGTAGTTATATTCTGTACATAGGAGCAGTATTATAGTAGTTATATTCTTGTACATAGGAGCAGTATTATAGTAGTTATATTCTTGTACATAGGAGGCAGTATTATAGTAGTTATATTCTTGTACATAGGAGCAGTATTATAGTAGTTATACTCTTGTACTTGGTGGAAGTATTCATATTCAGTGGGGCAGGGGTCAGCAACCTCCAGGAACTCCAGGTGTTGGGAAACTACATCTCCCACCATGCACACTTGCTTGGCTGCTCTCTAAACTCCCACACAGGTGGAAGGAGTACGCTGGGAGTTTTATTTGCACAGCAGCTGGAGTGCCGAAGGTTGCTGATCCAGGCAGTAGGGTATTACCTTCCTCCAGCTGTAGGTAACTAATTAGTTTGCAGTCATCAGTGACTTTAAGGGCCCTGTGAACGTGCTGTGGACCGCAAAAATAGGTCTGTGATGCATGGGCACTGGGCATTGATTTGAATGGGTCTGCGATTTGCAAAAGATAGAACATATCTTATCTTTTGTGGTGCGCAGGCACAGACCCAAAAGCCCATGCAAGTGCTTCGTAGTGTTTCCGTGGACTTTCGGGTCCATGCTTCTGCACTGCAAAAGATAAGACATGTCCTGTCTTTTGCAGTATCTTGCAGATCGCAGACCCATTCAAGTCAATGGGTCCGCATTTGTGGCACGAAGTGCACACGGCCAGTGCCCATGCATTTCGGACCGCACGGGCACAAAGCCCTAATAAAGGGGTGCACAGGATAATATTCGATTATTTTTTAACCGTTTCCAGATAACCTGCCGTGTCATTTCGTGGCTGCTTTTGGTGCTGGTTTCTGTACGACAATTGTGGCCTCTCCAGTGGATGTAGTGAAGACTCGATACATGAACTCTACAGCTGGCCAATACAAGAATGCATTGAACTGCGCCTTCACCATGCTGGTCAACGAGGGCAGACTGGCATTTTACAAGGGGTAAGCTAATAACAGATTGGCACAAGATAAAAAAATCTGCAATGCCTTTATACAGCGACCATGCACAAGGGAGACCTCACCATTGCTTTGGCTTTCACCATTACAACTGTCTCTTCTTCTTCAGCACTGCACCCTCATGCAAACTTAACACAAACTGCAAGATTACATGCCGCACACCTTCTGTACATCTTCATGCAGTACACACAGCCTGTATAAAATCCACCAACCCTGTAGCTAACAGTCTATCACCATTTCAAACACTCTGCATGCTGTCAGTGAATGCAGTGCCTTTTTGTTGCCATCCAGAGGCAGGATACGTGTACACGCTTCTCACAGCTGAGGGTTTGCTACAGTTGTATTTAGTCTAGACCAGGCATGTCCAAACTCCGGCCCTCCAGATGTTGCAAAACTTCAACTCCTATCATTCCTGGACAACCTACAGCTATCAACCTGCAGAAGAGCATGATGGGAGTAGAAGTTTTGCAACACCTGGAGGGCTAGAGTTTGGACATGCCTGGTCTAGACAATCCTCTTAAAACTACACAGCCTGGACTGATGGCTGATACATTTTGCCTGCACTGATACATTGTAACAACCTCCAGGCAGCGGAGAGATTGGTGCTGCTGAGGTTTTTTTGTTTTTTTACATCGCATAGGATTGTATAGACTGGATACAACTGTAACAAACCCTCAGCTGTGAGAAGTATTAGGTCAAGATGGATTTTTTCGTTTTTTTTTAGTGTAAACGAGAATGCTTACATTCGCTGACAGCAAGCAGCAATATTGAAATGGATGGTACATTGAAATCGGAATAGACGAGACTTCACGTGACACGTTAGAGGTGCATTCTTTATTCATTTTTGGGTTCCTTTCCACAGGTTTGTCCCGGCGTTCCTCAGACTCGGCTCCTGGAATGTCGTCATGTTCGTCACCTATGAGCAGCTGAAGAGAGCTATGATGATGGTCCATGGCTCCTGGGAAGACCCCCACTAAAGAGCGGTGACATTTAGGGGGTCACAATACTTCCCGTTGACCAGGTTAAGCCGCCGGCCCCTTGCTGAGGGGGTCAAAGGTCATGCCTTCTGGATGCCAACCTACCCTTGCCTATAGACATGCGGCAGCCATGTAGAGGGGGGAGACGGCGTGAGCGGAACCTGGAGGATTACATGGAGGCGGCTTGTATCTCATAGTGTAGCCGTGCCAATATCTGACTGTAAATTGCTTCATTACCACTTAGTTTGAACTTTATAGGTGTCACGCCTTGTGCCATCCGGGTATAAAACAGGGCAAGGTCCAAGAGGACAAAGAGCAGATCAGGACTGTGAAATGTACCGTACATATCTGTATGTTTAGTGAAAAACATTTCTCTGGGCATAACTGATGAATGGTGCACCGCACAGCGGGAGGGTGGCACTGCTGCCCCTAACGTCCATTGCAATGATAAGGCCCCACCACTAGAGGACCAGCAGTAGGCCCCTATCAGAACCACTGACTACTGGCGCTGTGCCCGCGGTGCCCCATCACTGTACTCGGGAGAATTTTAGGGAACAAGATGGATGAACCATCAGGTCACAATGGTAAAAACCAAATCGCGGGATGACTGTGTGTCTTAAAGGGGTATTGCACCAACTGGTGAAATCCTCCACAACGACCAATACCAGGAGACCCGATGAGGACGCCTGACGTTCAGGATCCATTCCGTGTTACCGCACCATACATGTGTCATGTTTACTGCAATGTGGAGCATTAAAGTTTACAGAAAAAGATCCTGCAGCCTACTGAACTCTATTAATGGTGTATCTAAGCCTATCATGAGTGATACTGTCTGCGGAACTGTGTATCTAATCATATTGTGTGTGATACTGTCTGCTGAGCTGTGTATCTAATCCTATCCTGTGTGATACTGTCTGCTGAGCTGTGTATCTAATCCTATCCTGTGTGATACTGTCTGCTGAGCTGTGTATCTAAACCTATCCTCTGTGATACTGTCTGCTGAGCTGTGTATCTAATCCTATCCTGTGTGATACTGTCTGCTGAGCTGTGTATCTAATCCTATCCTGTGTGATACTGTCTGCTGAGCTGTGTATCTAATCCTATTGTGTGATACTGTCTCCTCAGCTGTTGTATCTGATCCTGTCATGTGTGATACTGTCTGCTGAGCTGTGTATCTAATCCTATCGTGTGTGATACTGTCTGCTGAGCTGTGTATCTAATCCTATCGTGTGTGATACTGTCTGCTGAGCTGTGTATCTAATCCTATCATGTGTGATACTGTCTGCTGAGCTGTGTATCTAATCCTATCCTCTGTGATACTGTCTGCTGAGCTGTGTATCTAATCCTATCCTGTGTGATACAGTCTTCTGAGCTGTGTATCTAATCCTATCCTGTGTGATACTGTCTGCAGAGCTGTGTATCTAATTCTATCCTGTGTGATACTGTCTGCTGAGCTGTGTATCTAATCCTATCCTGTGTGATACATTCCCCGGTATGACTGTCCTCCCACGGTCACGTGCGGGCTCTGATAGGACAAGGTCTGATTGTTCGCCGTCATTGTGGGTACTGCGTAGACGGGGAGGACGCAGTTCCTGGAATCCTGGCCGGATCTCAATGTCCCGTCCGATGCCGGTGACGGGACTGGGGACATCTGTTTCCTTGGTCAGTGGGTATCACAGTGGAAATAGATACAGTGATGGCACAAATACCACGTATGACTTAAAGGGCAACTCCACCTCTTATACTCCTCTGCCTGGATGCAGGTGATGCAACCAAAATGTCCTGGATGTGAGCGAGATCTACTCCTCCTCACCGCCGGTAAAAGGAGGTGACAACCACACTGCCCGCCATATAGTGATGCTTGGAGTAGTAGTCACGTTGTCTTTTTCCCACGGCCCCCCTTTAGTGCACGATACTTCCAGCTTTAAGGGGAACCCCATCCTATTTCAGTCATTTCTGTTTTGATTTGTTAATTTTTGACACTGACAAAAAAGGTTGTCACACCCCGCCCTCTTCACGAGAGGCTACGACGAGAGACCGCACCACGTTGAGAAGCCCTTTAATGGTCCCCTGGGTCCCTATGGCATATCAGTATATAATGCCCCCACTGTAGTCCCACCAGGTATATATAATGGTCCCCTTCTTCCTTGGTGCCCCCCTCTGTAGTGCCTGTATAATATAATATCACAATACAGCATAATATACCGCCATATCGTGTTATATAATCACCCTCTTATACCGATGTCCTCTGTCCCCGGCTCCTGAGTGTTATTTACACAGAACGCGACTGGATGGATCTGGCTTGTGACACCGGACACCGTGCACCGCGCTGGTGCAAATATCCGCCATCTGCGTCTCCTGCGCTGTCACATGATTAATTATAGCTGCATGAACTTTAGACGAGGCTGAAAACATCCCTAATCACATGCCCTAAATATACCGCACTCTCCCAATCACACGCCCTAAATATACCATACCCCCTAATCACATGTCCTAAATATACCGTACCCCCTAATCACATGTCCTAAATATACCGCACTCTCCCAATCACACGCCCTAAATATACCATACCCCCTAATCACATGTCCTAAATATACCGTACCCCCTAATCACATGTCCTAAATATACCGCACCCCCCCAATCACATGTCCTAAATATACCGCACCCCCCCAATCACACGCTCTAAATATACCGCACCCCCCTAATCACACGCCCTAAATATCCTGCACCCCCCTAATCACATGTCCTAAATATACCGCACATCCACAAATCACATGTCCTAAATATACCGCACCTCCCTAATCACATGTCCTAAATATACCGCACCCCCCTAATCACACGCCCTAAATATAACGCACCCCCCTAATCACACGCCCTAAATATCCTGCACCCCCCCTAATCACATGTCCTAAATATACCGCACCCCCCTAATCACATGTCCTAAATATACTGTACCCCTTAATCACATGTCCTAAATATACCGCACCCCCCTAATCACACGCCCTAAATATTCCGCACCCCTAATCACACGCCCTAAATATACCGCACCCCCCAATCATATGTCCTAAATATACCGCACCCCCCTTAATCACACGCCCTAAATATACCGTACCCGCTAATCACATGTCCTAAATATACCGTACCCCCCAATCACATGTCCTAAATATACCGCACACTCCTAATCACATGTCCTAAATATACCGCACCCCCCTTATCACATGTCCTAAATATACTACACTCCCCTAATCACACGCCCCCAAAATTTACTACACCCCTCTAATCCCATGTCCTAAATATACCGCACCCCCCTAATCACATGTCCTAAATATACCGCACCCCCCAATCACATGTCCTAAATATACCGCACCCCCCTAATCACATGTCCTAAATATACCGCACCCCCCATGTCTGCATCACCGACCTGCAGCTTGTGTGTTGTTAAAAGAAATTCCAATAAATACAAGTCATTGAGTCGTCCTTCATTCAAGTTGGTAAAAAATATATATATATCCCAAATATAGTACCAAAATAATACTGTCATACAGTGCCCTGGATGTGCTATAATACAGGAGATCAATGTAGTAAGATAATAGTGACATACAGTACCAAAATAATACTGCCAGTGCCCAAGATATACCAGTGTCAATGTGCTAGCATAATAGCACCATACAGTACCAAAATAATGTTGTCATACAGCGGTATAAAATAAACCACGAGGTGGTGTATGTGCCAAGATAATGGCACCATAAAGTACCAAAATAATACTGCCACACATTGCCCATAATAAACCATTATACAGGCCATCAATGTGCTAAGATAATGGTGCCGTAAAATATCAAAATAATACTGCCCTGTAATGCCTAAAATAAACCATGATGCAGAACAAACAAACTAATACTGCCATACAGTGCCCAGAATACACCATGATGAAGAGCATCCGTGTGTCGGTGTGCCAGTAGTGCCATTCAGTGCCAAACTAATGCTGCCATACTGTGCCCAAAATGTACCGTGAAGCAGAGCTTAAAGGGATTGTCTCGCTTCAGCAAATAGCATTTATCAAGTAGAGAAATTTACTACAAGGCACTTACTAATGTATTGTGATTCTCCATGTTGCTTCCTTTGCTGGCTGGATTTATTTTTCCATCACATTATACACGGCTCGTTTCCATGGTTACGACCACCCTGTAATCCAGCAGAGGTGGCCGTGTTTGTACCATATAGGAAAAAGCACCAGCGTATGTGAGCCCCTGCTGTCCCGGCCACCAGAAAAGCCAACACTGTTTCCTATAGTGTGCAAGCACGACCACCGCTGATGGATTGCAGGGTGGTCGTAACCATGGAAACGAGCTGTGTATAATGTGATGGAAATACAAAACATTAGTAAGTGCCTTGTAGTAAGTTTCTCTACATGATAAATGCCATTTACGGAAGTGAGAGGACCCCTTTAAATGTCTTAATGTAATAGTAACATCCAGGGCCAAAATAAAAGCGCCGCACAGAACAGTTTATTACTGGCACATTATTGTACAGTGAGCCTAGATAATACTGCCATACTGTACGTGGCGTGCTTTGTCTGAAACAGTCGGGGCTCTGGCACATTATGGTGCATTATAAAACCGTCCTGGACTATTACGGTATATTCTTGCTATTTGTGGTCAGTATTGTTTGCCGCATACATCTGACTATTCCGTCCCAGATTTCTTTTTAGTCGCCTCCTGAAGATACCCCCATATGGCGGCATACCTAGCTCATGTACATAAGGCCTTAATTATGGAGACATTTCCCCTGGGTTACGTGACTCTCTAGTAATACGTAACAGCCATCACTTATATTAACGAGACCGCCATATCGAACACCTACAACCGTATCGAGCAACCAGTCTAGCAGACGTGATTTGATTGGTTGCTATGAACCACATTTAGGAAAAGAAGTCTGCAGTCTGATTGGTTGCTATGGGCCAGGTTAGAAAATGAAAGCGGTGATCTGATTGGTTGCTATGGGCCAGTTTAGAAAATGAAAGCGGTGATCTGATTGGTTGCTATGGGCCAGGTTAGAAAATGAAAGCAGTGATCTGATTGGTTGCTATGGGCCAGGTTAGAAAGTGAAAGCAGTGATCTGAACGGTTGCTATGGGCAAGGTTAGAAAATAACATAGTAACATAGTTTATAAGGCCAAAGAAAGCCCTCCGTCCATCCAGTTCGGCCTGTTATCCTGCAAGTTGATCCAGAGGAAGGCAAAAAAAAAACCTGTGAGGTAGAAGCCAATTATCTTGCGAAGCGGCGTTGGGAGGAGGCGGCTGAGGGATCTGCGTGCTACTTGTGGGTATATTTATTGACTATTTCCACACTTTGCTTGTTATTTTCTGCCCTTGTGCTGTTACTTTGTTTCCTTAAGGCTGGGGACACACCTAGGCGTTTCTGAATCGCGCGTTTTACGCACGTTTTTGGATGCGCGTTTTTGTAACTAAAAAACGCGCGTCATACGCGCGATTCAGTGATTCTCCCCTATGGCAACATTGTCCATAGGCGCGTTAAAACGCCCAAAAGAAGCTCATGTACTTGTTTGGGCGTTGGGCGTTTTACAGCGCGTTCAAACGCGCTGTAAAACGCCCAAATGTGAACCATGCCCATAGGGATGCATGGCTTTTCACATGTTGAGCGTTTTTCAGCGCGTTTGAACGCGCTGAAAAACGCTCAGGTGTGTTCCCAGGGTAAAGGGAGTCTGCCCCCTCCGTACGGCCATATAGAGCACTTACATGGCTCTGTACCCACCTATACACTATTGTAACGGTACCTTTGTTCTTTTCTTTAGACTTGCACAAGCAGGAAAAATGGAGTTTTATTCATATACAAATGAGCCCCCACAAGTGCCCCGGGGCGGCGTTCCCTGTGTAGGAGCCCAGGCTGCTCCGCCTTCTTTTTACTTTACTCCCCCCCAGCCACTGCCTTTGCCCGTCCTCCAAGTCCCTCACGTCATTGCTTCGCCGGGCTGGGGCATGCGCACTGTGATGCCCATTGTGGGCACGGCATCGATTCACCTAGTGCGCATGCCCCAGCCCGCGAGCAATGACGTGAGGGACTTGAGGACAGGCAGAGACAGTGGCTGGAGAGTAAAGTAAAAGAAGGCAGAGCAGCCTGGGTCCTACACAGAGCGCCGCCCAGGCACTGTGAGAGCTCATTGTATATGAATAAAACTCCATTTTTCCTGCTTGTGCAAGTCTAAAGAAAACAACAAAGGTACCGTTACAATAGTGTATAGGTGGGTACAGAGCCATGTAAGTGCTCTATAAGGCTGTATGGAGGGGACAGACTCCCTTTAAGCTTGGTGTGGTTCCAGGAGCGTAACTATAGGGGAAG
This sequence comes from Bufotes viridis, assembly GCA_033119425.1. Taxonomy (NCBI): domain Eukaryota; kingdom Metazoa; phylum Chordata; class Amphibia; order Anura; family Bufonidae; genus Bufotes; species Bufotes viridis. The sequence continues at coordinate 497,531,116 of CM065591.1, read as the reverse complement.
CGGCTGCTTTGGGGCCCTGACCCAGAAGGGGCCCATCGAAGAGGAGGAGGAGAAGTACTAAAAGATTTTGTCAGGGCCCCTCAACAGTATTACACAATGAAATTATATACAGTGGCAGTATAGACAGTGTAGAAAACGGATGGAACAGCTGCCGGGCCTGGTCTGACAGAGCCATCTTTACTAGCCACAGGAATTGGGGCGGCATGAAAGGAAGGGGTTGTGAAAAAATTACTGGGGGAGGGGGCCCCATTTAAAAATTCGCTGTGGGGCCCAGTCATTTCTAGTTACGCCACTGTGTGGTTCCTATGCATGCCGATCCCCCAGCCCCCTCTTAGGCACTTGTCTTTATCGGTGTTCTCCTTGCTTGTGCTGTTTCTCTTATACATCTATGTGAGTGTTGATACATTTAATAAAGTCATTTAAAAAAAAAGGTTTAATTGCTAAGGTCTTTGTCCAAATTCTTTGTGAAGCAGTTATTACTTTAGTTGCCCTCCTCTGAACCCTCTCCAGCTCTGCTATGTCTGCCTTGTTCACAGGAGCCCAGAACTGTGCACAGTCCTCCATGTGTGGTCTGACTAGTGATGTGTAAAGTGGTAGGACTATGTTCTCATCACGGGCGTCTATGCCCCTTTTGATGCAACCCATTATCTTATTGGCCTTGGCGGCAGCTGCCTGGCACTGGTTTTTGCAGCTTAGTTTGCTGTTCACTAAAATTCCTAGGTCATTTTCCATGTCAGTGTTACCGAGTGTTTTACCATTTAGTATGTACGGGTGACTTGCATTATTTCTTCCCATGTGCATAACTTTACATTTGTCAGTGTTAAACCTCATCTGCCATTTCTCTGCTCAAGCCTCCAATCTATCCAGATCCCTCTGTAGCAGTATATTGTCCTCTGTAGTGTATATATATATATACAGTAGACTGTCCTCTGTAGTATATATACAGTACACTGTCCTCTGAAGTATATATAGAGTATACTGTCCTCTGTAGTATATATACAGTATACTGTCCTCTGTAGTGTATATATACAGTATACTGTCCTCTGTAGTATATATACAGTATACTGTCCTCTGTAGTGTATATATACAGTATACTGTCCTCTGTAGTATATATACAGTATACTGTCCTCTGTAGTGTATATATACAGTATACTGTCCTCTGTAGTGTATATACAGTATACTGTCCTCTGTAGTGTATATACAGTATACTGTCCTCTGTAGTATATATACAGTGGACTGTCCTCTGTAGTATATATACAGTATACTGTCCTCTGTAGTATACATACAGTATACTGTCCTCTGTAGTATATATACAGTACACTGTCCTCTGTAGTATATATACAGTAGACTGCCCTCTGTAGTATATATACAGTAGACTGTCCTCTGTAGTATATATACAGTATACTGTCCTCTGTAGTATATATACAGTATACTGTCCTCTGTAGTATATATACAGCATACTGTCCTCTGTAGTATATATACAGTATACTGTCCTCTGTAGTATATATACAGTATACTGCCCTCTGTAGTATATATACAGTATGCTGTCCTCTGTAGTATATATATATATATATATATATATATATATATACAGTATACTGTCCTCTGTAGTATATATACAGTATACTGTCCTCTGTAGTATATATACAGTATACTGTCCTCTGTAGTATATATACAGCATACTGTCCTCTGTAGTATATATACAGTATACTGTCCTCTGTAGTATATATACAGTACACTGTCCTCTGTAGTATACATACAGTAGACTGCCCTCTGTAGTATATATACAGCATACTGTCCTCTGTAGTATATATACAGTATACTGCCCTCTGTAGTATATATACAGTATACTGTCCTCTGTAGTGTATATACAGTATACTGTCCTCTGTAGTATATATACAGTACACTGCCCTCTGTAGTATACATACAGTAGACTGCCCTCTGTAGTATATATACAGCATACTGTCCTCTGTAGTGTATATACAGTATACTGCCCTCTGTAGTATATATATACAGTATACTGTCCTCTGTAGTATATATACAGTACACTGTCCTCTGTAGTATATATACAGTATACTGTCCTCTGTAGTATATATACAGCATACTGTCCTCTGTAGTATATATACAGTATACTGTCCTCTGTAGTATATACACAGTATACTGTCCTCTGTAGTATATATACAGTATACTGTCCTCTGTAGTATATATACAGTACACTGTCCTCTGTAGTATACATACAGTAGACTGCCCTCTGTAGTATATATACAGCATACTGTCCTCTGTAGTATATATACAGTATACTGCCCTCTGTAGTATATATATACAGTATACTGTCCTCTGTAGTGTATATACAGTATACTGTCCTCTGTAGTATATATACAGTACACTGCCCTCTGTAGTATACATACAGTAGACTGCCCTCTGTAGTATATATACAGCATACTGTCCTCTGTAGTGTATATACAGTATACTGCCCTCTGTAGTATATATATACAGTATACTGTCCTCTGTAGTATATATACAGTACACTGTCCTCTGTAGTATATATACAGTATACTGTCCTCTGTAGTATATATACAGCATACTGTCCTCTGTAGTATATATACAGTATACTGTCCTCTGTCTGCCGTTCACTGCCAGACTCCATTGACTAGAATGGGATCCGTCCGGTTTCTGGCATGAGTGCGGGGTTTCAGCTAGACCAGGGATCAGCAACCTCCGGCTCTCCAGCTGTGGTGAAACTACAACTCCCAGCATGCACAATTGCTTGCTTGTTCTCAGATCTACCACTGAAGTGAATAGAGCATGCTGGGAGTTGTAGTTTCACAACAGCAGGAGGCCCTGGAGGTTACTGATCCCTGGTCTAGACAAAAACTGGTGCACGCACCCAAAGTTCATGTCAGAAACCGGCCACATGCCTGCCAGATCTCAAAGTCAATGGGCCCCAGCAGTGTACAGCGCTCTCCGGCGAAGCCGGACACAGTGACTCCGGCAGAATGTTCCTCTGCCGAAACAGCAGCACCGCGTGTGTGAAAGGGGCCTTACTGATAGAGATAGATAGATAGATAGATAGATAGATAGATATTAGAGAGAGAGAGAGAGATTGATAGATGCGCTCTGGTCACTGTAGGGTTAATGTTACACTCCCTTCAGTTCTCAGTAATTATAAACCTTCCAGGACTTCAGGAAACAGGACTTGTTCCTGCGCTGCTATTGGCTGGACGGGTGGGGGGTGCTGTCCTGCTCCTCCAATAGGAGAGAAGCTGGGAATCGGGCAGACTCTGTGGATTGGAGATTACAGTACTGGCCACATTGCGCCATGTGGATTAACCCCCTCACTGCCACGATCCGTGTTCCTGAAAGTTAGAAGAATGTGGCTGATTATTAAATACTGGGCGGAGTTCATTTACAGGTTTAAAGGGGAACTCCATATTCCCAGGATGAAGGGAGCAGGGCCGTCATAATGCACCCATTACAGATGTCACCCGCTTTCCATGAGCTCTGAACAGTAAATGTGCCAGTGCACCAATACTGTGCGGAAGCTGAGTGACAACCCTTCTGGCTGCTGTAAAGGGGATAACTTGGTTGTCAACCAGCATTCCCAAAAACTATTTTTTATGGACGTATTATTTCCTGGAGTGGTTGAGCAGCAATGAAGTAACACACCCATCATCCTCTAAGTACAGGACACCTGTGGGTAACATGAGCTGGGTGTGATCAGGAGATGACATCATGGGCACGGTTTCCTCTGTCAGACAGTTGTCACCCTGAGGCTATTCTTTACCAGGCAGCTTCTGGTTCCTCAATTTATTGTAGCAAATATCACCATATGCTGCAGGACAAAGAACCACTGGACACCAGGGACACTGAACCGCTGGACATCGGACCACTGAACACCAGGGACACCAAGGACACCGGACCACTGGACATCGGACCACTAGACACCAGGGACACTGGACCACTGGACACCAGGGACACCGGACCACTAGACACCTGGAACACCTGACCACTGGACACCAGGGATACCGGACCGCTGGACACCAGGGATACCGGACCGCTGGACACCAGGGACACCGGACCGCTGGACATCGGACCACTGAACAGTAGGGACACTGGACCACTCGACACCAGGGACACCAGGGACACCGGACCACTGGACATCGGACCACTGAACAGTAGGGACACCGGACCACTCGACACCAGGGACACCGGACCACTAGACACCAGGGACAATGGACCACTGGAAACCAGGGACACCGGACCACTAGACACCACGGACACCGGACCACTAGACACCAGGGACACTGGACCACTGAACACCGGGGACACGGGACCACTAGACACCTGGAACACCTGACCACTGGACACCAGGGATACCGGACCGCTGGACACCAGGGACACCGGACCACTGGACATCGGACCACTGAACAGCAGGGACACAGGACCACTCGACACCAGGGACACCGGACCACTAGACACCAGGGACACTGGACCACTGGACACCAGGGACACCGGACCACTAGACACCACGGACACCGGACCGCTGGACACCAGGGATACCGGACCACTGGACACCAAGGACACCGGACCACTGGACATCGGACCACTTAACAGTAGGGACACCGGACCACTCGACACCAGGGACACCGGACCACTAGACACCAGGGACACTGGACCACTGGACACCAGGGACACCGGACCACTAGACACCTGGAACACCTGACCACTGGACACCAGGGATACTGGACCGCTGGACACCAGGGACACCGGACCGCTGGACACCAGGGACACCGGACCACTGGACATCGGACCACTGAACAGCAGGGACACCGGACCACTCGACACCAGGGACACCGGACCACTAGACACCAGGGACACTGGACCACTGGACACCAGGGACACCGGACCACTAGACACCTGGAACACCTGACCACTGGACACCAGGGATACCGGACCGCTGGACACCAGGGATACTGGACCACTGGACACCAGGGATACCGGACCACAGGACACCAGGGACACCGGACCACTAGACATCGGACCACTGAACAGCAGGGACACCGGACCACTCGACACCAGGGACACCGGACCACTAGACACCAGGGACACCGGACCACTAGACACCTGGAACACCTGACCACTGGACACCAGGGATACCGGACCGCTGAACACCAGGGACACCGGACTGCTGGACATCGGACCACTAACCACAAGGGACACCTGACCACTGGACACCAGGGACACTGGACACCAGGGATACCGGACCACTGGACATCACGGACACCGGACCGCTGGACACCAGGGACACCGGACCACTGGACATCGGACCACTGAACAGCAGGGACACCTGACCACTGGACACCAGGGACACCGGACCACTAGACACCAGGGACACTGGACCACTGGACACCAGGGACACCGGACCACTAGACACCTGGGACACCTGATCACTGGACATCAGGGACACCAGACCCCTGGACACCAGGGACACCGGACCACTGGACACCAGGGACACCGGACCACTGGACACCAGGGACACCAGAAGACTGAACATCAGACCACTGAACACCAGAGACACCGGACCACTGGTACAGAACCAGCAGACACCAGGGAACAGGGCGCCAAACCACTAGGCACCACGGACAGGAATCTCAAACCACTAGTCACCAGGGACTAAAGCACAAATCCATTAGGCACCAGGGATAAGACAGGAGGGACCATGGATAGGAACACACAACCAGTAGACACATAAGAGAGAACAGAATGGCTGGAAACCAGGGAATAGGTGCACCAAACCACTAGACACCAGGGAATAGGTGCACCAAACCACTAGACACCAGGGATGGAGGCTCAAATGAATTACGCACCAGGGATTAGACAAAAGGGACTTTGAATGGACCCATAAGAAAACAGGGAAATGAACATACAACTACTAGACACATAGGACTGGAGAACATGACCACTGGACACCAGGGAATGGAACAAGAAACCACTACATATCATGGATAAAGGACACCAACCTTCTAGACACCAGGGACTGGAGAACAGAACCACTAGACTACAGAGACAAGGGCACCAATTCAAAAGGGTTTGGAAAACAGCGCCATAGTACATCCGGGAATGGGCCAGGAAACAACAGGGATTGGGGTACTATGGGTCTATACCTTTGGAGAAAAGAACCACTGGACACCAGGATATGGGGTGCCCAGCAATCAGATACTGAGATTGGAGCACAGAACCTCTAGACATCATCGAATGGGACACCGGACCACTGGACACCAGGGACACTGGACCACTGGACACCAGGGACACCGGACCACTGGACACCAGGACATGGGGTGCCCAGCAATCAGATACTGAGATTGGAGCACAGAACCTCTAGACGTCATCGAATGGGACACTAAACAACCTGATCTGAGAATATAAGTGATTGACACACCAAACCACTAGACACCAGGGCCTGGGCACTAAACCCACCAGATACCATTGACTGGGCACTAAACCGCCAGATAGCAAGGACTGGGCACTAAACCGCCAGATAGCAGGGACTGGTCACTAAACTGCCAGCTACCAGGGACTGGGCACTAAACCACCAGACAGCAGGGACTGGGCACTAAACCCACCAGATAGCAGGGACTGGGCACTAAACCGCCAGACAGCAGGGACTGGGCACTAAACCGCCAGACAGCAGGGACTGGGCACTAAACCGCCAGACAGCAGGGACTGGGGTACTAAACCACCAGACAGAAGAGACTGGGCACTAAACCACCATACAGCAGGGACTGGGCACTAAACCACCAGACAGCAGGGACTGGGCACTAAACCACCAGACAGCAGGGACTGGGCACTAAACCACCAGACAGCAGGGACTGGGCACTAAACCACCAGACAGCAGGGACTGGGCACTAAACCACCAGACAGCAGGGACTGGGCACTAAACCGCCAGACAGCAGGGACTGGGCACTAAACCACCAGACAGCAGGGACTGGGCACTAAACCACCAGACAGCAGGGACTGGGCACTAAACCACCAGACAGCAGGGACTAGGCACTAAACCCACCAGATTCCAGGGACTGGGGTACTAAACCACCAGACAGCAGGGACTGGAGCAATAGACCACGAGACATCAGGGATTGGAGCACATAACCTCCAGACATGAGGGATTTAGCACCAGCGTACAAGTACCTAGGGATTGGGACATGCAACCACTAGACATCAGGGACTGGAGAATAGAACAGGAGCAGGTCGGGTCCCACGCGTGTCTCTAGCAGGAGCAGGTCAGGTCCCACGCGTGTCTCTAGCAGGAGCAGGTTTGGTCCCTGGGTGTCTCTAGCAGGAGCAGGTCAGGTCCCCTGGGTGTCTCTAGCAGGAGCAGGTCCGGTCCCCGGGTGTCTCTAGCAGGAGCAGGTCGGGTCCCCCGGGTGTCTCTAGCAGGAACAGGTCGGGTCCCCGGGTGTCTCTAGCAGGAGCAGGTCAGGTCCCCTGGGTGTCTCTAGCAGGAGCAGGTCAGGTCCCACGTGTGTCTCTAGCAGGAGCAGGTTTGGTCCCCGGGTGTCTCTAGCAGGAGCAGGTCGGGTCCCACGCGTGTCTCTAGCAGGAGCAGGTCCGGTCCCCGGGTGTCTCTAGCAGGAGCAGGTCAGGTCCCCTGGGTGTCTCTAGCAGGAGCAGGTCCGGTCCCCGGGTGTCTCTAGCAGGAGCAGGTCGGGTCCCCCGGGTGTCTCTAGCAGGAACAGGTCGGGTCCCCGGGTGTCTCTAGCAGGAGCAGGTCAGGTCCCCTGGGTGTCTCTAGCAGGAGCAGGTCAGGTCCCACGTGTGTCTCTAGCAGGAGCAGGTTTGGTCCCCGGGTGTCTCTAGCAGGAGCAGGTCAGGTCCCACGTGTGTCTCTAGCAGGAGCAGGTTTGGTCCCCGGGTGTCTCTAGCAGGAGCAGGTCGGATCCCCCGGGTGTCTCTAGCAGGAGCAGGTCCGGTCCCCGGGTGTCTCTAGCAGGAGCAGGTTTGGTCCCCGGGTGTCTCTAGCAGGAGCAGGTCAGGTCCCACGCGTGTCTCTAGCAGGAGCAGGTTCGGTCCCCGGGTGTCTCTAGCAGGAGCAGGTCAGGTCCCCTGGGTGTCTCTAGCAGGAGCAGGTCAGGTCCCACGTGTGTCTCTAGCAGGAGCAGGTTTGGTCCCCGGGTGTCTCTAGCAGGAGCAGGTCAGGTCCCACGTGTGTCTCTAGCAGGAGCAGGTTTGGTCCCCGGGTGTCTCTAGCAGGAGCAGGTCGGATCCCCCGGGTGTCTCTAGCAGGAGCAGGTCCGGTCCCCGGGTGTCTCTAGCAGGAGCAGGTTTGGTCCCCGGGTGTCTCTAGCAGGAGCAGGTCAGGTCCCACGCGTGTCTCTAGCAGGAGCAGGTCCGGTCCCCGGGTGTCTCTAGCAGGAGCAGGTCGGATCCCCCGGGTGTCTCTAGCAGGAGCAGGTCCGGTCCCCGGGTGTCTCTAGCAGGAGCAGGTTGGGTCCCCCAGGTGTCTCTAGCAGGAGCAGGTCAGGTCCCACGCGTGTCTCTAGCAGGAGCAGGTTCGGTCCCCGGGTGTCTGGGGACAGAGCAGAGCTTGTACAAATCTCCCACTTTGGATGCCCCAGTTACAATGGAGGCCTTTTAATTACCCCTTAGGGGACATATATGGCAAAAATATATAAAAAAAGAAAAGTAAAACAAAGATTATAAAAATGAATAAATGAAAAATAATAAAATAAATAAACAATAAAATACAAATTAGGGTCCATTCGCACGTCTGTGGTGTGTTGCGACTCCGCAAACTGAGGATCCGCAACACACCTGGCTGGCACCCCCCACAGAAATGCCTATAGGACATGTTCTATCTTTTGCGGAGCCGCGGACCGGAAGTTCGGAGCAGAAGCCCGAAAGTTCGGGTCCGCGCTCCGCAAATGCGGAAGCGGAGAGTACATAGTGTGCTCTCCACTTCACGTCCGGCCCCATAGAGAATGAATGGGTCCGCACCCGTTACGGAGAATTGCGGAACGGATGCGGACCCTTTTGCGGACGTGTGAATAGGGCTTAAAGGAAAATATGCAAAAGGAAAAAAAAGTCAGTGTCTCTCAGATGTCTTTTATTGACGCCTTGGGCCAAAAACTGGGGATCATTCCTCCCCATTCACTTTGCATTCGCCTGCGCAATAGCCGATGCAAACGAGCGCCGATCAACAACTTTTTTGTGGCCACGTGACAATGCAGCCCCCAGACCATAAAAGGCACCCCTGGGTTATATAGAACTGCAAATACCAAGGATGCTCCGCAGGAGCTGCTTGTCATCCTGGGCAGGCTATGCTGGGACTTTTAGTCCTACCAGGTGCCTGCTGCTATTTAATTGCATAACATAATGTTATGTAACCAGTGACACCCGCCGCATGGAGGGGGTCAATCTTGGGATGGGGTGCAGCGCAGGGTCAATAGGGGGAGCTTCTAGAATATTGAATGGAGCATGTTAGGGTTGTAGGGTAGGGTGGGGGTTGGGGTGCAGGGTTCCAATGAGTAGGGCGGGGGCTGGGAGTGGTGAGCACTGGCCCTCCCCCACCTCCAGTCTATATAAAGCGGCAGAGACCAGTTTCGTGACTCAGCCTTTCTCTCCCAGCTGAGGACAAGCACTTCTCATCTTGCTGCTCCCGCCATTATCTCCTCCCTGCCCCCTCCAGGCTCCAGACCCTCCAGCAGCATTGATTTCCTTTCTTCTCTTACTGGTAAGTGTCTCCATGTTTGTCTAGCAGTTGATACATTGTTGCCACCTGTCACTAAATAGGAGCATTTGATACAATGTTGCGTTTTGTATTTGATTTCTTTTCTTTTGTAACAAAGTTCTTAAATGCGTCTTCTGACCTTAGACTTGACTTTTTTCTTACTTTTGAGCCGCTGTACCCCTCCACCCATGTGGCATCATGTCCTGTTGTCAGGGGCATAGCTATAGGCTCATGGGGCCCTGGTGTAAGAGTTCAGTTTGGAGGGCCCCCCCTACCCTCAATACTGTTCCCTAACCGCACCAGACCCCTGCATGTAAGTCAATGGGGATGGATCCGTTTTCTCTGACACAACAGAAAATGGATCCGTCCTCCATCATTAACTTTCAATGGAGGTCATGACTGATCCGATTTTAAAGAAAATACAACTGGATCTGTCCATAACGGATGCAGACGGTTGTATTATCAGTAACGGAAGCGTTTTTGCTAAACCCTGCTGGATCCAGTAAAAACGCTAGTGTAAAAGTAGCTGAGCTGTGGCCCCTTTGTTCAAGAGATTCTCTGGGGGGAGGGGTTTCAGTTTATAGACCCTTAGGTGTCACGTTCCCCTTTAATCTCCCTAGTCGTCACTTGTCCTAGACCTATCAAACGCTTGGTGACGACTGGTATAGTGTCCCAGTACCCCCCCCCCCCCCAAAGTGTCACCCAGCTTTCCTTGATTCCTGGATGGCAGATCTGCCTACGACCTGATGCGTCCCCTCCTAACAAGCCGTGCCTCTACCTTTCTGGACCCGAAGAAAGTTGGGTGACCGCCCATGTCAGAGCTGTAATGGGGGTCCTTCACACAATGTTACCGTAAAATGATTGCACCCTAATGGGAAGGGGGGTGTTTTGAGTCACTGCACCTTTCATTGCTGGGAGCGGATGTTGGGGGAGGGGGGAGGGGTTAAGTCCTTATCTGTTAACTGCACATGTGGCGATTGAAGCGGGGGACCCCATACAGACAGTGGACCTTAAGGGGTTAATGGTCACAGGAACAGTGGGTGATATCCGTCCGTCACCCATGTGGAGTTTCTCGCCCCATAAAGTGGTGGTCACGAGGGACAGGAAGGTTTTTAGTTACTGACGTATGCCCGCCATATGGCTGATAACGTGGCGCAATGGGCAGCACTGTAACCTGTAAGGGGATATTCACACCCGGCAGATCTGTGGCGGAAATTTCTGTAATTGAAAATCCATCCTATTGTCGGTAAACGTGCGGATTTCCATAAAGTTCCGTTGAAGTAAATGGAACAGTCATGGAAACTTCTGCCCCGGATCAGTAAATGTACCGTACAGGCGCGGTGTGAAGAGCCCGGCTGGTATCGGACACATCGTGATGCTCTGTGGTGCGCCATATTTGATAGCGCCATAGTTTTTAAAACTTTTTTAAGATTTTAGTTTTCTTATTGCTAACATTCCTTCTCCTCTCTTCCAGCATAAGTATTATGGTCTTACAGCATCGTTTCTACCAACACTTTTCTATGGAAAGCAAAGGGTATCGTGTATCCACTGCCGGTGGTAAATCTGACGGGCGCGACGCCTTTAGGGAAGCCTGATCTTTGGACCTGTCTCCCCTCCAGCTGAGATACTTGAAGGTAACGTCTTATCTGGAAATAATGACCGTGTGGGATTAAAGATTAAAAAGAAAATTAAAATTTTACAGGGAAATGAGTTAATGATAGAAAACGAGGTATCCACGGACTGGTTTCTGCAGGGTAGGGTTCGCACACCTGCCGTTTTCTGGCAGCTGCCAGGGGTCGCCCCCTCTCCGGTTCCACAAGGTGTGGCCCTCTGTTCTGCAGACTTTAGACTTGACCTGGTAACATGATGCTGAGGGTGGTTGTTCTAGGAGATACTATGGAAACAGACTGTTCCTTCCTGTACAGGATGTAGGTGAAAGGTCCCAGCCAGCGCAGGAGATAAACGGGGGCGGATGGGGCCCTGCAGATTTCTGCAAGCGGGCGTCGTGCTAAAGCAAAGACGTCACAAAGAAAACTGTAAATTAAGAAAATTGCCACTTGCAGTACATTTTTGTAGAATATTTTTTTTATGGTCTAGACCAGTGTTTCCCAACCAGCGTGCCTCCAGCTGTTGCAAAACTACAACTCCCAGCATGCCCGGACAGCCTTTTGCTGTGCGGGCATGCTGGGAGTTGTAGTTTTGCAACAGCTGGAGGCACACTGGTTGGGAAACACTGGTCTAGACAAGTTCCCTTACATATCGGACATTCTTGATTCGTTAGGCTTGCATCACGTGGTCAGACGGCAGCATCGCCACCAACAAAAAGGATTAAGGTCGCGTTGTGACCCACAAGTTGCCACGACGCGAGAAATCCAAACTTGCCGTGACCACTTTCAGATCGCAACGCGATCGAACCCTCATCGGCTGTGACACGGCCGCGCTATAGTGCAATCTCCGTCAGCGATTGTGTGGCGGACAAGTCTTCATGTAGCCTTGGCCTAAAATTAAAAAAAATCTTGGATTACGTGTCCAATCTGCATTTAAAAATAAACAAACTAAATAAAAAAATTAATTAAATACTGCATTCAACATAATTAAAAATACCAAAAAATAAATTTAATAGGTTTCATATGGATGTAAAATATATAACGGCTTAAAAATATGTGAACATTTATTTAAAGGTTATAGAAAAAAATAAAATGGCCTTTATCGTGGAACCCTGTAGATGCGCTGTATGGTCTGGTCCCCAGGCTGCGCACAATACCAGAGCCGTAAACCAGACTGAACCGGCCTCTTCTATAGGAGCCATTGTTGTGGTCTGCCGGTGGGGGATGGAGCGCTGCACGGTCTCCGGAATCCTCCCACTGCAATGTCACGTTGTGGATATTATGTCTTTATGTTCAGAATTGTTATTTTTTGGGGTGCAATTAATTTACACAATTTTATTATTTTTAGGATCGGGCAGAGTTGATCTACCTTGTCTTTTCACTACATCACTATAAGCCCAGTCATCTTCTTGATTATTTGCATCATCCAAAATGGTTGGATTCAAACCCACCGACGTCCCCCCTACCGCCACCGTTAAGTTCATCGGCGCAGGTACAGCAGCGTGCATTGCTGACCTGTTCACCTTCCCTCTGGACACTGCGAAAGTCCGTCTCCAGGTGAGTCCCAGGGTCCATACATTCCTCCTAAAACTGCTGTTTAGGATCTGTTCCTGGGAAAGCTGGGTGACGGCCATTATGAAGGGTTGTCGGCTATGCTGGGTGACGGCCATTATGAGGGGTTGTCGGCGATCTGCCAGGCTATCGCTATCCCTACTAGATAATCTGCCATTCTGAATCCTAGAAAAGCTGGGTGATGACTAATATTGGGTAGGGGTGGTCACCCAGCTTTCCTGAGTGCTGATAACCCATACAGTGGATAGACCTGTTTATCTACATCTACTCTCCCCCCATGTAGATCCAAGGAGAGACCAAGACGCCAGTCAACGTGAAGTCTGCCCAGTATAAGGGCGTCTTCGGGACCATCTCCACCATGGTCAAGACTGAAGGACCACGGAGCCTTTACAACGGGCTGGTGGCCGGTCTCCAGCGACAGATGAGTTTCGCGTCCGTCCGTATCGGACTCTATGACTCTGTCAAGCAATTCTACACCAAAGGATCTGAACGTAAGTAGCCCGCACTAGCTGCGTGTGGGTTTTTCTACTCCAGTCACATCCAGAGCTGCACTCAAAAAAATGGTTTCCTGCACCAGACACTGAACAAGCAGTTACCCTGGTTCACCCTGCTTGTTCAGTGTCTGCCCAATGGGGATGTAGCAATGTTTCAGCATTAGTAGGGTTAATGACATCGTGAGCAGAGGTTTTTATTTTTCATCATCCGTCGCTTTATCCCGCAGATGTTGGAATCGGGAGCAGACTGCTCGCCGGCTGCACCACTGGAGCCATGGCGGTCGCAATCGCTCAGCCCACGGATGTGGTGAAGGTGCGCTTCCAAGCTCAGGCCAACGTCTCCAGCTCCAAAAGATACAAGGGGACGATGGACGCCTACCGGACCATCGCCAAGGAGGAGGGCATGCGCGGCCTCTGGAAAGGTTTGCACTAAACTTTTGGTTATTTCTTTTTCTTCATTGCAAAAATGTAGATTTTTGCAGGTTTAAACCTTTTTTTTTTTTTTTTTTTTTCCACGTAGGCACCTCCCCCAACATCACCCGAAGCGCCTTAGTAAATTGCACTGAGCTGGTGACCTATGACCTCATCAAGGACTCCCTCCTGAAATCCAACCTTATGAGCGGTGAGTTTTCTGATTTTATAAAAATCCTCAAATTTTAAACTTCAGCAATTGTGTATTCATTTCTTGCTGCTTTAAAGATCTGATTGCTGTAAGTGAATGGAAACCTTCATTGCTTAAATCCAGAGGATGACTGTCCTTGGTCTGACTGCTCAGTTGGCCCTCACTGGAATGAGTGGTCTGTGACCAGGAAGGATATCCATCCTCTGGTTGCTGTCAGGGAATGGAAACCAACTGTTTGCCACTGAATTTCATTATAAACCGTTAATATGTATGTGTGAGCTGGTGCTGTAGCCTGTTGGCACAGTGCTGTGACAGGCGCTGACGAATGACCCCTGTATCATCCTCCTGCAGACACCCTCCCGTGTCACTTCACCTCTGCGTTTGGCGCTGGTTTCTGCACCACGGTGATCGCTTCCCCCGTTGATGTAGTGAAGACAAGATACATGAACTCTGCCAAGGGACAGTACCAAAGTGCCCTGAACTGTGCCCTCACCATGCTACGAAAGGAGGGGCCCATGGCTTTCTACAAGGGGTAAGTACTAACAATTGGAAAATGCTGCCAGTCACTGGGCAACTGGTGGAATCCAGTAGAACAGCGCCCCTAGTGGCCAAAACTGGAAACCCCTCTGAAATGCTCAGCACCTATTTGGGGCATGTTCACACATTGAATATTGACTATAAAAATCCACCGTGTGTTTTTGGTTCCGCTCCATTGAATGGTGCTAAACCGCGAGCAGACTCCCAGGGTGGCGGCGCCATGTCTGTTCTTCGTGTGGTTTTCCAGACCGCACGTAAAAAACTAAGCAACCTTGGCTGCATGGACTGTGGCTTGGCCTCCCATTAAAAACCAATGGGCTAAAGGTTTCAGTAATGTAAAAATTTTGGTGTGGAATCTGTGCTGAAAATCTTAAAGGGATTGTCCAGAATTAGTTGTTTTTTTTTTTCCTAAAGGCTCAACGCCTGTCCAAGAGTTGTGGCCATGTTGGTCAGCACCCAGCTTTCTCAGAACCAGATGGGGAACTGTATTTGGCAGGGATCTTAAAGGAGAAGCACCCGTAATAACCTGCCCCCTCTCTCCTCACGCAGGTTCATGCCGTCCTTCCTGAGGCTGGGCTCCTGGAACGTCGTGATGTTTGTGACTTACGAGCAGCTGAAGAGAGCCATGATGTCCGCCCGCGTCTCCTGGGAGGCTCCTTTCTGAGGCTGAGGCGCCTCTCTGGCCTTTGGGTTGTACCCCCCCCCCCTTCCCTGGCCTGTCTCTACCTCTTAGTATGGTTTACGTTAGGTCTTTCCTTCTATTCCCCCGGTCCTTCCTTCACATTTATTTGTGACCACTTAGAAATTTAGAAAAAAAAATGAAAAAAAATGAAAAATATAAAAAATAGAATTCCCATTCTTCACCAGGACACCTGTCTAGGAGCAAGCGGGAATTTCCTGTGGCGGCGATGTTGCTGTCTCCTAGTTTTCTGTAACAAAAAAGGAACTTTAAAAAAAAAAGTGCCCCCCCCCCCAAAAAAAAAAAAAAATTTTACTTCGGATTTTAATGTCTTTTTATTCATTTTTAATAAGAATTTGTCAATTTTTATGCCTCCAAGTTTAGGTTTAGCTCCAGTTTTGAGAATTTACATAAAATGAGTACTTGGAAGTCTTTCGCTTCTTTGATCCTGTGAGTTATACTCCAGTCACAGCCAAAGCATTCAGAAGTACTGGTCGGCTGCTCCAGGTTGGTGCCCAACCTGGAGCCCCTCAGTTGTCAATTCCCAGCACGTTCTGACAGCTGGCTGTCGGGGCATGCTGAGAGTTGTAGTTTTTGCTGCATCTTGGGGGATGATGCCATCTGTGCATTCCCAGAGCTTTCCTAAACTGCCAGTACAGTGCAGCTAATAACTTTGAATGCAGCTTTGGTTGTGACTACAGTAAGATTATCTAGTAGTGTTTGCAGGATTACTGGTTGTTGTGTAGTCACATGGGGCCACAGTTATCGGTTGCAGCTTTCAATTCCTACAAGTTGCAACCCAAGATGACTTCTGCTTTTTTTTTTGTCTGCTCATCTGTTGCGTGACTGTCACACTCCAGGGGTTGCTGACGCATTTCATCTGCAGAATGTGACGCAGACTACTACCCTCACCCTTCTCAGGACCAAACCACTCCTGTTCACGATTTTTAATTCTGTTTTTTTTTTAATGTATGACTTTGCATGATCTAAAAATAAAGATGCACAAAACAGTCGCCTCGCAGCTCATTTACTGGGAGCAAGAGAAGTGAAACCTCACAGGCCGGATGAGGCAAGGAAATGTAGCAGAGCTCATTCAGCGATTTGATGGTTTTTCTCTTCCTGAGAAAGCGGGGTGATGCCAGTCCCCAGATCTCTGAAGATTGACTAGCACCAGTACAGAATTGCCTTTATTTCAAGGACAGGGGTGCACTTTACGAATTCTGGGTGCCGGCTGCATTGCTGTCTCCTAGGGATGAGCGGACTTGTGGTTTACAAGTTCAGGTTTTATTACAATTCTGATATGGATTCTGTCATAGAATTCCGTTACCACGGACCATAACGGAATTATCTTGGAATTGTAATAAAACCCACACTTGTAAAACACAAGTTTACTTATCCCTCGTTGTCTCATCTTTCTGAGAAACTTCTGAATACAGACTTGCTTCAAGGGGTGGTCTAAGATTAGCAAAACATGGTTGCTTCCAAAAATGGCACTGTGCTGTTCCACAGGTTGTATGTGATAATGCAGTTCACTTCCATGCAGCTGCAGTACCAGAGACGACCTGTGGCCAGGGGTGGTGCTGTTTCTGAAACATAGCTGCTAACCTTCAGCACTATAGATGAGCAAATTTCTCAAATTCGATTCGACAATTTTCGAAATTTGAAATTCGAAAATTGGTTAGATCCGAATTTATTCGTGAGAAATCGCATTAAAAATTGTCTGTTTCCGGACTGCAGTGAGCCTTTATAGTGGTGTAGAACATTGTGCTTCTCAGTAACACGCATAGGGAGTCTGCTGTGGTAGTGAAATAATACTGCGATTCCGTATGACATGCAGATGGCAGGCGTCACTCTTAGACTTCACTTATTTGGGTGGTCACGGGGCCAAAACTGACTTTATAACTCAAGTATAAACTCTAAGACAGAGTTCAGACTAAGCAAACATACATCTACACTCACAAGTGCATATCCATAAGGCAAATAAAGTTGGTTAAAAGATGGCTGCACAATACATCATGAACTAATAGAAAAAATAAAAAAGGGGCTCATTCCAAAATGGAATGAAGCTCTTAGTGCAAGTATAAACTCAGCCTTACAGGTAGATGTTGGCACCAAGAAGAAGTGCACTCCTTTTACACCCTCGTCAGCTGATTCCACATAGATGTCTACAGAACCTGTTCTATTAAACGCTTATACAAGGAGAGCCTCCCGACATAGCGGAGACGGTGTCAGCAGTAAGTTTGTGTTTACATCACTGATTATTTTGCCCTTCCTCTAAACTGTCAGAACAATAACCCCCAAAAAACAGATCCTGTCTGTGGAGCCTCCGCCTTCACTCGGCCAGCATTTGCTCAATAATCCATCAGTACTGCTAAAGCCTAAAAACAGGAGTGGATCCAAAACAGATTACATGTGAATGGAATATTTGCATGTCTTCTGTTCTCACTCCTGCTTTTTGGCTACCAAATCGCAAGCCAGTTCTGATGCAAAATAGGGACCATGTCGTGCAGACCTTACAGCTGTTACATAGACAGGATCTGTTGAGCTTTCATTACCAAGCGGTTTATAAGTAAGTATCCTTTTGAAGAAGTCCTCTTCCTGGGATAGGACTCCAAAAACTGACACCATATCTAAAACTTCAAGAAGGTCTTTACCCTTTGAGGATATGGGGTTCCTGAGGAACCTATTATATAAGATTGATTTCTGTTTGAAAAACACCTGGGAGGCTGCAGCCTCCGCATTTAGAGCTAATATTGCTGCCACAGTTACAGCCAGGTCCCATGGGTATTTGGTTAGAGAGAAATGTCAAAGAGAGCAGATTCTAGCGTCTTTGCCTACTTTACAGAAGGTGGTTGATTTCATAGCTGATGCTCCTGTGGACTTTGTAAAGCTGGCGGCTCGGGCTTCCTCCCACACTTGCGTTTTCGTTTTCCGGCATAGAGATCCGTTGTTGGGGCTCTATGCTGGAAAAATCCTGATCAGGATTATCCCAATGCATTCTGAATGGAGAGAAATCCGTTCAGGATGTCTTCAGTTCAGGACCGGAACGTATTTTGGCCGGAGAAAATACCGCAGCATGCTGCGCTTTTTGCTCCGGCCAAAAATCCTGAACACTTGCTGCAAGGCCGGATCCGGAATTAATGCCCATTGAAAGGCATTAATCCGGATCCGGCCTTAAGCTAAACGTCGTTTCGGCGCATCGCCGGATCCGACGTTCAGCTTTTTCTCAATGGTTACCATGGCAGCCAGGACGCTAAAGTCCCGGCTGCCATGGTACAGTGTAGTGGGAAGCAGGGGAGCAGTATACTTACAGTCTGTGCGGCTCCCAGGGCGCTCCAGAGTGACGTCAGGGTGCTCACACGCATGGATCACGTGATCCATGCGCATGGGGCGCTCTGACGTCATTGTGGAGCGCCCCGGGAGCCGCACGGACTGTAAGTATACCTCTCCCCCCGCTCCCCACTACTACTATGGCAACCAGGACTTTAATAGCGTCCTGGCTGCCATAGTAACCTCAAAGCATTTCGAAGACTGATCAGGATCCTGCTCAGTCTTCTAATGCTTCAGGCGACTTGCGTTCTGACGGATCCTCAGAACGCAAGTGTGAAAGAGGCCTAAGAAAGAGGTTTCCAGGATTTTCCCCTGGAGCCTCCTCTACCCTATTTGCAAGAACCAGACATCCCTTTCGTTCATCTTACAGATTTAAGAGTAGGGGGCAATTTGGCGATAAAAACCAAAATCCCAGATCCAAAGGGACTAGAGGAAAGGGCTGCTTGTTTGGAGGTTCCTCCTCCCAGACTAAAAAACCCTCAACAATGACGCCAGAAGTTTCCCATATGGGGAAAAAGGGGCAGGAGAATGGGTGAGGAAGGTTTTAAGGGAAGGTTTAAAGTTAGAATTTCGAGCAAGTCCTGTTTTTAGTAAAGAAACCGGACAACTCCTTTCACACAATTATAAACTTAAAACAACTAAACAAATTCCTTCTCTTCAGGAAGTTCAAAATGAAGTCGGTGAAGTCAGCGGTTCATCTCCTGTATCCCAGATGTTTTATGGCAGGCCTAGATTTGATTAAAAAAAAATGGCTGCACACCATTATACATGCAAACAATAGAACTGAGAAATGGGGATCATTCTAAATAAGTGGTATTATACCTACTACTTTATCAACCATGTTTGCTTGATGGATATGCACCTGTGATTCTGAATGTTCTAGTATAAATTTTCTTGTAGTATATATTGAGGGTAGCGGCCTCGTTTAGACTGAACAACGTCCATCTACCTGGGACTTCTGAGCAGAGTATTAATGTAGCAGGTTCCTACACTCTCCTGAAGATTGTAGGCTTAGGTAAGTCCAAGAGAGGCGGTATATTAGTGTTAGGGACCCATCTGCAGAAGCCACCTTGACGTCTGGATGGGCCCGACACACGTTTGATCAAAAATATGCACTAAGAGCTTCCATTTACTCATTTAGGCTGGGAACACACCTAGGCGTTTTTGGATCAGGCGTTTTTTTGAGCGTTTTTTCCGGCGTTTTTGTATTTTTGCAACGCGCGTATTTGGGGCGTTTTTTGATTGACAGCTTACAGTTTGCAGAAAAAAAGAATCCCCACCCAGCAAAGGTGGGTGGAGATTCTGCCTTTCTGCTGGGTTTTACTACAAAAACGCGCGATCATATGCGCGTTTTTGAAGCGGAAAACAAGAAATAAGAAAATATGCGCGTTCCCATGCTTTTCAATGGGTGCAAACGCTTGGGCAAACGCCCCAAAGAAGCTCATGCACAAGCGTTTGTGTTTGGCGTTTTTCAGCGCGTTCAAACGCGCTGTAAAACGCTCAAGTGTGAACCATGTCCATTGGAATACATGGGTTTTCACTTGTTGTGCGTTTTTCAGCGCGTTTGAATGCGCTGAAAAACGCTTAGGTGTGTTCCCAGGGTTATAGTAGGTATAATACCACTTTTATTTAGAATGATCCCCATTTCTCAGTTCTATTGTTTGCATGAATAATTGTGTGCGGCCATTTTTTATCAACCATGTTTGTTTGACGGATTTGCACCTGTGATTCTGAATGTCCTAGTCTAAGTTTTCTTATAGTCTAGTCCTAGATTTGAAAGAACCCTATTATCATATCCCAATTCATCCATTACATCAGCAGTTCCTCAGAGTGGCAGTGACCATAGAGGGAAATGTTCGTCACTTTGGCCCCAAGGATTTTTATGAAAGTAGTGGCAGAGAGAGCCTCGTTTATAAGAAAGGAGAACATCCTATTCCTACCCTATCTAGACGATTTCCTAATCCTAGCAGGATTGTGTAGGGGCGGTGCAGAAGGTGAAAAACATTTTAGAAGATTTAGGTTGGAATATAAATCTTAAAAAATCCAGAATGGTACCAGAGACAAGTCAAGTATTTCTAGGTCTGCTTCTAGACTCGGTGGCACAGAGAGTCTCTCTGACACAAGAAAAGATATTAAACATCCAGGCAAGAGTGCGGATGGTTCAATCTGCCCCAGGGTTGACAATCAGAAAAGCGGTGTCTGTTCTGGGGTCACTAACTTCCTGTATTCCGGCGGTGGAATGGGCCCAATTCCATACTCGGCAGCTTCTCACTAAAGAGGATTGGGGGATCTTTGGACTCAGAGATAGTCATTTCAAAAAAGACACTAGCAGATCTGTCCTGGTGGGAAGACTATGCGAATCTGAGTCAGGGAATTCCTTGGAGTTACCCCGACCCAGTAGTGATAACGACAGATGCCAGCCCTTGGGGATGGGGAGCCCACTTCTTAGATCAGGTCATTCAGGATCAGTGGTCCCAAATGCAAAGAACTTTCCCGTTGAACAGGAAAGAGCTGCTAGCTGTAAGATTGGCCCTGAAGTCGGTGTTAGCTTTTCTTGAGCCAAGACATGTCAGGATAATGTCGGACAATCAGCTCCACAGCAGCTTATATAAATCATCGGGCGGGGGGACGACGACAAGATCGGTCTCTCTCATGAGGGAAGCAGAGCTGTTACTCAAAGATATGGAGGGGGATCAGTCATCTCTCGGCCCTCCACATAAAAGGTCAGGAAAACTTACAGAAAGATTTCTTGAGTCGTCACCAATCGAAGCAGGGGTAATGGTCCCTGAACTCTTCAGTCTTCGCAGAGATAGCATAAATCTGGGGCAATCACTCAATCGATCTATTTGCCACCAGAGCGAACAGAAAGGTAGAAAAATTTGTTCTCTCAACCCGAGAGAATTCCCAGATGGAGTGGATGCCTTTCTCCAGAAATGGGACTATCCTTTAGGTTACGCCTTTCCCCCACTACAGCTGATTCCTCTAGTCCTCAAAAAGATCAGGGACGAGGGTGTGAGAATAATCATGACTGCTCCCTTCTGGCCAAGGAGGGCATGGTTTTCTCTCCTGAGGTCCATGTCAGTCTCGGGTCCTTGGATCCTCCCGGAAATCCTGGACCTTCTGGTGCAGGGCCCAGTATGTCATCCAGATGTTGGGGGTCTGCACCTTACGGCCTGGAATCTGAGAGGTCATTACTGATAAGTCAGGTTTTTTTCGGATGCCCTTGTATCCACTTTGCTAAAAAGTAGAAAGGCATTGGCAAATTCTATCTAGCAGGGATAGAGGCAGGTCCTTTGCCCTCTGAATTTTCTATTGTTTAGCTCCTAGAGTATCTCCAGGGGGGATTATCTATGGGGTTAGCTAAGAGCACCCTTAAAGTACAGGTTCAGCCCTTTCTGCCCTTGCGGGGAGAAACTTTGCTATTGACCCTTGAATAGTAAGATTTTTCAAGGCCATAGATAGAAGTGTTCCAGTGAAAGGTCCTAGGTTTCCCCCTGGGATTTAAACTTGGTGTTAAATGCCTTGACTAGGGATCCCTTTGAGCCCTTGGCGTCCTGTTCGGTAAAGTTTCTTACATTTCAGCTTGTCCTGTTGGTAGCACTAACATCTGCTAGAAGGGTTAGCGAGATTAAAGCTATCTCTATCAACCCTTCTTTTATAAGGTTATTCTTAGACCAGACCCACATTTTTTACCAAAAGTTCCATCCAGATGTAACAGGCTCCAAGATATAGTCCT
Organism: Bufotes viridis; assembly: GCA_033119425.1. Classification (NCBI taxonomy): domain Eukaryota; kingdom Metazoa; phylum Chordata; class Amphibia; order Anura; family Bufonidae; genus Bufotes; species Bufotes viridis. The sequence goes on along the minus strand of CM065591.1, from coordinate 497,508,815 downwards.
TCCGTCCTTTTTTTCTGAGCCCAAGAACGAAGAAGAAAGGGTCTTTCACTGGCTAGATGTGAGAAGTCTTATACGTTATAGAGGTGACCAAAGATTGGAGGAAGTTCTCTGCTTTATTTGTTCTTTTTTCTGGCACTAATAAGGGTAAGATGGCCTCAAAAAGTTCCATAGCCAGATGGATTAGGAGAGCCATTTCTTCGGCTTGCTCCTTTTCGGGAAATCTTCCTTCTCTATCTCTGAAGTCACATTCAACTCGTGCAGTTTCCACCACTTGGGCTGAGAGGGCTAGTGTTCCTGCCACGTGGTCTTCTCCTTCTACTTTCTACCGTCACTATCGGCTTCAGCGAAATCCTGTGTCTCTGCCTCCGCTGTTTGGGAAGAAGGTTCTGGAAGTTGTTTCCCACCCTTAAAGGGCTTCTGTCACCCCCCAAAAGTCTTTTTTTTTGTTGGGCTCACTAAAATACTTATAGGGCGATTATACTAAACATATTGTTCTTAACTTTTTATGTAGGTTAATTTCGCTAGAAAACGCCAGCATCTTCTCTTCCGAGTGTAGCTGTGACGTCATCGGTGCAGGCGCACTGAGGAAGGAGCGGCCGAGCGAGCGTACTCCTCTCAGTGCGTCTGCGCCAACTGAAGACCAGTACAGCGCAGGCGCGAGATTTCGAATGGAGACAGGGCCAGCGAGCGCTCTCCTCCTCCAGCTGGCCCTGTCTCCTGTCAATCAACCGCAGGAGGGGGCTTTTTTTAAAGCAGGATGCGGCGGCTACCAGCAAGTAATCGCCCTACTAGCTGGTAGCAAGGTAATTGACATATTATAAAACAGCGTTTTCTAGCGAAATTAACCTATATGTTTAGTATAATCGCCCTATAAGCATTTTAGTGAGCCCCCCCCAAAAAAAAAGACTTTTGGGGGGGTGACAGAAGCCCTTTAAGGAAGGTGTTCCCTGTAATCTCCCTCTGTGGTGCTGTCGTGGGGTAAGGGAATAATGATGATTACACTCGACCCCACGGCAGCACCCTTCCTTATTCCCTCCCTGGTGTTCACATTTTCTGGTGGTGTTGCACAGGGTGTAGTAAAAAAATAAAAATAAAGCATTTTTACATGTTGAATAAACTAACTTCGGTGTAAACCACTGAGGTGGGAGAGAGACTCCACCTTTTTATTCTGCAGGTTTCCTGTCCCTGGAGGCGGATCCTCTCTCTCTGTGGTGCTGTCGTGGGGTCTGGAAAATCCGATTATCGGTGAGTGTGATCATCATTTTCCTGGCTGCTGAAGAGCCTTCATAGTGGTGTAGAACACTGTGCCTTGTAGTAACACGCATAGGGAGTCTGCTGTGGTAGTGAAATAATACTGTGAGTCCGTATGACATGCAGATGACAGGCGTCGCTCTTAGAATCACTGCATACTTCACTTATTTGAGCAGTCACGGGGCCAAAACTGACCAAATAACTCAAGTGTGAACTCAGCCTTACAGGTCGATGTTAGCGCCAAGAAGAAGTGCACTCCTTTTACATCCTCGTCAGCTGATTCTACATAGATGTCTACAGAACCTGTTCTATTAAACGCTTATACAAGTAGAGTCCCCCGACAGAGTGCAGAGGGTTTCAGCAGTAAACCTGCCTCGTCTTCATCATCGCCCTGTAGCTCCTCTGGCTGCTCCTCCTCTCCTGTCACCTGTGTGTAAAAACCACCCATTTTACTACACACTGCTTGTGCGCCAATATCCTTCTCCTACAGTTCAGCCTTCATAAGTCTCATGTGGCCGTGATATCTAGACACCACGTCTCCAGTCCCCTGACCAGCCAGATTTACCAGCATCTGTTCCAGGACATGAAACAGTGGAATGATGTTGTTCATCCCTAAGTGCTGGCGACTGACTTTGGCCTCCTCAAAGGGCCTGAAAAAACGGCAGGTGTCACGCATGAGCTGCCACTGGCTGACATCGAAGTTACACAGGGGCGTACTCCTGTCCGCTTGGATCATCAAGAAATCGTTTATGGCCTTTCTCTGTTCATATAGTCGGTCCAACATATGGAGGGTGGGATTCCAACAGGTGGAAACGTCGAATATCAGCCTATGTTGGGGGGATGCCACTGTAGCTCAAGGAGAGTGTGCTTTGCGATGTACGAGTGGCTGAAGCCATTTTTAGGATATCTTGCAGATAGGTGGAAGACTTCAGGAACCGCTTGACAACCAGATTGAACACGTGCGCCATACAGGGCGTATGGCTCAGCCCTCCTTGACGCAGCGCCGACACCATTTTCTTCCCGTTGACGGTCACCATGGTTCCGATTTTGAGTTGTCGTGGAGAAAGCCATGATTCGATTTCTTGAAGAAGGACACTGAACAGTTCCTCCCCTGTGTGACTCCGTTCGCCCAGGCAAACGAGGTGCCCTGCACATGTGGTATGCTGGAGGGGCACTGTGAACTGGAGGCTGAGGACACGGTGGAGGATGAGGAGGCAGAGACCATACGCAGGTTCCACTAAACCTCAAGCTTCGACACACAACTCCACCAGGGCTCTTGGTCAACACCCCACCAGACGCCCGGCAAAGTCCTCCACCACTCACTCACATGTGGTAACCATATGTCGCAGTAACCATCAAAACACCAAACTGATTTCCTAACCATTCACCACCACTCCACCCAACATTTCTCACCCACGTCCGTCTCACACTGGGAATACACCCAAGCTCATTCCCGATGGACAAAACACAGCCACTATCAGGCCCACCACTCCACCTAGGCGGTCCCATCAAGATACCAACCCTATAGGACCACGTTCTTTCTCCATTCACTCCAAGATCAATTCTGGCACCCCCATATTTTTCACCCCACCCTCCATACCACCCAGAGATAGTCTATCTCTCATTTCCCCCATGGACCTTCCACAAGGGTGCCCACTTAACCTACCCCCAACCTCTTTCAGCTCGATTCAACCCACACCAATCCCCACCAGGATAGATTCCCCTACTTTTGATGATTCATTACTTACCATCCACAATAGTAGCAACCTAAAAGATCTACTAAAATCCCCAAACCATACAAGCAACGCCTCAGTATCTTTTTTAACGCTTCCGGGGATCCTGACCCCGCAAGCAACATACGTCTTGAAACACCCTTCAGGGCACACATCAACAATAACAGACTTTTTAAAGCTCAAAACATCACAGACCCAGAAGGGAATCAAAAGAAAAAGTGCAGAAGAGGCCGGAGAGGAAGAATCAAAAACAGATACACCAATAGAAACAAGAGAACTAAAGAAAAACCCCCAGAGCAAGCACAGCCCGAAAAGGAACTAAACTGCACAACAGTAAAGATTTTCAACCTTTCTGGATGCAGCCTCACAATACATTTATCAGAAACATTACTCTACAGAGACATTTTGCCATCAAAACCAACCAACCCACTGTGGACAAAAAAGGAGATGAGTCACAACACTCAGACGCAAACACCACTCTTCATACCGAACTCAAGCCGAAATCGTCATTCAACCCTACCCACCATAAAGGAAACCACATAAACACGTTCTTTTCTCTCGTCTCTAAAGACGTCAGAAACATCAATAAAATGCGAAGATCAAGCCCAACCTCAGCAAGAAAGAAAGGGATGCCTTCAAAGAATTGAGTAACAACAATGATTTAGTAATCAGGGTTGCGGACAAAGGAGGCGGGATCGTACTACAGAAAAAGGAGGATTACATCAAGGAAGCACACAGGATCCTGAAAGATAAATTATATTATGAACCCCTGTTCTGTAATCCACTGGCGGAAGACGGAAGAGAACTCGGATTACTTCTGAAACAAGCAGAAGAAGACCGTATTTTAACCAAAAAAGAGAAGGAATTTATCACAATCGACCATCCCACTACCGCAACTTTTTACCATCTACCAAAAGTCCATAAAGATATAAAAATCCACCAGGGAGACCAATCATTTCGGGCATCAACTCCTTAACCAGCAACCTCTCGCACTATGTCAACAGTTTTTTTTACAGAAACATGTTACCAGTCTCTGCTCCTATTTAAGAGACTCTGCCCAACTCATATCTCTATTAAAGGACATCAAATGGGACGCGTCGTACCGTTGGCTAACACTAGATGTGTGGCATTCCTATATTCCAACATCCCACATGAAGCAGGCATAAGCACATCCAACTACTATCTTCAAACCGACGACCAACTTTCCCCGGCACACAAGATATTTATCACCGATGCAATCCGGTTCATTCTGACACACAATGTCTTCATGTTAAGGGGACTGCCATGGGAACGCGTTTCGCGCCAAGCTTCGAAAACCTTTACATGGGGCACTTTGAAGAGGAATTTATTTACAATGATCATGATTGGAAAGACATGATCATGTTCTATAAAAGATATATTGACGATCTCATTATCATGTGGAAAGGCAGTAACGAGGAGGCTAAAGCATTCATTTCCTATCTGAATGCCAACGCTTAAACCTGACATTTACGGTGAACAGCTCGACTACTTCAATTAAATATTTGGATCTACTTCTATTCTCCAGCGAGGAGGTCATCTTAACCAAAACGTTTTTTAAAAAGGTGGACGGGAACAACTATCTTGATTACAGAAGTGCTCATTATACATTATAAAAAGTGGAAAAACAACATACCCTATAGCCAATTTAAATGGATACGTTGAAATTGTTCCACCACAAGTGACTTCACCGCACAAAGTCAAACTTTACGCAGCAGATCTCTAAAGCCAAAGTTTTCTAAACCCCCCCAAGTAAGAACCTACACCTATCTTCCCTACCCCTCATCATCGTTTGTCACGACGTACAACCCCAATCACGAAATTCTGAAAAAAATATTGATGAAGTATTGGAACATTCTGATGAACGATCCCTATCTCAAACCAAACATTCCACAGAGACCACAAATCACGTTCACGGGGGCAAAACCCTGAAGAATGTATTGGCTCCAAGCAAACTGAAAAAGAAAATATTGTCTTCCGTCCATAAAACCAACTGGTACCACGACCGTGTAGGCAGCTATAAATGTGGTCATGCCCTATGTAAGTGCTGCACCAACATCTCCAACAGAACCAAAACATTTAAGAGCAACACCACCGGTGAAGAATTCCACATCAAGAGCTTCATTAAAGAGGACCTTTCACTGGTCCACAGTTTATGAGTTAAAGCTATTTACATGGAGAGCGGCACCCAGGGATGTCCCTGCACTTACTTGTATCCCTGGGTGCAGCTCCGTTCGTCCTCTGTAGCCCCCGGTACCGGCGCTCCTGCTGCTGTAATTTTGCCTGAGGCGGAGACTTCTTCTTCTGCCCTGGGCGTCTCCTTCTCCCAGGGCTGGAGCGCTGGCCAATCGCAGCGCTCAGCTCATATCCTGAATATCAGTTCCATTCATTTGAATTGGGAAGCGCATGGACTTCTGCAAGCCCCATTAAGGGTCCATGCACACGTCTGTGGAATGGGTCCGGATCCTTTCCGGACCCATTCATTTTCAATGGGGCCGGAAGAGATGCGGACAGCACACAGTGTGCTGTCCGCATCTGCATTTTCGGTGTGCGGCCCCCGGACTTCCAGTCCGCGGATCCCAAAAAAAAATAGAACATGTCCTAGTCTTGTCCGCAATGGCGGACAGAAATAGGCATTTCCATAGGGGTGCCGGCCCGGTGTATTGTGGATCTGCAATACACAACGGACCCTAAGGTGAACTGAACAGATTTTCAGTCGTGGAATTTTCTGCCGCGTGTGAAGGCGCCCCAAGAGACCCACATACAAGTGTCTAGTCACATCTATAGCAGTGTGGAACCTGTTTTACCGTATGGCAATCTGCCATATGAACTTCTGTCTATTGTAACTACAGAATTAATACATTTTACCAAGATTGAAACATTTTTACAATATTGTTTCAGGAAAAGACTGTTTTAGTTTTTTTTATTCATTTTTACAGCATGGAGCCATGAACTAGATGCTGGGCAAGTAACTGATCCGGACAGTTTACCTTATTATTGTATTTTATACAGATTATTGTTATATGTGTCTATTGGTATATACGCCTGGAGCATCTCCCCATAATTTCCAAAATATCGTCCAAATGTAAAATAAATATGTATGAAAAATATAATAACTTTTTTGGTAATCCTCTCCAAATATAGTGTCTGCTTATCTGGAGTAAGGAACACCCGGAGGACTCATTCACCAGGATTCCACAAAAAGTGAATAATGCGATTTATTTTCAGTCTTCATAAAAGTTGATTACTTACAAAAATAGTTTAGGAAATCTTAGTCTAATTGTCCATGTGTGAATATTGAACATCCTGGAAGTATCATTGCTGAAGGGTAGGAACCTCCTTCTCAGTCTCCATGTGTGTCTTCCATCTTCTTCAGCAACAACAACCCCCAACAGAGTGAGAGTAAGAAGACGACCCCCAACAGAGTGAGAGTAAGAAGACAACCCCCAACAGAGAGAGAGTAAGAAGACGACCCCCAACAGAGAGAGAGTGTAAGAAGACGACCCCCAACAGAGTGAGAGTAAGAAGACGACCCCCAACAGAGAGAGAGTAAGAAGACGACCCCCAACAGAGAGAGAGTAAGAAGACGACCCCCAACAGAGTGAGAGTAAGAAGACGACCCCCAACAGAGTGAGAGTAAGAAGACGACCCCCAACAGAGCGAGAGTAAGAAGACAAGCCACAACAGAGAGAGAGTAAGAAGACGACCCCCAACAGAGTGAGAGTAAGAAGACGACCCCCAACAGAGAGAGAATAAGAAGACGACCCCCAACAGAGTGAGAGTAAGAAGACGACCCCCAACAGAGTGAGAGTAAGAAGACGACCCCCAACAGAGAGAGAGTAAGAAGATGACCCCCAACAGTGAGAGTAAGAAGACGACCCCCAACAGAGTGAGAGTAAGAAGACGAGCCCCAACAGTGAGAGTAAGAAGACGACCCCCAACAGAGTGAGAGTAAGAAGACGACCCCCAACAGAGAGAGAGTAAGAAGAAGACCCCCAACAGAGAGAGAGTAAGAAGACGACCCCCAACAGAGAGAGAGTAAGAAGACGACCCCCAACAGAGAGAGAGTAAGAAGACGACCCCCAACAGAGAGAGAGTAAGAAGACGACCCCCAACAGAGCGAGAGTAAGAAGACGACCCCCAACAGAGTGAGAGTAAGAAGACGAGCCCCAACAGAGAGAGAGTAAGAAGAAGACCCCCAACAGAGTAAGAGTAAGAAGACGACCCCCAACAGAGAGAGAGTAAGAAGATGACCCCCAACAGAGTGAGAGTAAGAAGACGAGCCCCAACAGAGAGAGAGTAAGGCCTCTTTCACACGGGCGTCATGTTTGACGCCCGGATAAGAGGCGGGTGCGTTGCGGGAATATGCGCGATTTTTCCGGGCGTGTGCAAACGTTTGTAATGCATTTTGCACGCGCGTTGGAAAAATCGCCATGTTTGGTACCAAGACCCGAAGCCGGACTTTATCACTGAAGTCCGGTTTCGGGTAGAGTATTCTGGAGAATTGATTATTTTCCCTTATAACTTGGTTATAAGGGGAAATAATAGCATTCTTAATAAAGAATGCTGTGTAAAATGAGGATTAAGGGGTTAAAATTAAAAAAACTTAACTTACCTTAGCCACTTGATCGCGTAGTTAGCGATCTCTCTTCTCTCTGCAAGCTTCAGCTACCAGCTAAAGGACCTGTGATGACGTCACATCACATGGTCCAATCACATGGTCCATCTTACCATAAGTTCACCCATGTGATTAGACCATGTGATGTGACGTCATCACAGGTCCTTTAGCTGGTAGCTGAAGCTTGCAGAGAGAAGAGAGATCGCTAACTACGCGATCAAGTGGCTAAGGTAAGTTAAGTTTTTTTAATTTTAACCCCTTAATCCTCATTTTACACAGCATTCTTTATTAAGAATGCTATTATTTCCCCTTATAACCAAGTTATAAGGGAAAATAATGAAGATCGGGACTCGTCGCTTAGCAACCATGCGGGAAAATCGCACCGCATCCGCACTTGCTTGCGGATGCTTGCGATTTTCCCGCAGCCCCATTCACTTCTATGGGGCCTGCGTTGCGTGAAAAACGCTGAAACTGGAACATGCTGCGATTTTCACGCAACGCAGAAGTGATGCGTGAAAATCATCGCTCATGTGCACAGCCCCATAGAAATGAATAGGTCTGGATTTAGTGCGGGTGCAATGCGTCCACCTCACGCATTGCACCCGCGCGGAAAACTCGCCTGTGTGAAAGAGGCCTAAGAAGACGACCCCCAACAGAGAGAGAGTAAGAAGACGACCCCCAACAGAGCGAGAGTAAGAAGACGACCCCCAACAGAGTGAGAGTAAGAAGACGACCCCCAACAGAGTGAGAGTAAGAAGAAGACCCCCAACAGAGAGAGAGAGTAAGACGACGACCCCCAACAGAGTGAGAGTAAGAAGACGACCCCCAACAGAGTGAGAGTAAGAAGACGACCCCCAACAGTGAGAGTAAGAAGACGACCCCCAACAGAGTGAGAGTAAGAAGACGACCCCCAACAGAGAGAGTAAGAAGACGACCCCCAACAGAGAGAGTAAGAAGACGACCCCCAACAGAGAGAGTAAGAAGACGACCCCCAACAGAGTGAGAGTAAGAAGCGACCCCCAACAGAGTGAGAGTAAGAAGACGACCCCCAACAGAGTGGGGAACATGCTGCGATTTTCACGCAACGCAGAAGTGATGCGTGAAAATCACCGCTCATGTGCACAGCCCCATAGAAATGAATAGGTCCGGATTTAGTGCGGGTGCAATGCGTCCACCTCACGCATTGCACCCGCGCGGAAAACTCGCCTGTGTGAAAGAGGCCTAAGAAGACGACCCCCAACAGAGAGAGAGTAAGAAGACGACCCCCAACAGATCGAGAGTAAGAAGACGACCCCCAACAGATCGAGAGTAAGAAGACGACCCCCAACAGAGTGAGAGTAAGAAGACGACCCCCAACAGAGTGAGAGCAAGAAGAAGACCCCCAACAGAGAGAGAGAGTAAGAAGACGACCCCCAACAGAGTGAGAGTAAGAAGAAGACCCCCAACAGAGAGAGAGAGTAAGACGACGACCCCCAACAGAGAGTAAGAAGACGACCCCCAACAGAGAGAGAGAGTAAGAAGACGACCCCCGACAGAGAGAGAGTAAAAAGACGACCCCCAACAGAGAGAGAGTAAGAAGACGACCCCCAACAGTGAGAGTAAGAAGACGACCCCCAACAGAGTGAGAGTAAGAAGACGACCCCCAACAGAGTGAGAGTAAGAAGACGAGCCCCAACAGAGTGAGAGTAAGAAGACGACCCCCAACAGAGAGAGAGTAAGAAGACGACCCCCAACAGAGAGAGAGTAAGAAGACGACCCCTTTGTCTGTTTCTGTCAGTTATTTATACCATAGATACAGGCGTGTATTACTAATGTATGTGCTTCTACATTGTCATATATGGAGACTTCAAATACAGGTCTTGACGTTCCCATACAGAGCTCCCATCATCCATGTGTATTACTATAGATGGTGTCAGTGTGGAGTGTAATAAATCCTTTATATTATGTACCAATTAATTTTATATCACATATATATTTTAACAGTGTGAACAGATCCTTACACCGCTATAATCGCACTGGAGATCTCCTACTGTGAGATGTCTCTTTATTATCAGATAAAAGACAGTCGGCACTCCGTCCTCTCTGTGGCGGGGTGCACGTGTCCAGGGTCAGCCTCCCAAGTACATAGTCAAGGATAAGACCGGCACTCACTTCGATGCAATTTCTTTATTGGTAAAATAAAGTAAAGAAATTTCATCCAAGTGAGTGCCGGTCTTATCCTTTATTATCAGAGTCCACACAATACACTGGTGAAGATCGGATACGTGGCTGGGATACATGTATCACGCGGGTCAGGACAGGAGAGCTTTCCGGAGCAGCTGCTTCTTCTGTGGCGTCAGATGTTCTGGAAACTGGATATCAAACTGGACGATGAGGTCGCCCCTCACTGTGATGTCTCCGGCCGTCCGCATCCCCTCCCCGGGGACAACTTTACTGTATTTGGTGCTGAAGGGAAGAAGAAGGTGGTAAACTTAGCAACCACTGGGGTACGTGTAAAGAGGGGGCACCTCAATCCCAGAACAGGAGGTCCAAGGCTTATTGACCCCCTCTCTTCTCAGGATGGACCCACAGTGTCACCGTCATACCCCCCACCCCCAAATATCCAGGAGCCTGGTCCTCCCCTCTAAGTGGAGAGCTGCTGCCATAAGACCTCACCCCGTCAGTCAAAACTAAACCACTGCCAGGCGAGTAGCGCCGATTATCTGGTGTCGGGGGGATACACTGGGCAAGTGAGCAGCCGGTTCTTGAAGGTGATGTGTGGGAAAAGTAGGGATCGGAGCGACTAAGGGGGTCAAACGATGATGACTGGGGCACAGCATCTCCAGAACAGCCAGTCTTGTGGGGTGCAGAGGTCAGCACCTACCAAAAGTGGTCCAAGGAGTCAATGATGGCCAAGGCTCCGAGTCCACAGGAGAGCTACTGTAGAGCCCATTGCTGACAACATTACTGTTGTGGATGATAGAAAGGTGTCAGCTGATGCTGGACATGGCAGCCTGCTGGGTAGCCTCAGAAGGGTCGGAGCACCCACGCTGGCACTTGTCCACCACCGACAATGGACACATGAGCATTAGAACTAGATCAGAAATGGTCTGAGGACCATAAACAGATCAAGGCGATGACTCGTCTCCACAATTCCCCAGATCTCCATCCGATCATCATCTGTGGGATGTTCTGGAAAAACAAGTCTATGGAGGCCCCAGCGAGCGGCTTAAGATCCACTGTAGATACCACAGGACTCCTAAGAGGTCTGGGGGAGTCTATGCTGGAGATGAGTGCTTCACCTGCGAGGGGCTGCCCCCACTGCTGATGATGCTCCCCCTGCCGCTTGATGGACAGAGCTGGACATCTTACCTAGCGCCTTAACAAACTTGCGCCTGTGTCGCTGCTCCGAGTAGTGGCACAAGCGCAGAGGCTCCGATTCCGGAGCAGTGACTGTTCATGCGCTGCGACCCAGAAATGAAGCCGCCCCTATGCGCAGTCGCTGTTCCTGGCAGAAGAGCCTCAGCACTTGCGCGGCTTGCGCTACTACTTTTGGCAGCCCCTCACAGGTGAAGGAATGCGGCCCTTCAACTGTCCAACCACAGGATTGCGCTGCCGTCCCATGAAGAGGAACGGAGCGGCTGCCTGCATGCCCAGCTACTCACAGAGGGGCCCCAAAGGTCGGACCCCCATCCTGTGGACAATCCCTTTACATACTTACTGTACAATGTCATTGATGGGAATATTCAATATCCTTTCATCCAGTGTTTCCACTTCCACAGTGCAGCCGGTCAGAGCCTGCAGAACACCAGAGATTACGGGCTAAGTGCTGCCCCCTTCTGGGCACTATACGAAATCCTACCACAGCCTAACACAAGAGGGGGGGTCATAGAAAAGCATATGAAACTCTATAGGGCTCATGCACGACCGTAGGGCCGCCATATGCGGAGGCAGGGCCCGTTCACTTGAATGGGGTGCACAATCTGCATCCGACGGTCCCTTTACCACAAAAAAGTAGCGCATGCAGTACTTTTTTGTCATGCGGAGGCACGGACAGAAACCCCACGTTCCACACCCCACCTTCCGGATTGCGGACACATTCATCTGTCATGCGGTGCACAAATGGCCGTTGCCCGTATATTGTGGACCCGCTCTTTGTGGGCACAATAAGGGCCCACGTTCGTCTGCCTGAGCCCATATACTTTTCTATGACCATCCAATAATCCAAAACCCCCTAACCCAATCGGAAAGTTTTTAGCTTTGTTTTTCTCTCGTCAGTGCTGCAGTGTAAAGCATCCTGTTTGCTCTGGGGTTGCCATGGTAGCATCAACAGACTTCTGGGTGCTGACATCCTGTCATGTGACCTTCACCTATGAGACTATACGGTCACATGACAGGAAGTCCATGCAGTTACTCTGCTGTTGACCACCATGGCCACCCCGGAGCAAGCACCACACATGACGTCCTGTGAGCGCCCGTATCCCGCTGCGGTCTGTACGGCACACATCTCGGCTCTCGCCTGTTTTCAACGTCGTTTTATTATAATTTTTTTACCTTGCCAAGTTCGATGTTCGCGGTGTAGATCAGGTCGTCCCCTTGTCTTACGAAGCGGGGGTGGGGCTTCTCCTTCACGATGAACACTATGTCTGCCGGGATGATGTTGGGCCCCTGGAGACAGAATACCCCTGATATTTCAGTCTTAAAGGGGCACACGGCTAGGGAAAAAAAAAAAGCAGCGTCTGGTTCTGACCTGGTCGCCCTCATTGGGAAACGTGATCCTGGTGCCCGCTTTCCAGCCGGGGTGGACGTCTATGGAGAGGATCTTATCCCGTATACTGGACGTGTGGCCGTCTTCATTCATCACCTGGGGGGTCACATACTTGTTATACCTGTAGGGGCGTAAGGCTAATCCGCTTCACAGGCCCCTCCCCCTTTTCTATGCCCCTCCTCTTGGCCTGTGTGGCACTTTCCCTGGAGTCTAATGGGAGGCGAGGGATGAGCCAGTGTAAGGCGCCTGCACATAAGGCCGCCCCCCCCTTACCCTGCGGGAAATTCTGATCTTCTTTGTGCACCCAAAATACAGGTCCTCCAGAGACAGGAAGAGATCGCGCTCGATCGGAGGGTCCTGCTTCCTGACTCCTCTTCCTCGCAGACCCCCAAATCCCGTGTTCACTTCAGAGCCGTCCGGGGTGAAGAAATCTGGAGCAGAAACAATAAAGGAGCAGGAGAAAAAGAATTCCTGGATCCCGAGCTTGTGGGGGTGCAACTACAACCCCCAGCGGCTTCTCTGGGGGTCGGGGCTACATCCGAAACGGTCACCTCCGCCTGTACTCACCTGCAAATGGGTTATCTCCCCCGAAAAACTCCTTGAAGGTCTTGTCGGGGTTCCCATGATACACGTAACCCGAGGTCCAGGCGTCCGGACCCCCAAACTCAGCCGGGATCCCACCTTTCAGACCCTCCTCTCCGAACTTATCATACGTCGCCTTCTTTCCAACTGCTCAGAGAAGCCAAAGTATACAGAGGAGGAAGACATTTCAGTTCCTCAACATTTACAAAACCTCTGCTTGCTGTCAGTGTGTGCAAGTTTCTTTTTAACATCCAGAAGGTGAAGAACTTCTCACAGCTGAGGGTTTGTTACAATATATTAGTCTAGACTCTAGCCAATCCTCTGGGAGAAAACACATCGGCACAAACCTCTCTCCCGTCCTTTTTGTTACAATGTGTCAACGCAGAGAATCTGTATTTGAGGACTGTCAAAAATGGATGCAATGGTAACAGACCCTCAGCTGTGTTCATCCACATTTTGGCTTCTTGTCAATTTTTTTCTGTGAAAGACACAGCTTCAGAATACGATCTACTCACGGTCACTGAGGACATCGTAGGCCTCGGCGATCTGCCGGAATCGGTGCGGGGCGTAGGGCTCCTTGTTCTTCAGCGGATGATACTTCAAGGCCAACTTCCGGTACCTGAACCCAAATAACAGAGTTAGCCTACATGCACACGGCAGTGTTTTTTTGCGGGCTCCGTTCCGTTTTTTTTGCGGATCCGATGGTTTCCCATTCATTTCTATGGATCTGTTAAAAATGCGGATGCCTCTTTCGTTGCCTGTCCGCGTCCGCTGTCCGTATTTCACGTCCGCAAAAAATATATGGCATGTCCTATTCTTGTCCGCAAAAAACGGTTTGTGGACCCATAGAAGTCAATAGGTCCGCAAAAAATGCGGATGACCAACGGAAGCCATCCGTTTGTCATCCGCATCCGTAAAATCCGCAAAGAAATGGAAGGCACACGGAAACACAACCTACAAAATTTGCGGATACACGGAACGGATGTGGATGCGGATGTGCTGCAATGGTCTCCAAGCTGTGCCTGTTTGGGAATTGCAAAACTACCACTCCCAGCATGCCCCGGACAGCCGGCGACTGGTGTGCTGCAATGGTCTCCAAGCTGTGCCTGTTTGGGAATTGCAAAACTACTACTCCCAGCATGCCCCGGACAGCCGGCGACTGGTGTGCTGCAATGGGCTCCAAGCTGTGCCTGTTTGGGAATTGAAAAACTACTACTCCCAGCATGCCCTGACAGCTGGCGACTGGTGTGCTGCAATGGTCTTCAAGCTGTGCCTGTTTGGGAATTGCAAAACTACTACTCCCAGCATGCGCTGACAGCCCTCAACTGGTGTATTGCAATGGTCTCCAAGTTGTGGCTTTTCAGCAATTGCAAAACTACAACTCCTAGCATGCCCCAACATTCTGTGGCTGGTGTATTGCAGTGATCTCCAAGCTGTAGATCTGCAGGAATTGTAAAACTACTCCCCCCAGCATGCCCAACAACCAGAGACTGGGGTACTGCAATGGCCTCCAAGCTGTGTGTGGCTCTTTAGCAAGTGCAAAACTACAACTCCCAGCATGCCACAACAGCTTGCGACTAGTATGTGGCAATAGTCACCAAGGAATTAGAAAACTACTACTCCCAGCATGCCCCGACAATCAGTGGCTGGGGGACTAGAGGCCAAACTATCATTCTGCCTGTATATCCTGACTGATAAATGAGTGTCAGCTCCTCGGCCCAGCTTCTAGGGGTCACATGAACAGTTCACACGTTGCGTTATCTAGCCACACTTACGCTTTTTTAATCTCCGCGTCCCCGGCGCTGCGGGTTATCTCCAGCACCGAGTAATAATCCTGCCCCATGATGACTGAGCCCCGGCAGCTTGTAACTAAGGACGCCCGGCCGCGGTGCAACCTGGGAGAGATACAGCACTGTTACCATGGTGACCCCCAGCATGCCTTGCTGGCTAACCTATGAGAGTGCCGCTCCAGCCTCCGCCTGAAGATGGCAGCAGCGTCCTACAGGAATTCTTTGTTTTCGTAACGGCGTCCATCTTGCCTGTGATATTTCATATAGCTTTACAATCAGCCGGCGGCCATGTTGTTGAAGACCGCAACTTTACTACAATTGACGGCGTGTTTCGTGGGGATTCTGGGAATTGTAGTTCAATCGTGTTCGAGTGCTGTTGGTTTGTATCTAGCACGGACTACAACTCCCGTGACCGCTTGCGCGCAGAATACAGCAGGTACCCTATAAACAGGAGATGCTAATGTGATCCAGCGCTGCCGATCCACCCTGCTGCTCCAGGATTCCGGTATGAATGGCTAGGAGCCGGATTATCATGTCTTTATGATATTTCACACCATGAGGCATGGCTGAACACCCCAAAGAGCTGCTGCCCGTAGATTTACCATGGCCCCAGCCTCCTGAAGGTCACAACTATCCAGAATCAGCTCTGTTGGGGATTGCATTAGTAAGAATGGCTCCTCGGGGGCGGGACAAGGCTTTAGCATACTAGAGGGTGACGGACAGTAGACGTGGCCACCCAGGTTATTCTCAGTTGGCAATATACAAAGCAATATACTGACTAAAAACTGAAATAAGAAACATCTGCGGCAAGAAATACAAAGTTCAGACTTTATGCTGTCGGGGAATGTGATTTTACTCCCTTTTTTAAGGTGCCCTCGAAGTGAACATGTTGGTTCACTGATGACATCAGGGGCCACAGTCAGAGGGGGAGGGGGTGATGGGCCACAGGGATGATATATAGAGATTGACATGTTCTTCTGCCATTTTCATTATTTTTGTCCCACAGCCGCCATCGTCCAGTGAACATGGAGATCCCCCTCATGGATCACGTCCGCCACTCACTCACGATTGACAGGAACAAAGACGTGATTATAGACAAGCTCCTGAATCTGACCCTGGAGATTATCTGCCTGCTGACCGGAGAGGTGAGGGGCCACGCCATGATCCTTCTGGATATGGTCGCTGGCAGCTTCAGAGGTCATGCTGATTATCTCCTCCCATTTTCGTGATGTCAGCAGAGACCTGTCATGTGATCGCTGCCGTTTCTAATGACCATCTTGAGGGGGCGGAGGGAGGGGGGTGCTCTATACTTGACAATCGAGGAAATTCCCAAAGGATGAGGAACACAAAGTGGCGCATTCAAGGATGCCCCTCCCATTTATATAGGACACGCCTCTAAAATGAAGTTGAATCACAAATAGTACATATGATTTCCTATAGCCAGCCCCAACGGGATACAGACCCCAAACCAGACCGCTGAACACATACAGACCCCAGACCAGACCGCTGAACACATACAGACCCCAGACCAGACCGCTGAAGACATACAGACCCCAGACCAGACCGCTGAACACATACAGACCCCAGACCAGACCGCTAAACACATACAGACCCCAGATCAGACCGCTGAACACATACAGACCCCAGACCAGACCGCTGAACACATACAGACCCCAGACCAGACCGCTGAACACATACAGACCCCAGATCAGACCGCTGAACACATACAGACCCCAGACCAGACCGCTGAAGACATACAGACCCCAGACCAGACCGCTGAACACATACAGACCCCAGATCAGACCGCTGAACACATACAGACCCCGGAACACATTCAGACCCCAGATCCAGACCGCTGAACACATACAGACCCCAGATCAGACCGCTGAACACATACAGACCCCGGAACACATTCAGACCCCAGATCAGACCGCTGAACACATTTAGACCCCAGACCAGACCGCTGAACACATACAGACCCCAGACCAGACCGCTGAACACATACAGACCCCAGATCAGACCGCTGAACACATACAGACCCCGGAACACATTCAGACCCCAGATCAGACCGCTGAACACATACAGACCCCAGATCAGACCGCTGAACACATACAGACCGCTGAACACATACAGACCCCGGAACACATTCAGACCCCAGACGAGACCGCTGAACACATTCAGACCCCAGATCAGACCGCTGAACACATACAGACCCCAGACCAGACTCCCTACCAGGAATAAGGAGAGGTGAGGCGCCTGCCTACAGCATAGATAGGAACGTGTTTCCAGCCTCTGACTAGAGCGCCCTTCAGTGGGCAGGGGCCGATCGGCCATAGACCTTACAGAGAAATTTCCCAGAGGGCCGTCTGGGCCCCCCTCAGGGCCGGCCAGTGGATGTTTTTGAGGATGTATTTTGTGCTGCTGGGAGTATTTTGTGATGGACTGTGGTATTTGCCCCTGTTGGGGTGGTAACCCTTTGCTCGCCTCTGTCGGACGATTCCGTGAATATCATCGATGAGATTTCTCTCTCTTTAGGATTATGTCGTTGTGAGGAAATCCGGAGACCAATGTGCGTCAGAGAAGAGGGGGCGTCACGTGTCAGACAAGTGTAGCGAGGCCCAGAGCCTATTCACAGGGCGTTCCCTTCAAGCTCCAGTAACAGAGGATAATCCTGCCCGGAGGATCCAGGGACCTGCCAAGAATCATCACTCAGACACTAAAGAGGTGATTTTTTTTTTAAGTCACCCCCTTCACCAGGATGCTTAGTGTAATAGTTTTTGTAATAGATGTGATATTTCATCAAATCGCTCTGCTTGCTGTCAGTGAATTAGAAGCTTTTCCGTTTGAAATCGTACACATTCAGTGCATAACACAGAACATATTTCTGCTCACAACTGCGGCTTTGTTACAATCTCACCCAGTGTATGAGCCAAACAGACAGGAATAGAGATGAGTGAACTTTAAAAAATAGTTCGGCGTTCGGGTTGTGGTAATCGCGCATCCCGTTATGGATTCCACTACCGCGGACTATCCCGGCATATGGAATCCATAAGGGGCGGCTTCCACGACCCCGAACTGTTGAAAGCCGAAGGACCTGGGGTGACGTCACCGTCATTTGATCAGTGCAGGGGCGTGGCTCAGCACGGGATCAAATCCAGTGCTGAGCCACGCCCTGCACTGATCACATGATGGTGACGTAACCCCAGGGCCTTCGGCTGTTCAACAGTTCGGGTTCGTGGAAGCCGCCCCTTATGGATTCCATATGCCGCCATAGTCCGCGGTAGTGGAATCCATAACGGGATGCGGCGATTACCACAACCCGAACGCCGAACTATTTTTTAAAGTTCGCTCATCTCTAGTCAGGAATGTAGACTGATACAGTTTACCTGCACTGATACACTGTAACAAAGTATCAGTGCCAGACATAGGTCTCTGCTGCTAACATCCTTAGCTAACAGGTTATACCCCATCTTGTGACGCCTATAACCTGTCCTCCTGCTTTGTAGTTGCCCATAAAGTCTGAGGATGCCGAGGTCTCCGCTCGGGACTATGCAGCGGAGCAGAAGGACGCCGTGGTGGTCAGTGGTCCGGAGTGGCGCTCCGCAGACGGTATGTTGCTCTAACTGTGGTCCGTAGAAATGGAGGTTCACCTGTGATTGCGATAATATTCACTCCTCGAATACTCAGCTTCTGAAAAAGGGAGAAAACTTGGGGACCGCCGCCAGTCGCTAGAATGAAGCACTGATATAAATGTCATGTACATAAATGGTAGTCACCCAGACAGGAAGTGCAGCGGCCGCCAGGTTCCCCCCCTGCAGAATGCAGTCAGCTGAGCTGTAAGAGAAGAGATAAAGATGGATCCTGCAGTGGAGGGTACCACCAGGTATACACCGTACTCGTAGGTAGTCTAGTGCAGTGAGGCGGGATCCCCCTTTAACACTGTTAACAACTTCAGAAATAGAAATCACATTTTTTTACACTTTTTTTTTTCCCCAAGGAAATTCCGCCCCAATTCCAGTGAGAATTTTGGAGCCGAGTGTTGCTGGTCACCAGGACCCTACAGACCCCAAAGCAAGTTACATACCAGGTCAGCGATCAGCTCTGCGGGGAGAGAAGCAGCTTCTATGAAGTATTGATACCACGTATACTTACCACTGCTTTGTCTCCACAGCTGCACATAGCACCGAAAGCCCCCCCAGAAAATGTCGGACCCCCCTGGGTTCTCAGGAGTGTATCACGCAGGAGCCCCAGGTACAATGGACCGTCGGGTCTCCTTCGCTCCAGATTGAAGGGGGTGTTGTAATATAGTCATATAATGTGACGGTTTGCATCTGACAGGCTGAGCCGCCGGGGGATGGGATGCTTCATCAGGAGTGTAAGGAGGAGGAAGACGCGGCCATTCCTGGTGACGACGACTCAGGTAAGTTTGGATAATGACCACTCTGCCTCATTGCCTGAGATGGACTGGACCGCTACAGGATTCCTCCACCAGTCACATAGATACACAGTCCTGTTATCAGTCTGGTTTTAGGAGGAGAAGCTAGCTACTTCCTCCCTCATTGATAGAACTAGACTTTCCAGCATTCCTTGTCTATGACCTTATTCCCCAGGCTGGCTGCCTTTTATATGTAGGAAAAGCTAGCTACTTCCACCCTCAAATATAAAACTAGACTTCCCGCCATTCCACGTTTTTCAACCTTTCATCTCCCAGGTTGGCAGTTATATGTAGGAGGAGAAGTTTGCTACTTCCCAACACAATGATAGAACTAGACTTCCCAGCATTCCTTGTTTTGACCCTATGCCGCAGGCTGGTTGTCTTTTATTTAAAGCCTGTTTGTCCCAGACTACCATTTCTATGTAGAAGAAGTTAGCTACTTCCCTGCACAATGATAGAATTAGACTTCTCAGCATCCCTTGATGTTCATCTTGTTATGTGGCAGGATGGCTGCCATTTTTATGTAGAAAAATTAGATACTTGCTCCTGGTGTAAAAGACCTAGACTTCCTAGCATTCTTAATTTGTAATCTTTTATGTCCCTGGTCACCAATTACACGTAGAAGAAGTTAGCTACTCCCCTTTATAATAGAAGTAGGCTTCCCAATATTCCTTGTTTTTCAGCTTGGTATGTCCAAAGCTGTGTGCCATTTACTGGTTGAACTAGACTGCCCATACCTCATAACTAGCATTTATATTTAGGAGAAGCTAGCTACTTCCCCTTGTTGAT
Source organism: Bufotes viridis (assembly GCA_033119425.1). Classification (NCBI taxonomy): domain Eukaryota; kingdom Metazoa; phylum Chordata; class Amphibia; order Anura; family Bufonidae; genus Bufotes; species Bufotes viridis. Next base: position 497,488,852 of record CM065591.1, on the reverse strand, counting down.
AGAACTATACATCCTTGCATTTATTGTTTTCACTTTATGTCCTAAACTGATTGCAATTTATATATAGGAGAAGTTAGCTACTTCCTCACTTAATGATAGACCTAGACTTTGCAGCATTCCTTGTTTTGACCCTATGGTCCAAGCTGACTGCCATTTATGTTGGAAAAGTTGGCTACTTCCTCCCTCAGTGATAGAATTAGTCTTTCCTTCATTGTCAGCCTGGTGGGCTGCCATTTTTATGTGGGTCGAGAGAATAAGCTAGCTACTTCCTCCCTCAAATATAAAACTAGGCATCCCAGCCTTCCTTGATTTTCTTTTTTTTTTTTTGGGAGGAGAAGCTAGCTACTTCCCCTCTCAGTGATGTAATTAGACTTCCCAGAATTCTTTGTCCCAGACTGTCAGTTTTATGTAGAATGAGAAGTTAGCCACTTCCTCCCTTACTGATAAAAAGTAGACATCAAGGCTTATTTTTTAGCCTGTTATGTCCCAGGTTGCTAATTAGATGTAGAAGAAGCAGCTAGCTACTTTCACTCCCTATTTTCAGCTTATGTTCCAGGCTGGATACCATTTATAGCTACAAGAAGTTAGCTACTTCCCCCTCACTGGTTGAACTAGAATTTCCAGCTGTCCCAGGCCACCATATATATTGGAGGAGAAGCAAGTTACTTCCTCCCTGATGATAGAACTAGATCTTACAGCATTCGTCGTATTCGCCTTATGGCTGCCACTTATATGAAGAAGTTAGCTACTTCCTTCCTCGATGAAGGAACTATACCCCCCAGCAGTCCTTGGTTTTTGTGATTGACTACCGGACCTCATGCAAGGAGGCTTGGTGACAGATAAGGAAGCCCCTCTGACGACTGATATGTCACTGCCAGACAGCTACTTCCTGTCCCAGAAGCGAACTCTGCACATGTGGGTTCAAGTTTCATTTTTTTAATATCTTGCAGGTGAAGATGATTCCACAGACCTCCAGGAGCGATGCCAGAATCCTGCCTCCTCCAAGGATTTTATAGAGAAAGATAATGAGATGATCTCACAGGAGTATCCGGTACAGTGACCTCATGTGATATACAGTGTGCACGTGTCCCTGTGTGAGGACATACCGTCCATTATAACGCACGTTTCTGTATTACAGTCCGATGTCTATGATGGGTTACTTCACCGGCCGTGTAAAGAGGAGGCAGGGCCTGATTACATAAACTCAGGTAAAAAAAATACGGCATGTTTGGTATGTACGGGCGATCCCTTTAAGAGGTCCAGAAGAGTTCAGCGAAGCACTAACATAGTCCGTGTGATGAGGATTTGTGGGGTGAGCTCCTCTACTCAGAGGATAGCGCCCGTCCTATCTACCGAGTGCTGACCGCAAGATACCTGAATATAAAGTGGCAGCGGGAATAATGATGGCGCTAAGGAGAGATGATCGGCAATTGACTAGAAAGGTCTTCAGAAACAGCCGAGTGGAGCGGTCAGCGGCGGGGACACTCCGTTCTTCAGCAGAAGTCGGACCCTCACCAATACCTAGACCCCCTTTATTAATAATTACAGTTTAAAAATATCAATAGATTTATTAGTATTATTAGATAGCATTATTGTATAGTATGTGTTATATAGTAATCTTTATATATTGTGTAGTATACATTATACAGTAGTATAGCAAAGTATAGTATACAGTATTTAGTATTTTAGCTAGGTATATATTATATAATATAAATTTATTGTACAGTATACATTTTATAGTAGTATATAATGATACAGTAGACACATTATTATGTAGGATTATTGTATAGTGCACATTCGTATACTGTATATTATGGAGTATCATAGTGTAGTATCATTCCACATTATAGTAATATAGCAGAGTATGTATTATATAGTATTATAGTATATATTATATAGTTTTATGTGGTATAATATATTCTATAATATTATAATGCAGGATTATAATATATAGTATTATGTAGTATAATAGTGTATATTATATGGTATTGGATAGTATATATTATACTGTTGCACTACGTAGTAGTATGACACAGCATAGTATATAATATTATAGTATATATCAGGGGTGGTGAACCTATGGTACGGGGGCTGGAGGTGGCACCCACACCCTGGAAAAAGTCTATGGTGTACCAATATGCCTTAGGGCCCATTCAGACGGCCATAGGTCCCTTTCACACGGGCGAGTTTTCCGCGCGGGTGCAATGCGTGATGTGAACGCATTGCACCCGCACTGAATCCTGACCCATTTATTTCAATGGGTCTGTGTACATGAGCGTTTTTTTTCACGCATCACTTGTGCGTTGCGTGGAAAACGCATTGCATCCGCAAGCGCGCGGTGCGCTATGCTTTTCACTGATGGTTGCTAGGAAATGTTGTTTGTAAACCTTCAGTTTTTTATCACGGCGTGAAAAACGCATCAAAACGCATTGCACCCGCGCGGAAAAAACTGAACAACTGAACGCAATCGCAGGCAAAACTGAATGGCTTTGCCTGTGAAATCGCACAGTTTTCACTGAACGCATCCGCAACGCATCCGGACCTAATCCGGACACGCTCGTGTGAAAGGGGCCATAGTGCTTTGCGGATCGCCAAATTGCACACATGGCCGCAACCATAATAGTAAATACCTATTCTTGTCCGCAGGACATGCTCTATCTTCTCCGCGGGGCCGCGGAATAGAACCACGGATGCGGACAGCACATGGTGTGCTGTCCACATATTTTGCGGCTCCGTTGAAATTAATGGGTCCGCACCCGTACCACAAAATTGCGGAACGGATGTGGACTCATTTATACGGCCATCTGAATGAGCCCTTAGTCTTGTCCTGCCATACATCAGGCAGGGCGCACTATGAACGGCACAGGCCGCGCAGGGCGCACTATGAACGGCGCAGGGCGCACTATGAACGGCACAGGCAGCGCACTGAATGCAGGCAGGTATCATAGCTAATGATAAAGTACATGGAGGATATATATACTAGACTGTAGTATTCAGGGTAAATTGCCGTGTTGGCACTTGTGATAAATAAAGGCACTTTCACACTTGTGTTAAACTTTTCCGGTATTGAGTTCCGTCCTAGGGGCTCAATACCGGAAAAGAACTGATCAGTTTTATCCTAATGCATTCTGAATGCAGAGAAATCCGTTCAGGATGCATCAGGATGTCTTCAGTTCAGTCACTGTACGGTTTTTGGACTGAGAAAATACCACGGCATGCTGCAGTATTTTTCCATCCAAAATTTCAGAACAGACGCCGGATCCAGCATGATTTTCCATTGAAATGCATTAATGCCGCAACCGGTTTAGCGGCCTTAAAAATGTTTGAAAAATAAATACCGGATCCGTTTTTCCGGATGACAACCGAAGAGACGAATCCGGTATTGCAATGCATTTGTGAGACGGATCCATCTACAAATGGTATCCGTTTGCATACAGATTGCAAGATCCGGCAGGAGGTTCTGGCGACGGAACTACCTGCCGGAATCCAACAACGCAAGTGTGAAAGTTCCCTAAGAAGGTTGCGGTTTGGGCACTCGGTCTGTAAGAGGTTCATCGTCACTGGTATGTAATATGTAGGGTTATAGCGTTATATTCTATTATGTTACATATATATTACATAGTGTGAATTATTGTAATTGTTATATACAGTAACTCCTTATTCTCGCTCACTGCAGGTCCGGCCGGCTCCTCGCTCACCGCGGTGGCGATTGGTCACTACTCACAGACCGAAGACCGATTCCCCAATTCCTCGGACCCGGCTGTCTGTCAGAAGCCCCCCAGCGCTCATCCTTTGTTCTCCTGCTCCATCTGCGGCGTTGACTTCAGCTCAGAGACGGCATTCACCGCTCACCAGCGATTCCACACAGAGGAGAAATCCTACGACTGCGCTTACTGCGGTAAATCCTTTAACCAGCGCTCGCGTCTCCTGTCGCACAAGAGGAAGCACACGGGGGAGAAGCCGTTCTCGTGTCCGGTGTGCGGGAGGTGTTTTGCAGAAAGATCAGCGCTCGTTACTCATCAGCGGATCCACTCCGGAGAGAAACCCTTTAACTGTAAAGAATGCGCCAGGAGCTTCGTCCAGAGATCCAGCCTCGTCAAGCACCAGCGCATTCACACCGGCGAGCGGCCGTTTGTGTGTTCTCAGTGCGGGCGCTGCTTCTCCCAGAGCTCCAACCTTGTCCGACACCAAAGAATACTCCACCAGTTTTTATAGACCCCCCCATCTCTGTGTTATTTATAATGCTCCCCCTGTTTGTGTCTCTGCTCTAAATTGGAGGAATAATTTTTTTAAGGCCCCCCCCAAATGCCCGGACCCCTCACACAGATTGTACTTACCCCCAATAGCAGGCCGTGACGGAAAATAGCCTCCCTAGCGTCATCCACGATGCTAGGGAGGCTTGTTTCCATCGCGGCCTGCTATTGGCTGACCACCCCCTGTTGCGCTGAACAAAACATCTGGCAGCGGTGGCCGTGCGGGCGTCAGAAGTGGCGCGGGTGCCGGGGAGTGCAGTCTGTGTGAGGGGCCCTGGCATTAAAGGGGTTGGATAACCCCTTTAATTCATAGCTCAGTGCCGCCTGGACCCTTTAGAGAGGGTCAGGTCGTTTCCATCTCTTAGGATTTTAAAGGGATTTTCCAGGAGTAGAATAGTGACAGCCTATCCTCAGGATAGGTCATCAATATCTGATCGGTGGGGGTCAGTATCTGATCAAACTGATGACCTATCCTGAGGATGCAACTAAAGGCGGTATGCAAGCTACACCGCATGACCAAAAGTATGTGCACCCCTGAACCTCATCCCATTGTGTTCACTGTCTCTAAAGGGTCTTCTTATCTGAGCCATGGGTGGCATTACATAGGCTATAGGTGGGGGTCCTTCCGCTGGGACCCACACCTATCTCCCAGTGAGCGGAGACAGCAACCATCCAGTAGCCGAGTGAGCTCGGCTATATCCGAAACCCCAGTAGAAATGAAAGGAAAGCTGGAGACCCGTGTCTATCTGACATCGGAGGCATGTCCTGGCGATCTGTCACCAATGTCTCCGCTGCGACCAGCCCTTTAATAAGGAAATAGTTTCCTCTAGATTTCTGAACATGATCGGCCGGATTCTCAAGCGTTCAGCCAGAGGAGCGCTACTCCAGTTGATGGGGTTGGAACTCTGTTAAAGGGGTTGTCTGGCCTGGGAGCGGACGATGGTCAGAATCTCTGCCCAATTTAAACAAACCCACTCACCTGTCTGCGGTTCTGTTCTTATCCTTCAGGTTCCAGTCTCCGCTGGTCCTGTGACTGCAGAACCCAGTCACTGGCCTCAGCGGTACACGTGCTCGAAGGCTATGTCAGGGACGAGCTTGTGATCATTGCTTGGTCTGGCAGAGAACAGAAGAGGCTGGGAAAGGTGGCAGCGGTGCGGCACAGGTGAGCGGGTCTTTATTTATTGGGGCCACTAGCAACTATGCCGGAGAACCCCTTTAAGTTCTTCCCAAGGATTGTGTTCTCAAATAGGAAAGGACATTTTCCAATCTTTAAAGGGGTTTTCTGAAATGTTAATATTGATCAGTATGTGATTGGTGGGGGTCCGACGCCCAAGGCCCCTGCCCATCTGGTTGAGGCTACTTTCACACTAGCGTTTTTGCTGGATCCGGCAGTATTCAGCAAAAACGCCTCCGTTCCTGATAATACAAACGCCTGCATCCGTTATGAACGGATCCGGTTGTATTATCTTTAACATAGCCAAGACGGATCCGTCATGAACTCCTTTGAAAGTCAATGGGGGACGGATCCGTTTTCTATTGTGTCAGAAAACTGATCCGTCCCCATCGACTTGCATTGTGGGCCGTGACGAATCTGTATTTCTCCGCATCCCAGGATGGAAAGAATACCGCAGCATGCTGCTGCTCTCCGGTATGAGAGTGGAACCGAATGTATTTTGGAGCGCTCCGTTCAGTTACATTTTATCCCCATTGACAATAAATTCGGAAAAAACGGAAGCATTTTTTTCCGGTATTGAGACCCTATGACGGATCTCAATACCGGAAAATATTAACGCTAGTGTGAACGTAGCCTGAGAAGTGAATGCGGCTGAGCTGCAATACCAAGCACGGCCACTACACAATGCGCCACGCACAAGAGCGCTGGTACTTTCTCAAACAGCTGATCGGCAGGGGTCTCGGGTGTTTCACCCCCACCAATCACATACGGATGACCTTTCATGACGATAGGTCATCAATATTAAAATCTCGGAAAATCGCTTTAACGAGGCGACAAGTGACCCACCTCCATAGAACCAGTCTTCCTGGCCCATGGAATGGAGTATGAGGAGACCCAAACCCATGGGCCTCTCCAGCGCGTGTCGTCCCCGAGGACCCTATGGATTTCGGCACTGGTTGATCCTCTTCTGGACATCTAAACCTGCCAGTAACTCCTCTTACTGGTGACCAGTTGGCAGGAACGTGATGAGCCGAGAGGTGGTTGGTCTCTTCACCGTGACCTGGTCTACTACTGGATTCTGCACAATGGAGGTTTCAGAACCTCTTGGTAGGAGGGGGGCACATACTTTTGGCTACAAGAAGCTCTAGGGCGGCGACACATGCTAAGACGGCAGTGATAAGGAAACATCCGGCAGCCGTATGGCAAAGCCCGGCTGGAAACACACAGCATCATAAGGACCAAAGATGCTGTGAGTTCTGATCCTCAGACCCCCAGTTGGGCCGGGATTGGCAGCCGTTATATGGCCGCATTGTGGGTGTCGGAACAAAGCCTGGTTAGTATTGGGTTCGCCCGTTAAATGGCTGCCATGTCTCGGTGGGGGGCACGGGATGGTCGTGGAAGATTGATATCACCCCCAAAATGGCTGCCTCCGCCTGTACGTAGTGTGTACAGAACCTGATCCATGTTTTTATATCACCTGCTCTGGATGTGACTGGAGTATAGGCCACCAATAAAGCTAATTATGGCCAGCATACTGTAGATGGGATTTACGGAGCCGCGTATCCAGTAAACTTGGACGCTTCACCTTTACATTTTTGACTTAATTGCGGGGGGTGTCACCTCGCCGGACCTGTGATGAAGGACACTTAAAGGGGTTGTCTAATCATGGACAATGGGGGCATATCGCTAGGACATGCCCCCATTGTCTTATAGGTGCAGGTCCGCACCTATATCGAGAACGGAGCCCCGCAAGGTGCTGGCTGGAGGACTCCGGTCCGGCCACCACCAAGACGGCTCCCCATAAAAGTGAATGGGAGCGTACTGCGCATGCGCAGCCCCTGCTCTCATTCATTTCTATGGGGCCGACGGAAATAGCCGAACCAGCGCTCGGCTATATTCGCCGGCCAATAGAAAATGGAGGGCGGCTGCACCTATAAGACAATGGGGGCATATCCTAGCGATAGTGATGAGACCACCCCTCTAAAGGGGCTCTCTGGGCATTGTTCCTAATTAGCGCTATTTAGTAAGCTGTGGATCGCCGGTTTACAGAGTACCTACCCTCCGTCACGCCTACGCTGCAGGCCCTTCTCTCGGATGTGGCCGCTTCTCTTCCTGTGACTATAATACAGTATGCGGGGGGGGGGGGTAAGTACTATGTAAAATATCTTCTCTCCACAGGTTAATTGGGGACAGCGCCCGGAGAGCCCCTTTAACAAGAAGCTGATCATGAAGTCTTTCCTGCAGTCAGCTGTAGTCTGGCCGTAAGTTGTCCGTTTCCCTGCAGCTCCCCCCAAGGACAAAGGCAGTATTACACAGAGTCCATTCTTGGGTTCTCTGGGTATGGCCTCGTGTACGCGACCGTATGTATTTTGCGGTTCGCAAAAAATGCAGACGACGTTCGTGTGCATTCCGTATTATGCGGAACAGAACAGCTGGCCCCTGACTATCCTTGTCCGTAGTGCGGACAATAATAGGACATGTTCTGTTTTTTTGCAGAACGGACATACAGACATGGACAAGGAATGCACACAGAGTAACTTCAGTTTTTTTTTTTTTTTGCAGACCCATTAAAATGAATGGTTCCGCATACGGTCCACAAAAAAAAAAAAAAAACGTAATGGACGCAGAAAGAAAATACGTTCATGTGCATGAGCCCTAATACAGGCCAGGGCAGGTCCTCCAGCGAGGGAGACGCTCTTTATAACCGCTCTCCCCTCCAGCCAAGGGGTGAGGGTCCTGAACAGGGGAACCTCCTATATCAGTCAGGGGTCCATACGCACCTTACATGTATTTGCCGTGGACTCCGTGGCAGTAATGTGAGGCTGTCAGTAGTACATGACCCCCTGCAGGGATGGAGCAGTGGTCGCACATGTGCAGTGCAGCTCCATTCATCTCTATGTGACTACCAGAGATAGCCAAGCGCTGCGCTGAGGTGGAGTCATGGCGCTTGTGCGCGACCTCCGCTCCATTCATGGGGAGGGGGGGGGGAACAGGACCGCCATTCTGGTGACCTGTGGGTAGGGGACACATTTATAACCTGGAGGGTGAGCGTAGTCTCAGTAGTGCAGCCTCGCTCTTTGGGCCACCGTTTTGTCAGCACTTACCTCGGGGGGAGTGTGCAGCGGACATTTCCTTGTTGTCATGGAGACAGCAGCCTGGCGCTGTTACAATGTAGTGGCCAGACTGTAACCATGACTACAGCACAGCAGCGCCATCTTGTGTGCTCCACGCTTTAATGATAAATAAGGCAACGGAATATCTACAAAGACAGAAAGGTTCTCCGATCTGATGGTGGAGCGGCCAATGAAGATGAAGTATAAGAAAGGGGAGGAGTCTGCTGGTGCGGGAAATTAGCCGCGAGCTGCTACAATGTCCGTGGGGCCCCTGGTGTTGTCCGCGGCTGCTCTTTGGTTTTCATAAATATGGAGATCAGATTGAGTCTCATGGACCTTAAAGGGGCTGTGTCCTCTCACACGATGATCAATAGGGGACCCGCTCCTATCTCCAGAACGGGGCCCCCGACGTGAACAGAGAGCGGTCACACAGGCGCAGCCGCCCTCTATTCTCCGCTATGGGAGTTCCGAAAACAGTTGAGCGCTGGCTTGGCTATTTCCGGCAGTCAATGCGCTCCCCATTCACCACCACAGGACTTCAAGCAAACGAGCGCGCTGAATCGGCTATTTTAGGAACTCCCATAAAAATGAATGGAGAGGACGTGCGCCCTCCTTCACTTTGGGGACCCCATTCTGGAGATAGGAGCAGGCCCCAAGGGTGGGACCCCCACCTACCTATCTGACATTGGTGGCACGTCTGCAATGTGAATAACGCCCCCGCCCCAAGGGCACGGACCCGCCATGTTGACAATACTCACCTGCTCCACATCGCCGTCTTCGCATCTCCACTGCCTGCAGAAATCAAAATCCGTCGGCGGAGGGGTGCAGCCCATAGAAGGCCGCGGCGGTGACCTGCCCCCTTGCGTCACGTACGATGTCGAACACACCGCAAGGGTGCAGGTCATCTTGATTCCTGCAGGCAGGGGACAGGGGAAGATGACGTGGAGCGATCCGGGAGGAAACTAGCATCGGGGGGCCAGGTAAGTATTGTCAATATGTGGGTTCCGGGCACTGTATGGGGGGGTTATTCACTCTTGGATAATCCCTTTAAAGGGAGTTTCTGTTCCTTTTTAAGTAAATCTTAAAGGGGTTGTCCCATTAAGACGCAGTATAAGGGCTCATGCACCTGACCGTATGTATTTTGCGGTCTGCAAAAAAACCGGATGACATCCGTGTGGCGTCCGTGTTACATCGGTTTTTTTGTTGGATGCATTGTAACAATGCCTGTCCTTGTCCACAAAATGGACAAGAATAGGACAGGTTCTATTTTTTTGCGGACACGGAGTAACCACCAGCGGTCAGACCCCCACCGACCGATCACTTATGTGGATAAGTTGTCTTCATGGGACAGCCCCTTTCCAAGGACGGACCAGATTAGGTAAACATGGCTCTTTTCTACTAGACACACTGCCCCACCTGTCTACAGGTCACGTGCGGTACTGCAGCTCAGATCCCTCACTGGAACCAGCTGCAGTACCAGGCACAGCCCAGCAACAGGGGTGGCACTGTTGTTTGAAGGAGGCGGCCATGTTTTTCTAATCCTGCACAATCCCTCCTTAATAAACGTTCTGGAACTTTTTAATATACCTTGTTTCGGTTCCCTTTCATTTCAAGATCTCTGCTTGCAGTCAGTGAAGAACCGGTAGTAATAAAGTAATATGACCTAGACATTTCCAGCAGGTCTCTTGAAAAAGAGACACTCAGGATGGAGATCTGGGGAAGATGACAAGAAACCCTGAATCTGCACCTTTCAAATATACTTTATGTTCCAGTTTCCACATCCTTTCAAGACCTCTGATTGCTGTCTGGGAATAGGAGCAATCTTGTTAACATTCACACAGACTTAACAGTTCTCACCGCTGAGGTTTTGTTACACTTTGTACCCATTCTGGACAATCCTTTGTGAGTAAAACATCTCACCATCTCGACAGATGGTTTGTTACAATGTATCAGTGCAGTGGTCAGTCTAGGCGTCAGACTGCTTGGTTCGTACAGGATTTTCTGGGCTGATGAGTTCTGGCAAAACCTTGCTTACACCAGCCATATACATTAGAGTTGGGACATTTTGGATTTCAATATGCCCGATCCTATGGTCCTGTGCCAACGGCTTTCCCTACTCTCCACAACACACGCATGCTTGGTCAGGCAGAGCGTGCATGTGTGTTGGGGATCTAAAGTGACAGCTGTTCAGGCGATTGTTATCTACCGTGTACGGCCGGCTTTATAGCTGTACAGGTTTTCAGCCGCTAGATGTAACAAAATGCTCCTATTCACTGACAGCAAGCAGGGATCTAAAAAAAGGATTCAATAAATAATTTGTTAGAAAGATGCACAACTCTGCATTCCATCAAGGTTTGACGCTTTCCCCGATCCCTACTCCTAAGGCCACAGGGCATTTTTTTCAAGGGACCTACTGGACCTACCACCTAGAACTGGGAGATCCACCTCCGTGCCAGTGCATCGGGCCAATCGCCTCTCACTGATTGGTCGACTGCCCAGTGAATCACATCGGATGGATCAGCCCAGTAGTCACCGCTCTAGTCGACCTCCAGAACCTCGAGCGCTCCAGGAGTACAACTCCCACTAGGATCAGGACACGGAGTATGGTTCCATTGCATGAACCTTGCTGTGGGCCATAAGGGCGGACTTCTGCAGGAAGCACTTTCCGCAGTCCGAGCAGGTGAAGGCCTTGTGCCGGTTGTGGAAGGCCTGATGAGCTTCCAGGACCGACCGGACCGAAAAACACTTCCCGCAATCGGAGCAAGCGAACGACTCCTTGCTGGTGTGGACGCTCTGATGGGTGATGAGGTGGCACCGCTGGGTGAAGCGTCGGCCGCACTCTGAGCAGGCATACGGCTTCTCTCCTGTGTGAGTCCTCCGGTGTATGATGAGACCCGTCTTGTCCGAAAGACACTTCCCGCAGTCCGGGCAAGCGAAGGCGCCCGTGTGGATCCTCTGATGCTTGACCAGGCTCGACTTCTTCATGAACGTCTTCCCGCACTCCAGGCACGAGAACGGCTTTTCCTCCTTCGTCACGTGTTTGGGTCGGGATTTCCCCACCTTGGACTCGGGAATGTGAAAAGTCCACTCGTGGACCACCAGGGAGGACTTATCCATGAAGCTCTGCTGACACAACACGCAGTGGAACGGTTTTTCGTGCGTCCGCTGGTGGGAGAGCAGGTCAATCTCGTTTCTGAAGCCCCGCCCACACTGCAGGCATTTATGTGGGGCGGGGCTCTCCAGGAGTGGCGGTAACTTTACGGCCCCACCTCCGTATTGCATTAGATGACTGGAGGAGGCATCTACTCTTGGGTTTTGCCAAAACAGGTGTGGTTGCTCTGTCTTGCTCCTCGGGGGCAGGGCCTCGTTTAGAACAGTCTTGGGTTTTACCATTACCACTACGGGGGGAGTGTCGCTGGAAAAACTCCCTTCTAGGTTACTTGGGTGAACTCCGTTTTTTTGGTGGACAGGAATTAACAGGTGGGGGGAGTCAGGTTGGACTTTCCAGGTGGTGGGACGACCTGCAATAGATGTGGAAAATGATTAGATGCACAATGGACATCATCCCCATTTCCCAAAACCCTACATGATACTGGTGGATACCGGTGACATCATATAGTGATCAACCAACACAGGACCCTGGCGTAACAGGATTGGTAATTTCACTTGAAGCCCCGCCCCCACTGAGCTGCTCAGCACTGTAAACATTGTAGGACGCATAGTGTAGAGCATATGGTGGCACATCACCACCAGGGCAGGGTTTCCTCACTCACCTGATCTGATCTTGGTAGGATCCAGTCCCTTCTTCCGCCAGTTGGACACCATGTCTCCAGTTCCAGCCTGTAATACAAAAGACGAGTGACAAGGATCACACGAGAGCGTGCCTGCCATGGTCTGACCCCCGAGTCCCCACTGTTTCCCTGCCAAGCCGCCTGACTGTTAGAAAAACACAGCTGCTTTCTTCCAAAAACAGCGCCACAGCCGTCTGCAGGTTGTGTGTGGAATTACAGCGTGACCTCATTCACTGCAATGAAGCGGAGCTACGGGAAACGTTTCCTGTACCTGATATTTCTGTGGGATCATCTGGATATCGCCCTCTATACAGTCCTGGGAACGGACCGGGCTCCCACTTATTTCCGGGGGGTTCACAGATTTAGGGTCACCTGTGAAAAATGGACACAAATTATTGATAAATCGCCACAGAAGGGGCCCTGGTATTAATAATAAAGGGCTCCCCCTCTATAACTCGGGCCCCTGTGTGAGGTAAGATGTAGGACCCTCAGAGGCACATGTGAACGACCCCGTCACTTGCTCCACAACCTGTAAAATTCCGTTCATTCTTTGATAAAAGGAGAATTATCATCAGATATTCTGGATTATTGGACGTTTTGCAGCCATATTTGACGTGGTCTCACCTGAGCTGATCTCTACGGGGTCATCTTCCTCCTTAAGCTGGGGCGGTAATATCTCTCCTCCCGGAGAAGCCTGCCACATAAGAAGAAGACCTCACTTACTATACGGAGCGGAAGAGGCTCAAAGTCATTAATATCCGATGGGCGGGGGTCTGGCGCCCCACCCCCTCCCCGGTGTGGGAACTAGCACAGTCATGAAACCCGGCACGCCCACTACACTGGGAGCTGTACTTCCTGCTGCATTCACAGTGCACGCCCTAAGGCTGACCGGTGGTGGGGATGGGTGCGAGACCCTCCCCAATTGGATATTAATGACCTATCCTGGGGATAATTCCTGGAAACCCGTTTAATCTCCTGCTGGCCTGTTCCATTTTCAGATGGGGATTGGCTGAAGGGCGGGGATTAACAATTCTGGAGTAAAGGGGGGGAGGCTCCTGCTGCAGCCAGCTGTCTTACTGCCAGACTCGGGACAGTGAGGAGGAGGAGGGGGGACACAGAGAGAAGCCATAGACTAAAATGGTCCCCCACTATTGGCCAATGGGGGACACTGAGAGGGATCACATGTTAGCATTGCCCCGCCTCCTGGACTCTACCAGCTGCTAAAGAGGCAGAGGCGCGGAGAAGCCACGCCAAGGCCTCCATTTTGACCCTCTGTGGACTAAATATCACTAGGGATAGGTCGTGTGGTCACTTGGGGTGTCGGTGCTGCAGGGAGGGGGTACAGATGTGGTGGGGGGCACACAATATCAGCGGCAGTGATCACCGTAGATGGGCGAGAGGCTGGGGCCGCTCCCTGTACCTGGTATTCCTCCGTCATCATCCCGCTAGCATCCTCCTCCGTGCACTTCTGAGGAATGAGGGGGCTCGTGCAGCTTTCTGGGGGGTTTGTAGGAATGGGTCCACCTGTGAGGAACAGATATCGATAGGATATGACATCAGTAACTATTAATCAGGCTGATAAATAATAGCCCCTGCCCCAAAATGGCTGCCGCTACTGCATAGACCGGAGAAGCATGGACAATCGTACCTAAAATAATTAGGAAAACCCCTTCTAATTAATATAGTGCAAAAAAAGGCCAACAAACCACAATGTGGGGCCATCTTTTAAGAAATATTGCAGTTTTTACAATAGCCACTAGAGGGCGAGCATAGGGTTGCACTTCTGCTCCACATCTCACTTTACAGCTCTGCTGTGCAGACTGAAAGCTACAAGAAGACAGGAGGCAAGATAGGCAGGAAGGACAATACCAGATGTGGAGACACACGCAGCGTTATTCTGCACTAGTGCTGTACGCAGCGCCCCCTGCAGAGGGATATACGAGGCCACCAGACACATCACTGACCTGTGGAGGGAGCGTCAGCAGCTGCGGTGGCCGCATCCTCCGGGACATCATTCAGCTCAGAGTCTACATCTGCAGCAATAACCCGGTCACAGTCTGTGAGAAAGCACGAAAATGGGAATTCAGACAATGATGGGAGTTGTAGTGTCACATTAGCTGCCGGTTAAACATCGCTGGCCTAATATCTATGTCCGAGCTAAGAAATCATAGATACGATCAGTACAGGATAAGTAATGTATGTACACAGTGACTCCACCAGCAGAATAGTGAGTGCAGCTCTGGAGCATAATACAGGATGTAACTCAGGATCAGTACAGGATAAGTAATGTATGTACACAGTGACTGCCCCAGCAGAATAGTGAGTGCAGCTCTGGAGCATAATACAGGATGTAACTCAGGATCAGTACAGGATAAGTAATGTATGTACACAGTGACTCCACCAGCAGAATAGTGAATGCAGCTCTGGAGTATAATACAGGATGTAACTCAGGATCAGTACAGGATAAGTAATGTAATGTATGTCCACAGTGACTGCCCCAGCAGAATAGTGAGTACAGCTCTGGAGTATAATACAGGATGTAACTCAGGATCAGTACAGGATAAGTAATGTAATGTATGTACACAGTGACTGCACCAGCAGAATAGTGAGTGCAGCTCTGGAGTATAATACAGGATGTAACTCAGGATCAGTACAGGATAAGTAATGTATGTACACAGTGACTGCACCAGCAGAATAGTGAGTGCAGCTCTGGAGTATAATACAGGATGTAACTCAGGATCAGTACAGGATAAGTAATGTATGTATACAGTGACTGCACCAGCAGAATAGTGAGTGCAGCTCTGGAGTATAATACAGGATGTAACTCAGGATCAGTACAGGATAAGTAATGTAATGTATGTACACAGTGACTCCACCAGCAGAATAGTGAGTGCAGCTCTGGAGTATAACACAGGATGTAACTCAGGATCAGTACAGGATAAGTAATGTATGTACACAGTGACTCCACCAGCAGAATAGTGAGTGCAGCTCTGGAGTATAATACAGGATGTAACTCAGGATCAGTACAGGATAAGTAATGTATGTACACAGTGACTCCACCAGCAGAATAGTGAGTGCAGCTCTGGAGTATAATACAGGATGTAACTCAGGATCAGTACAGGATAAGTAATGTATGTACACAGTGACTGCACCAGCAGAATAGTGAGTGCAGCTCTGAGGTATAATACAGGATGTAACTCAGGATCAGTACAGGATAAGTAATGTATGTACACAGTGACTGCACCAGCAGAATAGTGAGTGCAGCTCTGGAGTATAATACAGGATGTAACTCAGGACCAGTACAGGATAAGTGATGTAATTTATGTACACAGTGACTCCACCAGCAGAATAATGAGTGCAGCTCTGGAGTATACTACAGGATGTAACTCAGGATCAGTACAGGATAAGTAATGTATGTACACAGTGACTCCACCAGCAGAATAGTGAGTACAGCTCTGGAGTATAATACAGGATGTAACTCAGGATCAGTACAGGATAATAAATGTAATGTATGTACACAGTGACTGCACCAGCAGAATAGTGAGTGCAGCTCTGGAGTATAATACAGGATGTAACTCAGGATCAGTACAGGATAAGTAATGTATGTACACAGTGACTCCACCAGCAGAATAGTGAGTGCAGCTCTGGAGTATAATACAGGATGTAACTCAGGATCAGTACAGGATAATAATGTATGTACACAGTGACTGCACCAGCAGAATAGTGAGTGCAGCTCTGGAGTATATTACAGGATCAGTCTCTACCATTATGCGGTGATGATTACGTACCCGCAGGCACTGGAGGCTGATGATCCTCTGATACGACATCTTTGTAACATTCTTTATGTCCTTCCAAATATTCCCACTCCTCCAAGGAGAGGAAGACGGCAATATCCTCGCATCTCACAGGAACCTGAGAGAAGCAGAAGAAAACCTGATAATGTTTCTACATTTATCATTTAGTGGCTTCGGTGGAGACGACATGTTCACCTCTTGAGCCGTGGACTGGGTGTTCTCGCTCGGTTCGGGGGTCTCTTCCTCTGTGGTCTCCTCGGGGGCCGGTGACTGACACGGACGTTCCTCATTTGGACTCTGATCCTTGCTCGGTCCCTCTGACAAACATGACTGGCAGTCGTCTGGGGATCGGTCGTCCTGCTTCTTGCTCAGGACAAAATCCTGTGTGGAGAGAAAACTGGTGTCAGATTAGATACCGTCCACATCAATATCCACTGTGCATCCAACATGGCAGGAACAGCGGGTGATGTGGATGGTGAAATACTGGGGGGCAGTACATCAGGTCTCATACTCCAGTCACATCCAGAGCTGCATCATGTCTCATACTCCAGTCACATCCGGAGCTGCATCATGTCTCATACTCCAGTCACATCCAGAGCTGCATCATGTCTCATACTCCAGTCACATCCGGAGCTGCATCAGGTCTGATACTCCAGTCACATCCGGAGCTGCATCATGTCTGATACTCCAGTCACATCCGGAGCTGCATCATGTCTCATACTCCAGTCACATCCGGAGCTGCATCATGTCTCATACTCCAGTCACATCCGGAGCTGCATCAGGTCTGATACTCCAGTCACATCCGGAGCTGCATCATGTCTGATACTCCAGTCACATCCGGAGCTGCATCATGTCTGATACTCCAGTCACATCCGGAGCTGCATCATGTCTGATACTCCAGTCACATCCGGAGCTGCATCATGTCTGATACTCCAGTCACATCCGGAGCTGCATCATGTCTCATACTCCAGTCACATCCGGAGCTGCATCATGTCTCATACTCCAGTCACATCCAGAGCTGCATCATGTCTCATACTCCAGTCACATCCAGAGCTGCATCATGTCTCATACTCCAGTCACATCCGGAGCTGCATCATGTCTGATACTCCAGTCACATCCGGAGCTGCATCATGTCTGATACTCCAGTCACATCCGGAGCTGCATCATGTCTGATACTCCAGTCACATCCGGAGCTGCATCATGTCTGATACTCCAGTCACATCCGGAGCTGCATCATGTCTCATACTCCAGTCACATCCAGAGCTGCATCATGTCTGATACTCCAGTCACATCCGGAGCTGCATCATGTCTGATACTCCAGTCACATCCAGAGCTGCATCATGTCTGATACTCCAGTCACATCCAGAGCTGCATCATGTCTGATACTCCAGTCACATCCGAGCTGCATCATGTCTGATACTCCAGTCACATCCGGAGCTGCATCATGTCTCATACTCCAGTCACATCCAGAGCTGCATCATGTCTCATACTCCAGTCACATCCAGAGCTGCATCATGTCTGATACTCCAGTCACATCCGGAGCTGCATCATGTCTCGATACTCCAGTCACATCCAGAGCTGCATCATGTCTGATACTCCAGTCACATCCAGAGCTGCATCATGTCTGATACTCCAGTCACATCCGGAGCTGCATCATGTCTGATACTCCAGTCACATCCGAGCTGCATCATGTCTGATACTCCAGTCACATCCAGAGCTGCATCATGTCTCATACTCCAGTCACATCCAGAGCTGCATCATGTCTCATACTCCAGTCACATCCAGAGCTGCATCATGTCTGATACTCCAGTCACATCCGGAGCTGCATCATGTCTGATACTCCAGTCACATCCGGAGCTGCATCATGTCTCATACTCCAGTCACATCCGGAGCTGCATCATGTCTGATACTCCAGTCACATCCGGAGCTGCATCATGTCTGATACTCCAGTCACATCCAGAGCTGCATCATGTCTCATACTCCAGTCACATCCAGAGCTGCATCATGTCTCATACTCCAGTCACATCCAGAGCTGCATCATGTCTGATACTCCAGTCACATCCAGAGCTGCATCATGTCTGATACTCCAGTCACATCCGGAGCTGCATCATGTCTGATACTCCAGTCACATCCAGAGCTGCATCATGTCTCACACTCCAGTCACATCCAGAGCTGCATCATGTCTGATACTCCAATCACATCCAGAGCTGCATCATGTCTCATACTCTTAACTATAAAAGTCTCAATTGCATTGAAGAGAAGATAATCCGGCAACTTTTTTTTTTACGTCAAAAAATGTCATAGGGGGAATAATGAATTTCGGCCTAAATCTCCTACAGCAGAGCTCAGAATGTTCTATAACAGCAATGAACCAGCAGGGGGCAGCAGTGCAACTTCCTACAGGCTGGGAGCAGAAAACCAGCAGAACTGTGAGTGCAGCTCTGGAGGTAGCCGTAATGTTTCTAAGGATACGTCCGGATATTCCGCAGAGCTGTCCCTCACCTCTCCGGTCAGCAGGAATATAATCTCCAGGGTCAGGTTCAGTATCTTCTCGGTCACCTCCATCTTGTCCTTGTGCATCGTCAGCGAATGGCGTAATAACTCAGAAATGCGGCCGCGCTCCTTACAGATGTGCATGATCCCGAGGCGGGGGCTGAAAGTGACGGAGAAATCACAGGCACAGAACAACTTCCACATCCCTGCATATACCTATAGAGATATAGAGAGCAACCTGCACAGCACCACTATGGGGGATCTGTGGGTGGGGGACACTGTTATGGGGGATCTGTGGGGGACACACTGTTATGGGGGATCTGTGGGGACACACTGTTATGGGGGATCTGTGGGGGACACTGTTATGGGGATCTGTGGAGGACGCTGTTATGGGGGATCTGTAGATGACACTGTTATGGGGATCTGTGGAGAGACACTGTTATGGGGGATCTGTGGAGGACACACGTTATGGGGGATCTGTGGAGGGACACACTGTTATGGGGGATCTGTGGGAGACACACTGTTATGGGGGATCTGTGGGGGACACACTGTTATGGGGATCTGTGGAGGGACACACCGCTATGAGGGATCTGTGGAGGGACACACCGCTATGGGGGATCTGTGGGGGGACACACCGCTATGGGGGATCTGTGGGAGACACACCGCTATGGGGGATCTGTGGGGGACACACCGCTATAGGGGATCTGTGGGAGACACACCGCTATGGGGATCTGTGGAGGACACACCGCTATGGGAGATCTGTGGGAGACACACCGCTATGGGGATCTGTGGGGACACACCGCTATAGGGATCTGTGGGAGACACACCGTTATAGGGGATCTGTGGGGACACACCGTTATAGGGGATCTGTGAGGGACACACCGCTATGGGGATCTGTGGGGGGACACACCGCTATGGGGGATCTGTGGGGGGACACACCGTTATGGGGGATCTGTGGGGGGACACACCGTTATGGGGGATCAGTGGGGGGACACACCGTTATGGGAGATCTGTGGGGGGACACACCGTTATGGGGATCTGTGGGGGACACACCGTTATGGGGATCTGTGGGGGGACACTGTTATGGGGGATCTGTGGATGACACTGTTATGGGGATCTGTGGGTGACACTGTGTTATGGGAGATCTGTGGGTGGGGGACACTGTTATGGGGGATCAGTGGGTGGGGACACTGTTATGGGGATCTGTGGATGACACTGTTATGGGAGATCTGTGGAGGGACACTGTTATGGGGGATCTGTGGAGGACACACTTATGGGGGATCTGTGGGGGACACACTGTTATGGGGGATCTGTGGGGGGACACACTGTTATGGGGGATCTGTGGGGGACACACTGTTATGGGGATCTGTGGAGGACGCTGTTATGGGGGATCTGTGGAGGACGCTGTTATGGGGGATCTGTGGGGGACGCTGTTATGGGGGATCTGTGGAGGACACACTGTTATGGGGGATCTGTGGGGGACACACTGTTATGGGGATCTGTGGATGGGGACACTGTTATGGGGGATCTGTGGATGACACTGTTATGGGGATCTGTGGGTGACACTGTGTTATGGGGATCTGTGGGTGACACTGTGTTATGGGGGATCTGTGGATGACACTGTTATGGGGGATCAGTGGGTGGGGACACTGTTATGGGGGATCAGTGGGTGGGGACACTGTTATGGGGGATCAGTGGGTGGGGACACTGTTATGGGGGATCAGTGGGTGGGGACACTGTTATGGGGATCAGTGGGTGGGGACACTGTTATGGGGGATCAGTGGGTGGGGACACTGTTATGGGGGATCAGTGGGTGGGGACACTGTTATGGGTGATCAGTGGGTGGGGACACTGTTATGGGGGATCAGTGGGTGGGGACACTGTTATGGGGGATCAGTGGGTGGGGACACTGTTATGGGGGATCTGTGGGTGGGGACACTGTTATGGGGGATCAGTGGAGGACACTGTTATGGGGATCAGTGGGTGGGGACACTGTTATGGGTGATCAGTGGGTGGGGACACTGTTATGGGGGATCAGTGGGTGGGGACACTGTTATGGGGGATCAGTGGGTGGGGACACTGTTATGGGGGATCAGTGGGTGGGGACACTGTTATGGGTGATCAGTGGGTGGGGACACTGTTATGGGTGATCAGTGGGTGGGGACACTGTTATGGGTGATCAGTGGGTGGGGACACTGTTATGGGGATCTGTGGGTGGGGACACTGTTATGGGGGATCTGTGGGTGGGGACACTGTTATGGGGGATCTGTGGGTGGGGACACTGTTATGGGGGATCTGTGGGTGGGGACACTGTTATGGGGGATCTGTGGGGGGACACACTGTTATGGGGGATCTGTGGGGGGACACACTGTTATGGGGGATCTGTGGGGGGACACACTGTTATGGGGGATCTGTGGGGGGACACACTGTTATGGGGGATCTGTGGGGGGACACACTGTTATGGGGGATCTGTGGGGGACACACTGTTATGGGGGATCTGTGGGGGACACACTGTTATGGGGGATCTGTGGATGACACTGTTATGGGGATCTGTGGGTGACACTGTGTTATGGGAGATCTGTGGGTGGGGGACACTGTTATGGGGGATCTGTGGGTGGGGGACACAGCTACGGAGGATCTGTGGGTGGGGGACACTGTTATGGGAAATCTGTGGGTGGGGGACACTGTTATGGGAAATCAGTGGGTGGGGGACACTGTTATGGGGAATCTGTGGGTGGGGGGCACTGTTATGGGGAATCTGTGGGTGGGGGACACACTGTTATGGGGAATCTGTGGGTGGGGACACTGTTATGGGGGATCAGTGGGTGGGGACACTGTTATGGGGGATCAGTGGGTGGGGACACTGTTATGGGGATCAGTGGGTGGGGACACTGTTATGGGGGATCAGTGGGTGGGGACACTGTTATGGGGATCAGTGGGTGGGGACACTGTTATAGGGGATCAGTGGGTGGGGACACTGTTATGGGGGATCAGTGGGTGGGGACACTGTTATGGGGGATCAGTGGGTGGGGACACTGTTATGGGGGATCAGTGGGTGGGGACACTGTTATGGGGGATCAGTGGGTGGGGACACTGTTATGGGGGATCAGTGGGTGGGGACACTGTTATGGGGGATCAGTGGGTGGGGACACTGTTATGGGGGATCAGTGGGTGGGGACACTGTTATGGGGGATCAGTGGGTGGGGACACTGTTATGGGGGATCAGTGGGTGGGGACACTGTTATGGGGGATCAGTGGGTGGGGACACTGTTATGGGGGATCAGTGGGTGGGGACACTGTTATGGGGGATCAGTGGGTGGGGACACTGTTATGGGGGATCAGTGGGTGGGGACACTGTTATGGGGATCAGTGGGTGGGGACACTGTTATGGGGGATCAGTGGGTGGGGACACTGTTATGGGGGATCAGTGGGTGGGGACACTGTTATGGGGGATCAGTGGGTGGGGACACTGTTATGGGGGATCAGTGGGTGGGGACACTGTTATGGAGGATCTGTGGGTGGGGACACTGTTATGGAGGATCTGTGGGTGGGGACACTGTTATGGGGGATCTGTGGATGGGACACTGTTATAGGGGATCTGTGGGTGGGACACACTGTTATGGGGGATCTGTGGGTGGGGACACTGTTATGGGGGATCTGTGGGTGGGGACACTGTTATGGGGGATCAGTGGGTGGGGACACTGTTATGGGGGATCAGTGGGTGGGGACACTGTTATGGGGGATCAGTGGGTGGGGACACTGTATGGGGGATCAGTCGGTGGGGACACTGTTATGGGGATCAGTGGGTGGGGACACTGTTATGGGGGATCTGTGGGTGGGGACACTGTCATGGGGATCTGTGGGTGGGGACACTGTCATGGGGGATCTGTGGGTGGGGACACTGTCATGGGGGATCTGTGGGTGGGGACACTGTCATGGGGGATCTGTGGGTGGGGACACTGTCATGGGGGATCTGTGGTGGGGACACTCATGGGGGATCTGTGGGTGGGGACACTGTCATGGGGGATCTGTGGGTGGGGACACTGTCATGGGGGATCTGTGGGTGGGGACACTGTTATGGAGGATCTGTGGGTGGGGACACTGTTATGGAGGATCTGTGGGTGGGGACACTGTCATGGGGATCTGTGGGTGGGGACACTGTCATGGGGGATCTGTGGGTGGGGACACTGTTATGGAGGATCTGTGGGTGAGGGACACTGTTATGGAGGATCTGTGGGTGGGGACACTGTCATGGGGGATCTGTGGGTGGGGACACTGTCATGGGGGATCTGTGGGTGGGGGACACTGTCATGGGGGATCTGTGGGTGGGGACACTGTTATGGGGATCTGTGGGTGGGGACACTGTCATGGAGGATCTGTGGGTGGGGGACACTGTCATGGGGGATCTGTGGGTGGGGACACTCATGGGGATCTGTGGGTGGGGACACTGTTATGGAGGATCTGTGGGTGGGGACACTGTCATGGGGATCTGTGGGTGGGGACACTGTTATGGAGGATCTGTGGGTGGGGGACACTGTTATGGGGGATCTGTGGGTGGGGGACACTGTCATGGGGGATCTGTGGGTGGGGACACTGTCATGGGGGATCTGTGGGTGGGGACACTGTTATGGGGGATCTGTGGGTGGGGGACACTGTCATGGGGGATCTGTGGGTGGGGGACACTGTTATAGGTTATACTGCAATCACTGAATGCACACAAACACGCCCATCGGTTTAACCCACCAACAAAATGGTGTCCTGTCTCCACCCTGTATTCACAATGACGACACTTACCGGCCGGGCTCCAGACACACAGGAGAAGATGCGGCGGCAGAAGAAGAAAGCGGCCGGTACAGCAGCTCGGTGACTACTGGCGGAATCGGCAGGATCTCAGCGGGGTGTTGTGTCACGTGATTTCGGGGTCATCACTCAGCGACTAGAACATCTCTCCCGACAATAACACCTAGTAACGTCGCCGCTAAGAAAACACGTGATCTAAACGTCATCAATCAGCGACCAGAACATTTTTCCGGGACTACCGGAAACGTCATCACTCTGCGTCCGCCAATGAGAACATTCCCTACGGCTATAATACGGTAATGGCTAAATACTATACTCCGTAAGGACCTCCTGAATTTACAGTATCACGTGACATTCCTAGGTCACGTGGGTCGGCAGCCGGTTCTATCACGAGCACTGGCCGACTGGAAAGGTCAGGGATGGCGGCTCAGCAGCGTCTGTAGCAGTGAGAGGGCGGGGGATGTGAATGCTGGAGAGGGGCTGATGTGTGTGATTATATACTGGGGAGGGGGCTGCTGTGTGTGATTATATACTGGGGAGGGGGCTGCTGTGTGTGATTATATACTGGGAGGGGGCTGCTGTGTGTGATTATATACTGGGGAGGGGGCTGCTGTGTGTGATTATATACTGAGGAGGGGCTGCTGTGTGTGATTATATACTGGGGAGGGCTGCTGTGTGTGATTATATACTGGGGAGGGGCTGCTGTGTGATTATATACTGGGGAGGGGCTGCTGTGTGTGATTATATACTGGGGAGGGGGCTGCTGTGTGTGATTATATACTGGGGAGGGGCTGCTGTGTGTGATTATATACTGGGGAGGGGCTGCTGTGTGTGATTATATACTGAGGAGGGGCTGCTGTGTGTGATTATATACTGGGGAGGGCTGCTGTGTGTGATTATATACTGGGAGGGGCTGCTGTGTGTGATTATATACTGGGGAGGGGCTGCTGGTTGTGATTATATACTGGGGAGGGGGCTGCTGTGTGTGATTATATACTGGGGAGGGGCTGCTGTGTGTGATTATATACTGGGGAGGGGCTGCTGTGTGTGATTATATACTGGGGAGGGGCTGCTGTGTGTGATTATATACTGGGGAGGGGCTGCTGTGTGTGATTATATACTGGGGAGGGCTGCTGTGTGTGATTATATACTGGGGAGGGCTGCTGTGTGTGATTATATACTGGGGAGGGGCTGCTGTGTGTGATTATATACTGGGGAGGGCTGCTGTGTGTGATTATATACTGGGGAGGGCTGCTGTGTGTGATTATATACTGGGAGAGGCTGCTGTGTGTGATTATATACTGGGAGGGCTGCTGTGTGTGATTATATACTGGGGAGGGCTGCTGTGTGTGATTATATACTGGGGAGGGCTGCTGTGTGTGATTATATACTGGGGAGGGCTGCTGTGTGATTATATACTGGGAGGCTGCTGTGTGTGATTATATACTGGGGAGGCTGCTGTGTGTGATTATATACTGGGGGGCTGCTGTGTGTGATTATATACTGGGGAGGCTGCTGTGTGTGATTATATACTGGGAGGGGCTGCTGTGTGTGATTATATACTGGGGAGGGCTGCTGTGTGTGATTATATACTGGGAGGGCTGCTGTGTGTGATTATATACTGGGGAGGGCTGCTGTGTGTGATTATATACTGGGAGGGCTGCTGTGTGTGATTATATACTGGGAGGGCTGCTGTGTGTGATTATATACTGGGGGGGCTGCTGTGTGTGATTATATACTGGGGAGGGCTGCTGTGTGTGATTATATACTGGGAGGGGGCTGCTGTGTGTGATTATATACTGGGGGGGGGGTGCTGTGTGTGATTATATACTGGGGGGGGGGGCTGTGTGTGATTATATACTGGGGGGGGGCTGCTGTGTGTGATTATATACTGGGGGGGGGGGGCTGCTGTGTGTGATTATATACTGGGGGGGGGGGCTGCTGTGTGTGATTATATACTGGGGGGTGGCTGCTGTGTGTGATTATATACTGGGGGGGTGGGTGGTTGCTGTGTGAATGTCCACTAAACTACACAGATTGGGTGCCCCCCACCCTCAGCATACAATCCCAGTTATCATGTCTCCTGCTGTACATGTAGAGGTGAAATCTGACGGTTTTCTTGTCTTCAATAAAAACTAATAGTTTTATCCAATTTTTTAAGATTCACTTGTTTCTCTTCCCTCTCCGCTGGCGTTCTTCTGTCTGCTCGGAGCTTGTAGCTGTGGATAGAGGTCGGCACGGACGTCCACACTGACCCCCACAGACGTCCACACTGACCCCCACAGACGTCCACACTGACCCCCACAGACGTCCACACTGACCCCCACAGACGTCCACACTGACCCCCACAGACGTCTACACTGACCCCCACAACCCTCCACACTGAACCGCCTGCTGACAGCATTTACTGCTACAAGGGCCTCCCTGCATTGTACAGTGCTTTAACCCCTTCCCAGCTGCCCAACGTAAATATGCGTTGGCAGTTTGGTATTCAGAGATGGCGCCCGCTCGTGATCACCATTTCTCCGGGCGCCTGGTGTTGTAAATGACAGTCACCCAGGACTAATGTATGCAATTGACAATAACATCCATTGCACACATTTAACCCCTCAGATGCTGTGGTCAAATGTGACCATGGCATCTAGGAGCTGAAAAACCATGAGCATGGCTCCCCCGAGCAAGGATCAGGGGAGCCGGATTGTGTGTGCAGCACCCTCAGTCCTCCTGAATGCTCCAGGCCACAGCTACGAAGACCCTGCCTGTGGATTGGAGTCTGAGAGACACGGTCTAATGATTGTATCGACGAATGTGAATATAAAAACACGCGGCGAATGGCAGAATTTTTTTTTCCAAATCACTGATTTGTCACTATTTTGTCATTTCACCTCCCCAACAATTTTTTTTATAGAAAGCAATTCAAAAATAATATGGTATCACTTATCGCCTGTGCCTGGTGGTGCGGTCAGGTACCTTGCGGGTCGTCTAGCACGCAGACCGCGCTGATGTAAACGGTTTCCAATGGTCTGATGTGACACTTAGCTGCCTCTCACCTCTCTTGTGCCTGGAGTTATGTGACATTCATCATCCGGCCCCGCAGGGCATTGCTCACAATGAAGCGGTCATCAGTGTGGGATGTGGCCAAAGGACGTCCACTTCTCTGCCCTTCTGTGACTCTTCCAGTCTCTGTATCTCTGATGCAACCTGCTGATGAGACTCTGTGACACTCTAATCTTAGTGGACACTTCCATCTGAGAACATCCTGCTTGAAGTATTGCGAAGTATTGTTAGGTGTCGTCTTGGTCTCATGATGGTAAAATGTGAACAGCATGATGAGGAGGACTGTTTAAATACATATTCTTATTGAGCCAGGAAATTTATTGGGCGATTCATGGATCAAACATCTGTTGTGAATTTTGCCGTTAAGCTCCTTGTTAGAGAACAGCAAGTTGTGCAAAACGTCTGGAAAACACTGAACAGTTGGACATGTGCATTCAGAAGGTTAGAGAAGGTCGCATTAAGTTCATTTATGAATTTGAACAAAACCTGCATTTTATACAGCAATCGTCCCACGGCATTTTGGGGTGTATTTGAAAAAACTTACATTTCTATATATTGCATCGCTCTGTGTACGATCACCATAAAAACGTACGCTGGAATATTGCATGCAGTTCAGGAAAATAATTTCTTGCATCAGTGTATACTGGAAACCAGAGTCATATTAGATTAGGATATGTTTGGCAACAGAAAATGAAAGAGGACGGGATAATGGAGGAAAACCCCCATCATCCACCAGTAGTGGCGGTACCAGCCTCCCAGGCAGTATTAACCAGTGACTCCAGTAACTGTTGGGCGACTTGTTATGGATGAAGGAAATGAAAATGTGGAAAGGACGACTGAGCCATCAACAACAGGATGATGTTACCTCTGACTGTGACGTCACCCGCATTTTTTGCCTCTTCCTACTATTCTGACTTCACTGCCCCCGTCCACTAGTAATGTGTCAGCTCCGTCCCGGATCTGCCCCTCCTAAAGGGATGCATTTTGAAAGGCCATTTAAAAAAAAAAGCCGCTTCTTCATTTCTGAACCACGACCATGATCACTGTATTTTTACACTTGTGAATAGATGGAAAAGGACCTCGGCAGTATAAATCCTCCATAATAGAGGGAAAAGGACCTCGGCAGTATAAATCCTCCATAATAGAGGGAAAAGGACCTCGGCAGTATAAATCCTCCATAATAGAGGGAAAAGGACCTCGGCAGTATAAATCCTCCATAATAGAGAGAAAAGGACCTCGGCAGTATAAATCCTCCATAATAGAGAGAAAAGGACCTCGGCAGTATAAATCCTCTATAATAGAGGGAAAAGGACCTCGGCAGTATAAATCCTCCATAACAAAGGGAAAAGGAACTCGGCAGTATAAATCCTCCATAACAAAGGGAAAAGGACCTTGGCAGTATAAATACTCCATAATAGAGGAAAAGGACCTCGGCAGTATAAATCCTCCATAATCGAGGGAAAAGGACCTCGGCAGTATAAATCCTCCATAATAGAGGGAAAAGGTCATTTTGGGGTACGGGAAATAGCCACTTCAGTAAATCTGCTGAATACTATACTTGGAAAGGACCTCGGCAGTATAAATCCGTCCTAATACATAATAGAGGGAAAGGGTCCTTTTGACAGTATAGGAAATTTTATAATTAGTTTTTTTTTAAATAATGTAAAAGGGGTTATCTGATATCGAAAATCTACCTTCGAATGCCCGGGACCCTTGTATGGATTATACGTGCTGAGGGTACCCGCACTCGCTCCGGATCCCTGCATGGCCACCGCTGCATCTCCCCGCCAATCGGATCTAAATATACGGCGACGGGGAGAGCAGGCAATAGCAGGCCGCGAACCCCATTGGGTCTGGTCACTGTTATGGCCTGCTACTGGCTGCTCCACCATCGCCATATGCCCCCGTCAGTGGATGTTTGCGGCTGTGCAGGGATCTGCAGCAATGCGGGTACCACTGAGCAGGTAAGTGTAATCCAGGCATCCTCAAACTGCGGCCCTCCAGCTGTTGTAAAACTACAACTCCCACAATGCCGTGCTGTAGGCTGATACCTGTAGGCCAGGAATGCTCAACCTGTGGCCCTCCAGCTGTTGCAAAACCAGGGCTGTGGAGTCGGTAGATAAATTGTCCGACTCCTCAGATTTTGAAACTTCCGACTCCTCTGTATTTAATATGCAAATACGAAGCTGTTCCACCAAGTTCTTCTAATCTCCTCTAGCACAGAGAGGTAGTTGAGCAGAAGCTGCTGCCTTCTCCTTTGTGTGCTGATCTTCTGCTGAAGATAGAGCAGTGGGAGGATCCAGGAAGGGGCAGGGGAAGGGGCATTTATTTTAAAACATGATTTTCCTAGTAGAATCCCATAGTCGTGTTTAAAATTTAAGCTAACAATCTGAGTTTACATGTTTTATAGCCTTAGCTGAATGATAGCAGTTTTTCAAATGGTTTACAGCTTCAGTCTTGAACTATTGACTATCCATTCCCTTCACTTATACAAGTGTCTCCAGTCCTTAATCAGTTATCAGTGAGAGGCGAGGATAACCATGGGTTCCCTGTAACAGCAGACCACAAGACAATGGAAAGTGTAAGTATTGCCGCTCCTTAAAGGGACACTGACAGGCTGATTTTCCAGCTAAAGATATATATATACTGGTATTCATCAGAGAATTAGGAATAAAACTATACTAATGTTACCCCAGTTAAGCTGTACTTGTGTTTAAAAAACATTTTAATCTGTATGCAAATTCACTATCTTTGTGCCCAATGGGGCAGCGT
This sequence comes from Bufotes viridis, assembly GCA_033119425.1. Lineage (NCBI taxonomy): Eukaryota > Metazoa > Chordata > Amphibia > Anura > Bufonidae > Bufotes > Bufotes viridis. The sequence continues at coordinate 497,459,605 of CM065591.1, read as the reverse complement.
CTCCTGCGGCTTTGTGCCCAGCCGCGCCCAAGTACAGCTTCCCAGCGCTGTTCCCCTCGTTATTATTCACTGCACTGGCCTTTTTTTCAGGCTAGCCGAGCGCTGAATTCCTGCGCAGGCGCACGTGTAGAGTGCTGGCAGCAGCCTCGTCTGGCTATGCTGAGGCTGTGCCAGCTTTCTCTCTTCCTCCTCGCTACCTAGTCCTGTCTAGTGCTGCCAGTACTCTACATGTGCGCCTGCCCCTTGGGCACAAAGGTAGAGAATTTGCATATTGATTAAAACGTTTTTAAACACAAGTAAACCTCAACTGGGGGTAACAGTCGTCTAGTTGTATTCCTAATCCTCTGATGAATACCAGCAGATATATCAGCCTGTCAGTGTCCCTTTACCTGCACAGTAAAGCATATGAAAAGCTTCTTCACGGTCACTTAACGTCTTTGTTTAGCGGTAACGTGACGCACTGCATGCATTGGCCTTTATTCTTACAGTAGAGAAGTAATTCATTATAACTTTATCTGAATTGGGACATTTAAACTTGCTTTTTTTTTATTCCAATTTTAATCTAGTAGGAGTCGGAGTCGGTCCATTTTTTGCCGACTCCGACTCCAGGTACCCAAAATTGCCTCCGACTCCTCGACTCCGACTCCACAGCCCTGTGCAAAACTACAACTCCCAGCATGCCCAGTAAGTCTACAGCTATCAGCCTACAGCTGAGCATGATGGTAGTTGTAGTTTTACAACAGCTGGAGGGCCGCAGGTTGAGCATCGCTGCTGTAGGCTGTTCAGGCATGCTGGGAGTTGTAGTTCTGCAACAGCTGGAGGGCCGCAGTTTGAGGATGCCTGGTATAATCCATACAAGGGTCCTGGGCGTTGGCGGGATATTTCCGATATCAGATAACCCCTTTAACTTCTATGAAAGTACAGAGATCACATGACCAGATGTTTCTGCGCAGCGTTTTATCGTGAATATCGCAGGACCGGACATTTCTGCAGATACAAGTGCTCAGACGTCACATGATAGTTTTTTTTATTGCTTGTTGTAAAGATTTTTACGGAAATAAAAAACAAGAGGCTTATTCTACAATAATCACCTATATAACCTTATTGTATACTATAACCGCGTCCGTGTAGAGCAGTGTTTCCCAACCAGTGTGCCTCCAGATGTTGCAAAACTACAACTCCCAGCATACCCGGACAGCCTTTGGCTGTTCAGGCATGCTGGGAGTTGTAGTTTTGCAACAGCTGGAGGCACACTGGTTGGGAAACACTGATGTAGAGGCTGTTACTGGACGATAATGACCAGGTCCTAATACACAAGTCACTGAGAAGAAACTAATCCTAACGGTTCAGTAACCAGATCAACAAGGCAGAAGAAGAGTCCCTACAAATGGTGGAAACGGACGGCTCCTGGAACGGACGGCCATGTCCTATCACTGGTGAGGAGCAGGTCCTTACGCAGTATAGGATTTAGCCGACTCCCTGTAAACCGGCGATATACTATATCAGTTCAAGACCTGACCACTAGGGGGCAAAAAGGTCCTTCCCAGTGATAGGAAATAGCGGACTCGGTGTGAGCTGGCCATTTCCTATCACTGGGAAGGAGCAGGTCCTTACGGAGCATAGGATTTACTAACAACCGCTATAATACACAGTACAACCTCAGCTGAAGAATTAGGAATGCTGAGTGCAGCCTCCACCAACCGCAGCATACTGTGCCCTGAACCAGCAGGGGGCGACAAAGTGATAGCAGTTCCTGCAACCTGACAGCAAGCAAACAGCAGAATTACAATTGCAGCTCTGGATGTAACTGGAGCAGAAAACAAAGGGACTCAAGACCAGCAATGTCACGTTTATTCACTGTCCGTGTATATACAAAACCAGCAGGAAGATGTAAGGACGTTTCCCCCATATCCAATTCTAATTTACAAAATGGCGGATCCCGTGTGCGAGGCGTAGACAGAACCGGATCGGACCAGTTATGGTGCTTAAGGCTCCAGAAGAATAAATTAAAATATCCCTGTGCTACGGGTGGGCGCGACGCTACGTGTTCTCTGTGGGCTTCGCAGGTTCAAATCCTTTCGCTTCCATTTCTTCTTTGAATTTCAGGTAATCTCTTCTCTTATCGAAGTATTTAATCTGTGGGGGGGAGAATCAGAAGATCAGCACAACCCCCGCACCACCGCCAATAAAATGATATGCAATCAGGTCTACTCCAGTCACAGCCAAAGCTGCATTCACACCCTGCAAGCTGGACTTACCCAGCACCATGCACCAGCTGATATCCCATAATGCACCTCTGAGCCAGAGAGCGGCCTGCGGTTTACAAGAGCGGAAAGCGCTGAGAAGAAAAAGTGCAGCTCTGGGTGTGACTGGAGTAGAAGACAGAACGGAAGATAAGATTACAGGCGTTAAGGCCTCTTTCACACGGGCGTTGCGGGTGCACTCCGTCAAACAGTGCGGGTGCGTTGCAGGAATCGCCGCAATTTTTCCCTGCGAGTGCAAAGCGCTGTCATGTGTTTTGCACGCGCGGGAGAAAAATCTGCACTTTTGGTACCCAGACCCGAACCTGCACTTCTTCACAGAAGTGCATGTTCGGGTCAGAAATTGTCCCGCTGGTATTATTTCACATTATAACATAGTTATAATGTAAAATAATACCCTTGGCCATCTTCCTAGTGTTGAACCCGGTGCTGAATGGGTTAAAAATAACAAACTAATCATAACTTACCTGGTCCATTTGATCGCGAAGCCCGGCATCCTCTCCGTTAGCTTGCTGCTAGGAAAAGGACCTGTGATGATGTCACATGGCCTCAATCACATGCTCCATCACCATAGTGATGGAGCATGTGATTGAGCCATGTGACCATGTGACATCATCACAGGTCTTTTTCCTAGCAGCAAGCTAACGGAGAGGATGCCGGGCTTCGCGATCAAATGGACCAGGTAAGTTATGATTAGTTAGTTATTTTTAACCCATTCAGCACCGGGTTCAACACTAGGAAGATGGCCAAGGATATTATTTCACATTATAACTATGTTATAATGTGAAATAATACCAAACCGGTTACACATCCCGATGGTTGCATAGCAACCATGCGGGAAAAACCGCAACGCATCCGCACATGATTGCGGATGATTGCGATTTTCCCGCATCCCCATTTACTTCTATGGGGCCTGCGTTCCGTTAAAAACGCAGAATATAGAACATGCTGCGATTTTCACGCAACGCAGAAGTGATGCGTGGAAATCACCGCTCATGTGCACAGCCCCATAGAAATGAATGGGTCCGGATTCAGTGCGGGTGCAATGCGTCCTCCTCACGCATTGCACCCGCGCGGAAAACTCGCCCGTGTGAAAGGGGCCTAAAGCCTCCATCTCTACTAGAGGAGAATCACAAAAAGTCTTAACGTATGTTCAGATTGTGCGCTTCAGACAAAATGTTGCTGCGCCACCGAAAACAGCACAGTCTGAACACACCTTTACTGCACATTAATAGTCAGAAGCTTTTTTCAGTCTCTGACTTCTAGCCTGAGAAATGATCACTTGTTATAGGCCTAAAGCCTGAGGCTGCAACACTGAGACTCTCAGGTCGAAAGCCTGGGGCCGCACTACTAAGACTGTAAGGCCCAAAGCCTGAGTCTGCCACAGTGAGACTGTCAGGCACAAAGCCTGAGGATGCACTACTAAGACTGTCAGGCCCAAAGCCTGAGGCTGCACTTTTAAGAACGTCAGGCCCTAACCCTGTGGCTGCGCTACTAAGCCTAAAATCCCTAAAAATACTGCACTGAGGCTGCACTACTAAGCCTGTCAGGCCCAAAGCCTGAGGCTGCACTACTAAGCCTGTCAGGCCCAAAGCCTGAGGCTGCACTACTAAGCCGTCAGGCCCTAGGCCTGAGGCTGCTCTACCAAGCCTAAAATCCCTAAAAATACTCCACATACCCACTGCCGTGGACAGAGGCTTTCGAAGCTTTGCCTCATCTGCTGGCACTTGGCCGCATCGTCCTTGTTGTCCTCCAGGCACTGCCAGTAATTGTCCCTGGAGTCCCAGCATGCTTTTCTCTCCTGTGCGGAGGGCGCCGTCATGTTACCTCTGCAATAAAAGCATAAAGGGGAAAAAATCATTATGTTTTTAGGAGCAAAAGCCATGACCTTATAGATTTCTATGATAACAATGCCGCCATTCACTGATAGCAAGCAGAGGTCTTGAGACTAATGAGAAACTGAAAACAGGACTCATTTATCACAACTAGCCCTAGTTATTGTTCCGTAGCCACCAATCAGAGCTCAGTTATCATCTGTGAAACTGTTCCGGAAGGATGAAAGCTGAGTGCTGATTGGCTGCTATGGGCCATCCTCCTGTAAGACAGTTTTAAGTGAGGCCCCTAAATGTCTAGTACCGCTTTATCTATGACAGGGTAGGGTTCTTAAGGCTATGAACATCTTTGGGGGCAATTTTTTTTAATGGTTGCATTGTACTAATTTTGAGCTAGAATTTTTTTAAATTGGTCTTTATTACAAATATGGAGCCCTTTTTTCTGTACAGAGCTGAGATTCTCTAGTAGCAGGATCTGAATTTTCACTCTGTTCCATCAGGCAGCTCAGCTGACGGCCTTCTTATCTCTGCTCTCTCATTATAAACACTCATTATAGCTCAGCTCTTATCTTACTGATAGGAATGTGGCCAAAATAAGGGTTTATGACGACTTAGTAATTTAGAGATAAGAGTTATAGCACAAAATGAAAGTAAAAAGTACATTCGCACAGCTAAACATTTAACCCTTTGTGACAGAACGGCTCAATATTTTTAATAAAGTCCAATTGAAAAAATAATTTGTAGCCCAAAATGAGGAAAATGCAATCATAAAAAAAAAAAAAAAAATTGCATCCGAAGGTGTACACAGCCTTTAACGCTTAGGACTCCATTAAATCCCAGTATGTAAAGGGAAGCTGGTTGGAAAAACGATGGGGGTCTGGTTCACAGCAGCGTCTTATTGTCCACAAAACCATACAAGACAAGAAAAGGGGCCGCACAGGAAAGACTCGGCTGCTTTCTTTCAAAAATAGCGCCCCACCTATCCATAGGTTGTGTGTGGTATTACAGCGCAGTCACATTCTCGTCAGGTGTCTGGAAGATGGCAGCCATACATTTCTAATCACTCATCTGACTGGCTGCCATGTAAGGCTAGGTTCACACTACGACAATAAGTCGCACGACAAATAGGGCACAACTTAACTGCAACATTTGTCGCACGACAATTTTTATGATGGGAGTCTATGGTGTCGCATTGCGACATGCTGCGATGCGACAGTCGCAGAAAAACCCATCTTGAATGGATTTTTGGTGACTGTCGCAGTCGCAGCATGTTGCATGTCGCAATGCGACACCATAGACTCCCATTATAAAAATTGTCACACGACAAATGTCGTTGTGTGAACCTAGCCTAATGCTACATTTTCTCACATTTCTAGCGCAGCTGCATCGCAAAAAGGGTTGACAACCGCTTTTAAGGGACTGTCTAGTTTCAGGTCTGGAGAACAGGTAAGTATTTACCTGCCAGATCCCACGCCATCGCTACAGTCCTTCAAGCTGGAGCAGTGACGTCACGCCGACGTCACCTTAAGAGGCCAGTGATTGGCTGCAGTGGTCACGTGTTATCGATGTGATGTCGCTGCTGCAGTAGTGGCGGAGTGGGATCCAGCAGATAACTACTTACCCGTTCTGTATTGCAGGCTGAGCCCAAGGGTTGTCTGGTTTTGGCCTGAAACTGGTCAGCCCCTTTAAATACTAATGAACCAAGGCTGTTCTTTTCTCCGTGCCGCATCTGGTGTCCGGGTTTTGCATCCGTAGGCCCTGAACGTAATACAGAAAATTTAAAGGAGTTTGTAAAACAGGCAACCTTTCTATACGCTAGGCCACCCATGTTAAATTGTGGGGGTCCGACTCTCAGGATCAGCAGTTTAAAGGGGCCATGGCACTCAGGTAAGCGCTGCGGCCTCCCCTGAGACTGGTCTAATAGAGATGGTGCCACGTATCCTAAGGATAGTCCAAAGCTGGATACCCCCTTTAAGTGCAGGTAGAGATGGCAGATCTAAGGTCAGTGAGGCCCTGCGGAGTCAGTCATGGTATTTTTTGGGGGTGCCAGCAGCTTCCAGACCCTGATATCAAACACAAGACTCCAATGACTCCTCTAAGGTCAAAGGTAAAAAGGTCAGCTAAGAGCCTCCTTCTCCTCTAGTGACTGTCTCCCCAGCTCCCTCCCAGTGCTGCACCCCTGAAATGCTGACAGCACATGCACTCTTACCAGAGACAGCTCTGCACACAGACCATAGGGGCACATACAGGACTTTCACATTATGCAGTCGCAGTTTGATTACGTCAAAGACGCTTCCTAGATGCCGGATACTAGAGGCCAAAGTGACGTTAAATAATAAAGACGTTTCTGGCTTGCCCGTGGATAGCACAGCCCCGCAGCTGGTCACAAGCAATAACATAGAGCCCACGGCCCGGTTCATCTTTTACAAGCTCAGGGGAAAGATTTAAATGAAAACGTTTGTCAGTGTGGATGTCGCAATCGTCTTCAACAAAATGGCGTTTAACTGCGCCTGCCACATCACAAGGCTTTCTAGAGGTTATAGCGCTCTAGTATATCTGTTGAAGGTGACCACGCCCATTCTGAGTCACATGATGCTCCGTAATTAGAGCTCTGGCGTGAGTCTGCGGCCACCTTGTGGCCACCACTGGGAACGTCTGTAAAAAAAAATAAAACTTTGCATTGGTTTGTTGAGTGAGGTTGCCTCGTATTTTTGAAGTTGACTTTCATGTCATAGAGCAGGGATGCTCAACCTGCGGCCCTCCAGCTGCTATAAAACTACAACTCCCACCATGCACTTCTGTAGGCTGATAGCTGTAGGGCCTACAGCTATCAGCCTACAGAAGGGCATGGTGGGAGTTGTAGTTTTGCAACAGCTGGAGGGCCGCAGGTTGTGAGCATGCCTGTCATAGAGAATGCAGGAGACTGTACTACGAATGTGGGAAATCTAGTAGTCTCCAGCCGTGGTGAAATGGCTCTGCTTCGGAGCTGCATACACAAAACGGAATATGTAATTTTTTTTAATCAAGACTATTTGCAGTCCTTTTATATATGTTTTTTTAATTTTATTTCAGATGCACTGCGGCAGCCGGCTGAGAGCATAATACCTGATAGGCCTCAGATCAGTGTGTACCCGGCCGGCGGCCATGAGGGGGGCAGTGGCTCACTGGGAAATTTCTCTGTAGGTCTATGTCCAGAAGGGGGCATAACTACTGCGTGGGGGCACTAAGGGGGCATAACTACTGTATGGACGCACTAAGGGGGCATAACTACTGTGTAGGGCACTAAGGGGGCATAACTACTGTGTGAGGGCACTAAGGGGGCATAACTACTGTATAGACGCACTAAGGGGCATGATTACTGTGTGGGGCACTAAGGGGGCAGAATTACTGTATGGACGCACTAAGGGGGAAGAACTACTGTATGGACGCACTAAGGGGCATAACTACTGTGTGGGGCACTAAGGGGCATGATTACTGTGTGGGGCACTAAGGGGGCAGAATTACTGTGTGGGGGCACTAAGGGGTCATAACTACTGTGTGGGGGAGCTAAGGGGCATAACTACTGTGTAAGGGCACTAAGGGGGCAGAACTACTGTATTGACGCACTAAGGGGGCAGAACTACTGTATTGACGCACTAAGGGGGCATAACTACTGTGTGGGGGCACTAAGTGGGTATAACTACTGTGTGGACGCACTAAGGGGGCATAACTACTGTGTGAGGCACTAAGAGGCATAATTACTGTGTGGGGCACTAAGAAGGCATGACTACTGTGTGGGGGCACTAAGGGGGCATAACTACTGTGTGGGGGCGCTAAGGGGGCATAACTACTGTGTGAGCGCACTAAGGGGGCAGAACTACTGTATAGACGCACTAAGGGGGCAGAACTACTGTGTGGACGCACTAAGGGGGCATAACTACTGTGTGGGGGCACTAAGTGGGTATAACTACTGTGTGGACGCTCTAAGGGGGCATAGCTACTGTGTGGGGCACTAAGGGGCATGATTACTGTGTGGGGCACTAAGGAGGCATAACTACTGTGTGGGGGCGCTAAGGGGGCATAACTACTGTGTGAGGGCACTAAGGGGGCAGAACTACTGTATAGACGCACTAAGGGGGCAGAACTACTGTATGGACGCACTAAGGAGGCATAACTACTATGTGGGGCACTAAGAGGGCATAACTACTGTGTGGGGGCACTAAGGGCACATAACTACTGTGTGGGGGCACTAAGGGGGCATAACTACTGTGTGGAGCACTAAGGGGGTATAATTAGTAAGTGGTGACACTAAGTCGGTATAATTACCATGTGGGGTGCTAAGAGGGCATAACGACTGTGTGGGTCACTAAGGAGGCATAACTACTGTATGGGGGCAATAAGGGGCGATAACTACTATGTGGGGGTGCTAAGGGGGTGTAACTACTGTGTGGGGCACTAAGGGGGAATAATTAGTGAGTGGTGGCACTAAGTGGGTATAATTACTATGTGGGGCGCTAAGAGGGCATACTTTCGGTGTTTGGCAATAAGGGGGCATAACTACTGTGTGTGGGGGGGGGGGAAGGGGGCCGAGAGGATTGGGCGGTACTAGGCGTGTATAGATAAGCATTGGGTGGAGTTAGAGGCGTGGCTAATGTCCCCGTTTTTACGCTTTTCGGGTGACATGTTGGCGGGATTCAGAAAGACGTAGAATTATTTACAGTAGGATTTATATAATCATCTGATATGGCTTCCGTCGCCCGCCATCGCCCCCTTCAGGTGACCGTCTCATGGTTCCTGCGATGTTTCTCCAGGTGAATGTTCTGAGAGAAGCACTTGCCGCACTCGGCACAGACAAATGGCCGCTCTCCCGTGTGTATGCGCTGGTGCCTGGTGAATGCCGATTTATACATGAAGCGTTTGCCGCAGTCCAGACAAGCGAAGGGCTTCTGTTTGGCGCCAGAGTCCAAGGCTGCGAGGAGCGGCGCCCTGTGTAAGGCGGGAAGCCATGACTCCGCCCCATGTAGGGCTTGGTGTATCAGAAAGTCACCGGTGGTGCTGAAGGAGTCCTGGCAGTGCAGACATTGGTACGCCGTCCCATCGGCAGCGGCATCTAGATGACGAAGGAGGTCGTTGTCAATCCCCGCCTCCCACGCAGCGCAGCCGCCATCTGCGTCTCGTCTGAGCGGTAACCGATTACCTTTCCTCCGTTTACTTGCGGATCATATGAATTCTGGGCGCATTTCTCTTCCCGACCTGGTGATAGTGTCACCCGTATATCACAGGTGACGGCGCAAAGACGGTCAGAATGTTCTTGGTCGCCAACTGCCAAGACCAGAAATATATAAAAAAATGTTACAGGAATAGTGAAATCCTGAGCTTCCTGATTCACGAACACAATGTGAGCTGCAGTGAAGACTGACACAAACAGAGAAGAAGTAAAGAATTAACTGGTACACAACAGCGCAAACGTATGCCCTCTTCTGGGTCTACGGAAAGCAGGATGGTTCAATCTATTTGGGTCATAAGGATCGTCTAGGTCAGATACGACTGTGACAAACCCTCAGCTGTGGGGCTTTTTATCTCTGTACAGACTTGTATATAAAGAAAACAATTTCCGTTCACTGACAGCAAGCAGAGATCTGGAAAATGATGCGGAATCAAACTAGGCCTCATTTATCAAGGCCTGTCTCTGTTGCCCATAGCGACCAATCAGAGCTCCGCTTTCATTCTGCCAGAGCAGCTTATTATAAATATTATATAAACAGCGCTGGATGTGACTGGAGCATCATGCTTACCTCCCATGGTGGGGGTCTGCTGGTCCTCCATCATGGCGTCCGTGTACAGGTCCGGATGCTTTTCTTTGTGGATCCCATAATTTTTGGGGACAGGTATGGTGGGGGGTTGGGATATCAGAAACTCAAACTCGACTTCCGGGCTGAGTTTGTGCTTATACACAGCAGCTAATCTAAACAAGCAGAGCTGCAGTGTAAAGCATGGGGGAAGAAAAAGAGCCACAGTGTAAACCACTAATGATGATGAGGAAGCAGGTATTGCTCAGGCTTCACCACCCTCCAAAAGACAGCGAAGCTGAGGAGCCGCCGGTCATAACTGTGTCCTATTGGAGCAGAGCTGCAGTGTAAATCATGGCACAGGTACAAAGCAGCAGCCTGAGCCTCTGATGAGACAGGAGGTGCACTAAGACTACCTTAGCCTCCAATAGACAATGAAGTTAAGCTGAAGTCACTGATCATAGCTATGCCCTAATGAAGCAGAGTGTCTAAGAGGGCGGCAGAGATCTCCCTGCAGCACACACCACAGTGCACTCTGTCCCCGGGCTGCTTCATGCTGCCGCCACACTGCCTGCACTCTCTTCTGTCTTCTTTCTACCACAGTCTGCAGATGCTCTCTTTCCTTATATCCTCTGCACACTCCTGCTTTCTATCTGCTCTCTCTTCCTGACCCCTCTCCTCCAGTCTCATTTTATACTCTTCTCTCATTGCTCTAGGATCTAAATTCTCACTTCTCTCCCCCTCTCTCTAAATTCTCACTTCTCGCCCCCTCTCTCTAACTTCTAAATTCTCTCTTCTCTCCCCCTCTCTCTATATTCTCAGCTCTCTCTTCTCTCCCCCTCTCTCTATATTCTCAGCTCTCTTCTCTCCCCCTCTCTATATTCTCAGCACTCTCTTCTCCCCCTCTCACTATATTCTCAGCTCTCTCTTCTGTCTCCCCCTCTCTCTATATTCTCAGCTCTCTCCCCTCTCTATATTCTCAGCATTCTCTTCTCTCCCCCTCTCTCTATATTCTCAGCTCTCTCCCCTCTCTATATTCTCAGCATTCTCTTCTCTCCCCCTCTCACTATATTCCCAGCTCTCTCTTCCCTCCCCTTTCTATATTCTCAGCTCTTCTCTATATTCTCAGCACTCTCTTCTCCCCCTCTCACTATATTCTCAGATCTCTCTTCTCTCTCCCCCTCTCTCTATATTCTCAGCTCTCTCTTCTCTCTCCCCCTCTCTATATTCTCAGCTCTCTCTTCACTCTCCCTCTCACTATATTCTCAGCTCTCTCTTCTCTCCCCTTTCTATATTCTCAGCTCTTCTCTATATTTTCAGCTCTCTTCTCTATATTCTCAGCTCTCTTCTCTATATTCTCAGCTCTCTTCTCTCCCCCTCTCTATATTTCCAGCTCTCTTCTCCCCCTCTCACTATATTCTCATCTCTCCACCTCTCTCTATATTCTCAGCTCTCTTCTCTCCCCTCTCTATATTCTCATCTCTATTCCCCTCTCTATATTCTCAGCTCTTTCCTCTCCCCCTCTCTATATCCTCAGCTCTCTTCTCTCTCCCTGTCTATAGTCTCAGTTCTCTTCTCTCCCCCTCTCTCTATATTCTCAGCACCCTCTTCTATCTCCCTCCCTATATTCTCAGCTCTTTTCTCTCCCCCTCTCTCTATATTCTTAGCTCTCTTCTCTCCCCCTCTCTCTATATTCTCAGCTCTCTTTTCTCCCCCTCTCTCTATATTCTCAGCTCTCTTCTCTCTCCCCCTCTCTATAATTCTCAGCTCTCTTCTCTCTCCCCCTCTCTATATTCTCAACTCTCTTCTCTTCCCCTCTCTATAGTCTCAGCTCTCTTCTCTATCCCCCTCTCTATATTCTCAGCTCTCTCTCCTCTCCCCTTCTCTCTATATTCTCAGCTCTCTCCTCTCCCCTCTCTCTATATTCTCAGCTTTCTTCTCTCCCCTCTCTCTATATTCTCAGCTCTCTCTTCTCCCCTCTCTATTTTCTCAGCTCTCTTCTCTCCCCTCTCTATATTCTCAGCACTCTCTTCTCCCCTCTCACTATATTCTCAGCTCTCTCTCTCTCCCACTCTATATTCTCAGCACTCTCTTCTCCCCCTCTCTATATTCTCAGCTCTCTCCTCTCCCTCTCTATATTCTCAGCAGTCTCTTCTCCCCCTCTCACTATATTCTCAGCTCTCTCTTCTCTCCTCTCTATTCTCACTCTCTCTATATTCTCAGCACTCTCTTCTCCCCCTCTCACTATATTCTCAGCTCTCTCTTCTCTCTCCCCCTCTCTCTATATTCTCAGCTCTCTCTTCTCTCTCCCCCTCTCTATATTCTCAGCTCTCTCTCTCTCTCCCCCTCTCTATATTCTCAGCTCTCTTCACTCTCCTCTCACTATATTCTCAGCTCTCTCTCTCTCTATATTCTCAGCTCTTCTCTATATTTTCAGCTCTCTTCTCTATATTCTCAGCTCTCTCTCTATATTCTCAGCTCTCTCTCCCTCTCTATATTTTCAGCTCTCTTCTCCCCTCACTATATTCTCATCTCTCCACCTCTCTCTATATTCTCAGCTCTCTTCTCTCCCCCTATCTATATTCTCATCTCTCTTCTCTCTCCCTGTCTATATTCTCAGCTCTCTTCTCTCCCCCTCTCTCTATATTCTCAGCACCCTCTTCTATCTCCCTCCCTATATTCTCAGCTCTTTTCTCTCCCCCTCTCTATATTCTCAGCTCTCTTCTCTCTCCCTGTCTATAGTCTCAGTTCTCTTCTCTCCCCCTCTCTCTATATTCTCAGCACCCTCTTCTATCTCCCTCCCTATATTCTTAGCTCTCTTCTCTCCCCTCTCTATATTCTCATCTCTATTCCCCTCTCTATATTCTCAGCTCTCTCCTCTCCCCCTCTCTATATTCTCAGCACTCTCTTCTATCTCCCTCCCTATATTCTCAGCTCTTTTCTCTCCCCCTCTCTCTATATTCTCAGCTCTCTTCTCCCCTCTCTATATTCTCAGCTCTCTTCTCTCCCCCTCTTTATATTCTCAGCTCTCTTCTCTCCCTCTCTATATTCTCAGCTCTCTTCTCTCCCCCTCTCTCTATATTCTCAGCTCTCTTCTCTCTCCCCCTCTCTATATTCTCAGCTCTCTTCTCTTCCCCTTTCTATAGTCTCAGCTCTCTTCTCTATCCCCCTCTCTATATTCTCAGCTCTCTCTCCTCTCCCCTTCTCTCTATATTCTCAGCTCTCTCCTCTCCCCCTCTCTCTATATTCTCAGCTTTCTTCTCTCCCCCTCTCTATATTCTCAGCTCTCTTCTCTCCCCTCTCTATTTTCTCAGCTCTCTTCTCTCCCCTCTCTATATTCTCAGCACTCTCTTCTCCCCCTCTCACTATATTCTCAGCTCTCTCTTCTCTCCCACTATATATTCTCAGCACTCTCTTCTCCCCCTCTCTATATTCTCAGTTCTCTCTCTCTCCCTCTCTCTATATTCTCAGCACTCTCTTCTCCCCCTCTCACTATATTCTCAGCTCTCTCTTCTCTCTCCCCCTCTCTCTATATTCTCAGCTCTCTCCCCTCTCTATATTCTCAGCACTCTCTTCTCTCCCCCTCTCACTATATTCTCAGCTCTCTCTTCTCTCCCCTTTCTATATTCTCAGCTCTTCTCTATATTCTCAGCTCTCTTCTCTCCCCCTATCTAAATTCTCATCTCTCTCCAACTCTCTATATTTTCAGCTCTCTTCTCTCCCCCTCTCTATATTCTCAGCTCTCCTCTCTATATTCTCAGCTCTCTTCTCTCTCCCTCTCTATATTCTCAGCTCTCTTCTCTCCCCCTCTCTCTATATTCTCAGCTCTTTCTCCTCTCCCCTCTCTATATTCTCAGCTCTTTTCTCTCTCCCTCTCTATATTCTCAGCTCTCTTCTCTCTCCCTCTCTCTATATTCTCAGCTCTCTCTTCTCTCCCCCTCTCTATATTCTCAGCACTCTCTTCTATCTCCCTCCCTATATTCTCAGCTCTCTTCTCTCTCCCCCTCTCTATATTCTCAGCTCTCTTCTCTCCCCCTCTTTATATTTTCAGCTCTCTTCTCTCTCCCTCTCTATATTTTCAGCTCTCTTCTCTTTCCCTCTCGATATTCTCAGCTCTCTTCTCCCCCCCTCTATATTTTCAGCTCTCTTCTCTTTCCCTCTCTATATTCTCAGCTCTCTCTTCTCTCCCCTCTCTATATTCTCAGCTCTCTTCTCTCCCCCTCTTTATATTTTCAGCTCTCTTCTCTCTCCCTCTCTATATTTTCAGCTCTCTTCTCTTTCCCTCTCTATATTCTCAGCTCTCTTCTCTCCCCCTCTCTATATTCTCAGCTCTCTTCTCCCCCCTCTATATTTTCAGCTCTCTTCTCTTTCCCTCTCTATATTCTCAGCTCTCTTCTCTCCCCCTATCTATATTCTCAGCTCTCTTCTGTCTCCCCATCTCTATATTCTCATCTCTCTTCTCTCCCCCTCTCTCTATATTCTCAGCTCTCTTCTCTCTCCTCATATCTATATTCTCAGCTTTCTTCTCTCCCCCTCTCTCTATATTCTCAGCTCTCTTCTCTCCCCCTCTCTATATTCTCAGATTTCTTCTCTCTCCCCATCTCTATATTCTCAGCTCTCTTCTCCCCCCTCTCTATATTCTCAGCACTCTCTTCTCCCCCTCTCACTATATTCTCAGCTCTCTCTTCTCTCTCCCCCTCTCTCTATATTCTCAGCTCTCTCCCCTCTCTATATTCTCAGCACTCTCTTCTCCCCCTCTTACTATATTCCCAGCTCTCTCTTCTCTCCCCTTTCTATATTCTCAGCTCTTCTCTATATTCTCAGAACTCTTTTCTCCCCCTCTCACTATATTCTCAGCTCTCTCTTCTCTCTCCCCCTCTTTCTATATTCTCAGATCTCTCTTCTCCCCCCTCTCTATATTCCCAGCACTCTTTTCTCCCCCTCTCACTATATTCTCAGCTCTCTCTTCTCTCTCCCCCTCTCTCTAAATTCTCAGCTCTCTCTTCTCTCCCCCTCTCTATATTCCCAGCACTCTCTTCTCTCCCCCTCTCACTATATTCTCAGCTCTCTCTTCTCTCCCCCTATCTATATTCTCATCTCTCTCTTCTCTCCCCCTCTCTATATTTTAAGCTCTCTTCTCTCCCCCTCTCTATATTTTCAGCTCTCTTCTCTCCCCCTATCTATATTCTCAGCTTTCTCTTCTCTCCCCCTCTCTATATTTTCAGCTCTCTTCTCTATATTTTCAGCTCTCTTCTCTATATTCTCAGCTCTCTTCTCTATATTCTCAGCTCTCTTGTCTCCCCTCTCTATAGTCCCAGTTCTCTTCTCTCCCCCTCTCTCTATATTCTCAGCACTCTCTTCTATCTCCCTCCCTATGTTCTGAGCTCTTTTCTCTCCCCCTCTCTCTATATTCTCAGCTCTCTTCTCTCCCGCTCTCTCTATATTCTCAGCTCTCTTCTCTCTCCCCCTCTCTATAATTCTCAGCTCTCTTCTCTCTCCCCCTCTCTATATTCTCAACTCTCTTCTCTTCCCCTCTCTATAGTCTCAGCTCTCTTCTCTCTCTCCCCCTCTCTCTATATTCTCAGCTTTCTTCTCTCCCCCTCTCTATATTCTCAGCTCTCTTCTCTCCTCTCTCTATATTCTCAGCTCTCTTCTCTATACCCCTCTCTATATTCTCAGCACTCTCTTCTCCCCCTCACAATATTCTCAGCTCTCTCTCCTCTACCCCTCTCTATATTCTCAGTACTCTCTTCTCCCCCTCTCACTATATTCCCAGCTCTCTCCCCCTCTCTATATTTTCAGCTTTACTCTCTATATTCTCAGCTGTATACTCTCTCCCTCCCTATATTCTCAGCTCTCTTCTCTCCCCCTCTCTCTATATTCTCAGCTCTTTCTCCTCTCCCCTCTCTATATTCTCAGCTATCTTCTCTCTCCCTCTCAGCTTTCTCCTCTCCCCTCTCTATATTCTCAGCTCTCTTCTCTCTCCCTCTCTATATTCTCAGCTCTCTTCTCTCCCCTCTCTATATTCTCAGCTCTCTTCTCTCCCCCTCTCTCTATATTCTCAGCTTTCTTCTCTCCCCCTCTCTATATTCTCAGCTCTCTTCTCTCCCCCTCTCTATATTCTCAGCACTCTCTTATATCTCCGTCCCTATATTCTCAGCTCTTTTCTCTCCCCCACTCTCTATATTCTCAGCTCTCTTCTCTCCCCCTCTCTATATTCTCAGCTCTCTTCTCTCCCCCTCTCTCTATATTCTCAGCTCTCCTCTCCCCCTCTCTCTATAGTCTCAGCTCTCTTCTTTCTCCCTCCCTATATTCTCAGCTCTCTTCTTTCTCCCTCCCTATATTCTCAGCTCTCTTCTCTCTCCCTCCCTATATTCTCAGCTCTCTTCTCTCCCCCTCTCTATATTCTCAGCTCTCTTCTCTCCCCCTCTCTATATTCTCAGCTCTCTTCTCTCTCCCTCTCTATATTCTCAGCTCTCTTCTCTCCCTCTCTCTATATTCTCAGCCTCTCTTCTATCTCCCTCCCTATATTCTCAGCTCTCTTCTCTCCCTCTCTCTCTCTATATTCTCAGCTCTCTTCTCTCCCCTCTCTATATTCTCAGCTCTCTTCTCTCTCCCCTCTCTATATTCTCAGCTCTCTTCTCTCCCTACTCTCTCTACTATTCTCAGCTCTCTTCTCTCTCCTTCTCTATATTCTCAGCTCTCTTCTCTCCCCCTCTCTCTATATTCTCAGCTCTCTTCTCTCCCCCTCTCTCTATATTCTCAGCTCTCTTCTCTCCCCCTCTCTCTATATTCTCAGCTCTCTTCTTTCTCCCTCCCTATATTCTCAGCTCTCTTCTCTCCCCCTCTCTATATTCTCAGCTCTCTTCTCTCCCCCCTCTCTATATTCTCAGCTCTCTTCTCTCCCCCTCTCTATACTCTCAGCTCTCTTCTCCTCTATACCTTCAGCTTTCTTTCCTCCTTCTGCACTTCTCTTCCCCTCTGGTCACTAGCTCTCTTTTTCTTCCCTCCCTTTCTATCTTATCTGGGCTCATGCACACGAC
Source organism: Bufotes viridis (assembly GCA_033119425.1). Classification (NCBI taxonomy): domain Eukaryota; kingdom Metazoa; phylum Chordata; class Amphibia; order Anura; family Bufonidae; genus Bufotes; species Bufotes viridis. Next base: position 497,442,701 of record CM065591.1, on the reverse strand, counting down.
CGTATTTTCTTTTTTCACTTCCATTCTTTGTGCAGCCCGTATGCGGAACTATTCACTTCAGTGGGGCTGTAGAAAATACTGCAGTTACTCCGTATGGATTCCGTTTGTCCGCATGGTCGTTCCGCAAAAAAGTAGTGCTTGTCCTATTATTGACCGCAAATCACGGTCCGAGGCCTCATTCAAGTCAATTAGTCTGCAGAAAATACAGAACACACACGGAACACATCCGTATGTCATCCGTATTTTGCAGATCCATACTGTAGACATGCTATGCCTCGCCCATATTGCTCATGTGTTTGGTGATTAATAAGTTACTGTTTCCGATCAGCAAAAAACGGATCACATATGGAAACCATACGGATATGTTTTGTGGAATAACAGAACTGAAGAGGACTTAAATCAGAGAAAAAAAAACCTCAGATGCGGAACAACGGATCCATGAAAAACAGACCGCAAAACAACGGACGTGTGCATGAGCCCTTTTGCAGATACTCCCGTTCAGTAATTGCCTCTTCTTTCCTAGCGGCTTTTTCTTTTTCTTCTCTATACTCTGTTCTCCTCTTAGCAGCTCTCTCTCCTTTATACTCTTGGATCCCTCTTCTGACATCCTCGTCACCCTGTTTTGTATGTTACCTCCCTCAATATTAGCTTCTTTCCCTCTCACTCTTTTCCTTACGGCAGGGATCAGCAGCCTTCTATGTGAGTTCTTAGAAGAGCAGAGCAAGTATGCATGCTGGGAGTTGTAGTTTCACAACAGCTGGTTGTCTACCCTTGGCACTATGGTCTTTCTAAAGTCACTCTCTTCTTTCCCGTCTTCTCTCTACAGTGACTTCTCTCGTCAGCTCTCTTTCCTCCTCTCTGCAGCCTGCTCCATTGTCAGCTCTCTTCCTTTCGGTCTGCTCTCTAGTCACTCTCTTCCCTCCGGTCTGCTCTCTCGCCTCTCCAGTCACTCTCTTCCTTCCAGTCCGCTGTCTTTTCTCTACAGTGACTTCTTTAGTCAGCTCTCTTTCCTCCTCTCTGCAGGCTGCTCTCTTCCTTCCGGTCTGCTCTCTCGCCTCTCTAGTGACTCTCTTCCCTCCGGTCTGCTCTCTCGCCTCTCTAGTCACTCTCTTCCCTCCGGTCTGCTCTCTCGCCTCTCTAGTCACTCTCTTCCTTCCGGTCTGCTCTCTCGCCTCTCTAGTCACTCTCTTCCTTCCAGTCCTTTGTCTTCTCTCTACAGTGACTTCTCTCGTCAACTCTCTTTCCTCCTCTCTGCAGCCTGCTCTCTTCTTTCCGGTCTGCTCTCTCGCCTCTCTCGTCACTCTCTTCCCTCCGGTCTGCTCTCTCGCCTCTCTAGTCACTCTCTTCCCTCCAGTCCTCTGTCTTCTCTCTACAGTGACTTCTCTTGTCAGCTCTCTTTCCTCCTCTCTGCAGCCTGCTCTCTAGTCAGCTCTCTTCTTTCCGGTCTGCTCTCTCGCCTCTCTAGTCACTCTCTTCCCTCCGGTCTGCTCTCTCTTTTCTCTACAGTTTTCTGTAAGCTAAACCCATCAGCATCAGAAGTCCCACTCTCTCCCCTCCTGGACTTACACTTACTGATACACTGTAACAAATCATCAGATGTGTCTGCAAAACTATACTGACAGCAATCAAAGATCTTGAAAACGGGGGTTGAGCGCTAGTACGTCTTGGTTTGGACATAGCCCAGCTCTTGCAGCCAGCATCCAGCTATGACGGGATCTTTCCGATCTTGGCTGTTTAACCCCTTATATGCTGCAGTCACTAGAGACCCAGGTCCCTAATGGTTTGACAGAAGGAGGAAGCTAATCTGGTGCGGATCCTTCCTTCGGCGAAAGCAGCGACACATTGGTAGAAAACATACATTTTTAATGCCAGAAATTGAATATTTTTCTCTTTTTGTTTGGATACATACAAAATGAACATTCCCAAATTTTTGAATTTTCTCCCATCCCAGAGAATTCTCGGCTCCAGCGGAGACGTCCGGTCATGTGACAAAGCGGCGGCTTAAGCGGGCAGAGCAGATGTATGAGCGGAATCAATAATTGTGCAATGGCAAGTTCCACAGCTTTCTGACATTGTACTTCAATTCCTCACCATTTTCAAAATCTCTGCTTGCTGCCATTGAATAAGAACATTCCTAGTCACCTAAAGAGGTTGAAAAGCCAGTAAAATACCTAACACTTCTCACAGCTGAGGGGTTGTTGCAGTTGCATCCAGTCTATTCAATCCTTTGACACATTGTAACAAACTATCAGGACACAAGATTTCCGATGCGGACGCGTTTGCATTACAGAGGATTGTCTACACCGGATACAACTGTAACAAATCCTCAGCTGTGAGAATAACGGCCTTCATAAATGTTTCTGTTCAATGACAGCAAGCAGAGATAAACGTTCCACATCTGAAAAGCAAAGTCTGTGCACTGCATTCTGCACAGCAGGTTAATTTTCGCTGAAGATGTTTCTTGGCAGAGTGTAGATAAGATTTCTAAAACTCTCATCCACTTTGCTGGCACGGTAAGAGCTGCAGATTTGTCACAGTGTGTCAGGAGGCTGAACCTCCACAGATCATACAGCGATGGCACAATCTGGCGGTATTATAATGTAGTAACACCCCCCTGAAGTGTCAACGGTCCAAAAACAGCGCCCGAACGATGTGTGCGCGGCTCTGATAGCATAAAGCAGCACTCCGACTGCATCCAATCAGCCACTTCACCCTCTCAGTGTCCACAGGCAGGTCCGACTGCCCCAGTGCTCCCAGTACACGCTCCTCAGAGATCGGCCAGCTGGTATTTGCGGATAATCCCGTCCCTGCAGCAAGTATAGGCAAACTTCTCAGAGACGGCGACCTGCAGAGAGAAAGACTGGGAATAAATCTACAAGGTGACAACACACTGCCCACCTGAAATACTCTGTGCTGCTGGGGACCGCTATGTAACACTCTGACCGCCCACTCCACTCCTGAAGTACTCTGTACTGCTGGGGATCGCTATGTAACACTCTGACCGCCCACTAGATAAGCCCACTCCACTCCTGAAATACTCTGTACTGCTGAGGACTGCTATGTAACACTCTGACTGCCCACTCCTGAAATACTCTGTACTGCTGGGGAATGTTATGTAACACTCTGACCTCCCACAATATAAGCCCACTCCATTCCTGAAATACTCTGTACTGCTGAGGACCGATATGTAACACTGACCGCCCACTAGATAAGCCCACTCCACTCCTGAAGTACTCTGTACTGCTGGGGATCGCTATGTAACACTCTGACCGCCCACTAGATAAGCCCACTCCACTCCTGAAATACTCTGTACTGCTGGGGATCGCTATGCAACACTCTGACCGCCCCCTAGATAAGCCCACTCCACTCCTGAAGTACTCTGTACTGCTGGGGATCGCTATGTAACACTGACCGTCCACTAGATAAGCCCACTCCACTCCTGAAATACTCTGTACTGCTGAGGACTGCCCTGCAACACTCTGACCGCCCACTCCTGAAATACTCTGTACTGCTGGGGTCCGCTATGTAACATGCTGAGAAGTCCCACTAGATCAGCACACTACACTCCTGAAATACTCTGTACTGCTGAGGACTGCTATGTAACACGCTGAGAAGTCCCACTAGATCAGCACACTACACTCCTGAAATACTCTGTACTGCTGGGGACCACTATGTAATACCGATCTCCAACTACACATGCCCATTCCGCTTCTGAAATACTCTGTGCTGCTGGGGGACCATGCTTCCACCATTATTTAACCCACAGTCTGTGACTTATCACTCTTCTCTTCTAAAATACTCTGCGCTGTTGAGACTTTATTGCTTCAATCATTAATCCCTGCACTTATGTCTGTTCTGTTCCTCAGCAAGACATTGCTTCTGATTACTGTCCTTTTGTCATATGGGAGCAGAAAACTCCTCCCCTTAAAGACTCTGTGCTGCTGGGAGACCCTGCTCCATATATTATATAAGTAAATGTCAGATCCCAAAAGAGCAGCACCACCCCATCCTTAAATACTCTGTTCTGTTGGGACATCCTGATCCTTTCACTAAGTAACTCTCAGTCTGTGATCTCCCATGAGATCGGCATACGCTTCTCCTAAAATCCTCTGTGCTGCTGGGGGCAGAACTTTTTCCACTGTACTCTGCTCATCAAAACCCAACAGTTATACAATGGACTCCACCAATATCTTGACATACCTTCGAGGTGCCGGCCGGACTAATGGACTTTCCAGATCCTTATAAATCATCCGAGGATCGACCCCTTTACCTCCCCTCCCACCCAAGGATCCAGTTTTGGGGTCACCACCCTGTGCAGAGTCTCCTACCTTGTACACGGGGTCACAGTCGGGTTCTGTCAGCTCTAGAACATGATCTAGATCCTGCTGGAGGATGAAGCACGTCCCGTCCCCTGGAGAAAAGATCGCAGAGAGTGCGTGTCGTAACGTAGCAAAATAGTACCGCCAAATGTATACATTAGAAGGGTTATATGCTATATTAGTAGGCGCTGCAGACTCCGTACCTTGACTGGCGATGAAACCTTCCCTAAACCGCGCCAGCGATAGAACCGGCGCCCCCGACTTGGACACGACCTGCACAGGGACTCTGAGAAAATACATTTTAAAAAAACGTAACGTAATACGTGAGATGCGCAGTCATGAGAGGAATCTGGAAAACCCGGAGGAAACCCACATAAACACGGGGAGAACATACAAACTCCATGCAGGTGCTGAATCCGGGGCCCCAGTGCTAACCACTGAGCCCTGCCCAGAGGGGGCACTTACTTTGTGTTCCTGAGGTCCAGCTGGTAGATGTTACCGTCCTGACTCCCTCCTAAGATGTTCACGCCAGAGAGGAAAGTGCAGCAATTAAAGGCATCGGCGCCGTCAAAGGTGAAGACCTGCAATGATGGCGGACAGGGGTGCAGGTCAGACATGGACACTGTAGAGGAGGACTGCGCTCAGGAGGGGGAGGCTACCTGGACACTGCCCTCCAAACTGACGGAATTATATTCTAAAACCTCTCTTTTACCACTAGGGGGAGATCCCTGCTATGAGGAGCAGCACAACTTAGTATGTAGTGAGCTCCCCCTAGTGGCGGCACCAGGTAAACAGAATTCTATCATGTAACTCGAAGGCTATGTGGAGGGGATTCGGAGCATGACCTCTCCATCCGCTGTCCGCCATATCAGGCACTCCGAGTAGTGACTTACGGATTGGCGGCTCTGCAGACTCACGCCCTCCAGCTTCTTATCCTCTCTCGCCAGCAGCAGTAACTTTCCTTCAGTTCCTACTTCCCGGTCACCTGCAGCCAATTATGAGAATTTACAGATCCACAACTGTGTATACAATTCCTCTGCAGACCTATAGGTTTCCACGGTGACAGACTACGAGTGAAACCTGCGTGTAGTCTGATCCTCCCTCTTGCACTTACTCGGGGGCGTTTCTGGAGTTCCCAGGTCTATGGTGTTTTCAGCAACACCGACGGAGATCCCGTTAATGACGGCTCCGCAGTCCGCCACCACAGCAAGGCACGTGGATTTACCGCAGTCCCATAGTCTGGCTGTACCGTCTCTGGAACAGGACGCAACGTTTCTGCCCCGATCGACCACGGCCAAATCCAGGATACCTGGCGAGGTAACACATCAGACTCCAAAGGCAATGAACCCTGGGACTGCAGTAAGTATGGCGGTAACCTACCTGCTTTATGTCCTTTAAAGGTGACCGGGCAGCTGGCATCTTCCACAGACCAGATCTTCACCTGTGCGTCCATGCCGCCACTTAGGACCACCATACCGGAGGGGAAGAACATGCAGCAATTGACGTCATAGACGTGACCTTCTAGGACTCTCTGAGGAAGACAAGAACGTCCAAAGCCTGAAGACTTCACTTTTAAAGGAACGTAAGATGTACGTAAGAGAACAGCAAACGGCAGTCAAGTGCGCTAAACACGGAAGTAACTGCAGAACCCCTTTGTAGGCCACATTCACACACGACAGAAGCTGCGGGAAGAAACCAGAGAGAAAAATACTGTACATAATACATGGAAATCACGACCCAGCAAAAGTCTTACTCGTGTCTCTCCGTTATTGGTCTGCCAGATCTTCATCGAGCCATCTGCACTGGTGGAGACGCCGAGTCCCCCCCCACAGGAAAGATCAAGACATGTGACCTGCAAATATAACCAGTGCGGTATTATAGTAGTTATATTCTTGTACATAGGAGCAGTATTATAGTAGTTATATTCTTGTACATAGGAGCAGTATTATAGTATTTATATTCTTGTACATAGGAGCAGTATTATAGTAGTTATATTCTTGTACATAGGAGCAGTATTATAGTAGTTATATTCTTGTACATAGGAGCAGTATTATAGTAGTTATATTCTTGTACATAGGAGCAGTATTATAGTAGTTATATTCTTGTACATAGGAGCAGTATTATAGTAGTTATATTCTTGTACATAGGAGCAGTATTATAGTAGTTATATTCTTTGTACATAGGAGCAGTATTATAGTAGTTATATTCTTGTACATAGGAGCAGTATTATAGTAGTTATATTCTTGTACATAGGAGCAGTATTATAGTAGTTATATTCTTGTACATAGGAGCAGTATTATAGTAGTTATATTCTTGTACATAGGAGCAGTATTATAGTAGTTATATTCTTGTACATAGGAGCAGTATTATAGTAGTTATATTCTTGTACATAGGAGCAGTATTATAGTAGTTATATTCTTGTACATAGGAGCAGTATTATAGTAGTTATATTCTTGTACATAGGAGCAGTATTATAGTAGTTATATTCCTTGTACATAGGAGCAGTATTATAGTAGTTATATTCTTGTACATAGGAGCAGTATTATAGTAGTTATATTCTTGTACACAGGAGCAGTATTATAGTAGTTATATTCTTGTACATAGGAGGCAGTATTATAGTAGTTATATTCTTGTACATAGGAGGCAGTATTATAGTAGTTATATTCCTGTACATAGGAGGCAGTATTATAGTAGTTATATCCTTGTACATAGGAGCAGTATTATAGTAGTTATATTCGTGTACATAGGAGGCAGTATTATAGTAGTTATATTCTTGTACATAGGAGGCAGTATTATAGGAGTTATATTCTTGTACATAGGAGGCAGTATTATAGTAGTTATATTCTTGTACATAGGAGCAGTATTATAGTAGTTATATTCTTGTATATAGGAGGCAGTATTATAGTAGTTATATTCTTGTACATAGGAGGCAGTATTATAGTAGTTATATTCTTGTACATAGGAGCAGTATTATGGTAGTTATATTCTTGTACATAGGGAGCAGTATTATAGTAATTATATTCTTGTACATAGGAGCAGTATTATAGTAGTTATATTCTTGTACATAGGAGCAGTATTATAGTAGTTATATTTCTGTACATAGGAGGCAGTATTATAGTAGTTATATTCTTGTACATAGGAGCAGTATTATAGCAGTTATTAATTCGGTTAGTGGACCGACAAAGATCCCTGTAGGGGTCCTAAACTAAATAGCTTTATTGTAATAAATCTAAAATCACAAGACCTACAAGGATAGGTTAAAACTATCGGGAATGAGGAGGGGGTGACAGTTCCTCACTTGCAATTGGTGCCACCTCACACTACATAGACCATTTGTGTATTCCATGGGCGCAGGGCCTGTCATAAACCTGAGGATAGCTAGGCTACATTAAGGATCAGGTGTAGTTTGCATGTGTGGTACTGCTGTGCAAAACTAGGAGTTCTTTGGTGCACAATTAGGTGCAACCTAGGTTGCTACCATTGAGTGTTCTCTTGCTGAGAGTGCTGGCAATGTTATAATTTTATTTGAGCTGACACAACTATTATTGAATCTCTGCTGGCCGCAGTTAGGAGTGGGAATTTCTCATTCACACAGTTAATGGTGTCTATTGCCGTTGGAATTATGACACTAGAATTGGTAAGTATCGCACTCACTCCGCGGCACTTATTGCCAATGGTAATAGGATTGTATGATTGGTGAAAATCACATACAGTCGATTCACATACAGACCAAGAGCACGACTCAGTTCTGTTGTGTAGGGACTGCGGCTCAGTACCGGCACACTACATTTAATGTGGTCACACACATTCATGGGCCATATTAGCCCTCCATTCCTGCCTAAAATGCTGCGCCTAACACTCCTCCACACGACATGTTTCGCCAGGATGGTTCTTTACACCAGGGTCCTCCAACCATTCCTTTTTGGACCTTGTTTTCTGCACTGGGGCGCAGCCATGCTAGAACACAAAAGGGGGCTTTCCCAAACTGTTTCCACAAATTTGGGAGCGTACAATAGTCCACAACGTCTTGTCCGCTGAAGCGTTAAGGTTTTCCTTCATTGGAAGTAATGGGTCAAGGCTGACTCCATATAAAAAAACATAACATTATCTCTACTCCACCAGACTTCCAGCTGCCACAATGGAGTCAGCCAGGTAACCCATGTCATGAAGCTCCCGACACAGCACAGTACAGTCTTTGTGCTGATGTTAATGGATGTTATACACCTGTGGTAATAGCAGACTGCATAGCCAGGAGCTGGATGTTATACACCTGTGGTAATGGCAGACTGCATGACCAGAAGCTGGATGTTATACACCTGTGGTAATGGCAGACTGCATGACCAGAAGCTGGATGTTATACACCTGTGGTAATGGCAGACTGCATGACCAGGAGCTGGATGTTATACATCTGTGGTATTTGCAGACTGCATGGCCATGGGCTGGATATTATACACCTGTGGTAATGGCAGACTGTATGACCAGGAGCTGGATGTTATACATCTGTGGTATTTGCAGACTGCATGGCCATGGGCTGGATATTATACACCTGTGGTAATGGAACTGAATGAAACTCCTACTTTCAATGAGTAAGGCCTCTTTCACACTAGCGTTTTAGCTTTCCGTCCTAGAGTTCCGTCCTCGGGGCTCTAGGACGGAAAGCTACTGATCAGTATTATCCCCATGCATCCTGAATGGAGAGAAATCCGTTCAGGATGCATCAGGACGTCTTCCGTTCAGTATGTGAACGTTTTTTGGACGTTGACAAAAGCGCAGCATGCTGCGGATTTGTCTCCGTCCAAAAATCCGGAAGACATGCCGTAACGCCGGATCCAGGATTAATGCCCATTGAAGTGCATTAATCCGGATCCGGCCTTAAGCTGAACGTCGTTTCCGCGCATCGCCAGATCCGACGTTTAGCTTTTTGTCAATGGTTACTATGGCAGCCAGGACGCTAAAGTCCTGGTTGCCATAGTAAAGAGTAGGGGAGTGGGGGAGCGGCATACTTACATTCCGTGCGGCTCCCGGGACGCTCCAGGATGACGTCAGGGCGCCCCAGTGCATAGATCACGTGATCCATGCGCGCGGGGCGCTCTGATGTCATTCAGGAGCGCCCCGGGAGCCGCATGGTAAGTATGCCGCTCCCCACTGCTACTATGGCAACCAGGACGCTAGTAGCGTCCTGGCTGCCATAGTAACACTGAAAGTATTTTGAAGACTGATTAGTCTTCAAATGCTTTCAGTTTACTTGCGTTGTGCCGGATCCGGCGTGCATTCCGGCGACAGAAGTGCACGCCGGATCTTCCCAACGCAAGTGTGAAAGAGGCCTAAGACGCAGGGGCCCAATACTTTTCTCCACAAAGTGTACATCAGGGATCATCAACCTCCGCCTCTCCAGCTGTTGTGAAACTACAACTCCCAACAATAACCCTGGGTTCAGACCTGAGCGTTCTAAAAACGCGCGTTTTACGCGCGTTTTTGTCGCGCGTATTTCAGCGCGTTTTTGCAAATAGGAAACGCGCGTAAAACGCGCGTTCTTGTGATTGACTACTGTGGTGTCAATCACAAAACGCGCGTCAAACGCCCCAAAAGAAGCTCAAGTACTTGTTTATGCGTTGGGCGTTTTACAGCGCGTTCAAACGCGCTGTAAAACACTCAAGTGTGAACCACTCCCATAGGGATGCATTGGTTTTAATCTGTTGAGCGTTTTACAGCGCGTTTGAACGCGCTGTAAAACGCTCAGGTGTGAACCCAGGGTAAAGCAGGTGTACATGCTGGGAGTGGAGGTTTCACCATAGCGGATGGATTCCAGGCGTACATTCTCTAAGGACTTGAGAATATTTATTTTATGGGAGACAGAAATGTGCTGTGAAGAGCCGTCACCGCCTTTTCCCTCCCTCGTCTTGGTAGCGCCAAGAAAACGTACTGCTCAGTAGGGGGCGACACTCGGCACACAGGAAGGTAAGTGAAGAGCAGGGTCCTAATTTACCCGGCATCCGATTGTCAGTGACAGGAAAGGAGTAAAACTACCTTACACTTTTCTGGTGGACTCTTGAGAAGCTGGTGTAAGGAGCCAGAAATTTACTGGAGATGTTCTCGGCAGAACAGGAGATGAGGAGACTCTTCTGTGGAAGATATAATCACTGGTCATATCTCACGGCGTCGGACCGACGTCACATCATCTGATATAATATCAAACCTTAGTGACTTCAAGGACTGAAAACTCCTCCGAAGATGTAATTTCCGGGATCCCACCGGGGCCGATCCCCCCACACTTCAGGGTGCCGTAGACTGTGGGCTTCCCTGTAAGACATGAGGTAAGTGAACGCACCAATCTCACGGGTTCTCACACATAAGGTGGAGGAGATTCTTTTCTGCTTCTGTAATATCCCCTCAATACAACTCCCATCAGGAGTCTGAATGGCAAGTTATGTGGCTCCACAGGGACAGTTAATGCCTCACTGCCTGTGGAGCTGCCAGGTTCTAACCTGCCATCAGCTGCTACTGCATCCATCCTCCATGCTTTACACTGCAGTTGTACATACTCTCAGCAGGAAGTCGGCCATCTTTAGTAACCACTATAGTCAATGGTTTGTCTAGGCCCGGCTTCCATCTGTTCTGCTCTTCATTATGTCCGTTTCGTTCAACCATGTCTAATGTTCTATCTGTTCCTGGGAAAGCTGGGTGACAACTAACGTGCTGCTTCTAGAAATCCAACCTGGGTTGTCACGCATCCTTCCCACACAGATTCACAGACGTGCCACTGAGGAGTCTAGGAAAGCTGAGACCTCTGAATGGTAAGCCTGCCACCCACCCCTTGCTCTATGTATGGCGGCATTACTAGACAGATTCAAATGTCTGGACAAGTTCGGTGACAACCCTTGAGAGACTTGTAGGGGAAGCCATATTGTTTGACACCCAGCTTTCCCAGGAACAGATAGAACTAAGGAACACCTAAATGGAACAAAGATGATGGCAGATGACTACTCAGGGCCATATGCAGGTAGTTAGGCTCTTAAAGGGCATCTGTCAGCAGTTCTGTACCTATGACGCCGGCTGACCTGCTACATGTGCACTTGGCGTCTGTGTTGGTCCCGTGTTCATATGTGCCCGCATTGCTGAGAAAAATGATGTTTTAATATATGAAAACGAGCCTCTAGGAGCAACGGGGGCGTTACCATTACACCTAGAGGCTCTACTCTCTCTTCAACTGCCACACCCCCTGCACTTTGATTGACAGGACCAGGCAGTGAAAACATAACGCTTGACCTTGTCAGTCAAGGTGCAGAAGGCACAGCAGTTGCAGAGAGAGCAGATCCTTTAGGAGCAATGGTAACGCCCCCATTGCTCCTAGAGGCTCATTTGCATATATTAAAACATAATTTTTCTCAGAAATGCGGACACATATGAACATGGGACCAACACAGATGTCTTCAGCTGCCAAGCGCAAATGGAACAGGTCAGCCAGCGTCATAGGGACAGATCTGCTGACATGTGCCCTTTAATTCACTGGTGTCACGGTTTCCGTTTTTACAGGATCCTTCCACCCCCAGTGACCTATACTGGTGCGCTGGATCCGTTGTGAACAGAGTATTACAGGGGTTATCTCACCATATAACATTCTTCCTTATACCCTGTGACGGAGGGGTCTCCCACCGATTGCTGCCCTCTACGAGCTAAAGTGGATAGCCGCTCAGTTGGACCTGTCTGTAGTGTAATACTACATCTTCCCTGCAGGAGAGGCTGCTGAGCAAACCTACAGCAGAATCCGTCTTACCTGGGATCTTACACGACACCCACGCCTCTCCTTCCACCTTCCTGGAAGACAAAGGGGGGAAAAATTATCAAGGAGTCAGAGCCAGGACAGGGCTGGATATCTATGGGAGCCACGTGGGCACAAGGTAACAAACCCTCAGCTGAGGGAAGTATGAGGTTTCAGTCTTTGGATGTAAATAAGAGTATACGGCAATAGCGATGGGCCACACAAATGGCGTAAAGTGAGTTTTCTGCTTTATATTTTTGGTGTTTAATAAAAAAGTTGCAAATTTTCACATAAATCCGAGGGGATTTATTATATGACTTATGTGGGGAAAAAAAGGTACAAATTTTTTGTGCCCGCTGTTCTTCTTTTTAAATTTTACACTGCTCTCATAATTCCACAGCCCCTCCCCGCCCCCACCAAAAAAAAAAAAGTTGGGACTGATAAATTCCAGGGGAGGACAGACCCTCCTTACCGCCTCTGGTCAAGTACATGATGCTCTCAGGGGGAGCGGTCAGGTAGTCGTGTATCTGGCCGGTGGTCACAGACGGCGTCAGACTGGCCCACCGGAGAATACTCGGGGCCCTCATACAATAGCGGGCCCCAAAGGGCCAAAGGAAAAGAAAAACACCTATGAGACACTATTGATATGGAGGTTGGGCCCCGAGAATAATTTCCTCTGGTGGGCCCCAGGAACCCCAGTCCGCCCCTGGCTGCAGGTGCCCTCCTGAATTCAACCGTCCTGGACACTGCAGCGGGACATGGTCGCCGGAGGACAGAATGTGGCAGCTATTGCTGGCCAGCACAGGGGGGGTATTTTGTGCTGCTCTACGGTGCTTAGTTCCGCCGGGGCTGTACTTTCGTACTACTGACTCTGCCTACTTGCATTGCTCCGCCTTCTTTCAATTTGGACCTGCCTACAACATGGGGGGGGGGGGCACATTTAGGCTTTTATTTCCGGGCCAACTACGCTCCCCATCCACCCCTGATGGATTCATTTTGGGCGCTCCTATAGAAATCCGTGAATAAGATCTGTTTTCCCGTGGGAAAAATCTGCCGCTGCAATCAACGGCCGAGCCTCGGATTTCGGCCACACATCCGAAGGGATAATCCAAGCGCGGATTACAAAAATATATATAAATTTTAAAAAAAATCCACAAAAAATATCCCCACGGAGAAAGACTGACATGGACGGCACTGTTTTCAGGGTGGGAACACGCGCCGAAATCCACGTGAAAACCGCCATCTGGACAGGACGTCCTACACCCTCCTGAGCAGATCTAAGAGACGCTTCTACATAAAATGGCGCAGGGGCAAACGCAACACCCGAAAATATCAACATAATATTGTGCAGACAATACGTCCGAATGCTATGAAACTACAACTCCCAGCAGATAGATAAGGGAATTGCAGTTAAACAAACTAGTAAAGGACCTCTATGACTAAACCAGTTCCCACCCCTCTCCCTTGCAGCCCCCACCTCAAGCTGTGAGCCCAGTCACTCTGGACGTAAATCCTGGCGGCCATGTTGGTGCAGGCAGGCAGAGGACATCAACCGGAAACCGACTGAACGGGAATGCTCTCGCCACAAGAGGTCGCCGCGCATGGGCAATAAGTGTCTCTGACCACTTCCTCTCCAGCTGCGGGCAATGTAATGACACTCCGGCTACGAGAAAATGGCGTCCGCCGGTGTTGCAGACAGGCAGATCGAGGACAATTGCGGAAGAGGTAAAACAAAGGTGTTATAAGGCCGAGAGGACACAGTGACACATGGGAAAGACGAGTCTGATGTAGGTAAGACCCCAGGGTTTTCCTGTGTCCTGTATACATCACTGTGCAATGAATGATTGCTGGGCTTCATTGTAGAACCACAAGTCCCAGCACACTCTTGTGATGCCATCACTATGTAAACGGGAAACTTAGAACAGTAGTTTCCTATTTTATGTGTTTAATAAAAGTTCTACAACTTTCTAATATAAAATAACATCGGTAACATTAAGAACCCGGAAATATGACTGTTAGTAATGATTGTCCACAATCAATAGTGGTTGTGATGGAGAGTCCTCACTATATATCCTTAGTTCATCCGGTCGTACAGTAACAAACTCACAAGAGCACCTAGTCTTTCAGTAAAAATAGCACCAACGATCAAGGCCCTAAAAAACCACCATAGTGTAACCAAGTGGGCAGGATTGGAAGGCTTTTACAAATGTGGACAATGTAATTTGTGTACAATGACCTCTTTTTCGAAAAAGACTTCTGAAATCGTTTCTCATAGTAATGGATATAAACACAAAATCACCGACTTCCTCACCTGTAACTCAGAACGGGTCATATACATGCTTAGTTGCCCTTGTGGCAAACAGTATATAGGCCGCACTAAACGAATGTTAAAAAAACGTTTGGCAGAACATGTGACCAATATTCGCAATGGATATGCAAAACATACGTTTTCACAACATTTTAAAGAATATCATAATAGAGATCCCACGGGGTTGAGATTTACAGCAATTGAACAAATTAATGTACACTGGAGGGGAGGGGACATCATTAGACAAATGTCAAGGGTTGAATCCCGCTACATTTTTGAATTAAATACAATGGTACCGTTTGGTCTAAATAAGGATTTCGAGATCTTTGGGTTTCTTTGAGGTTCGGGTTGGGGTCCCGCAGCCGACGGATGACCCGAGGTAAAACTTCCATTCGGGTCCCCCTCGGTTGCGGTACCCCATCCCTCAGCCACCTAGGAACTTGTCTTGAACTTTTTTGGAAAGATTTTAGAAGGGATTTGGAAGATCATGATGAGAAATATTGGAATCAGAATTAAAACTATTCTCATTTAAATATCACTAGTATAAACATCAGTAATGGAGTATAAGTCTGGATTTCTATGAATTGACTTGTTATTAACTTGTTACTTTGTATGAATTTGATATATTTATTATATGAATTTTTTAAAAAATTTTATCAACTTATTTGTGAACATTATACAAAAAGGAAACTATGGATATTGATTGTTATGAAATAATGCAAAATGTGCACATATAAACGCAATTTTTAAAAAAACCGCATGGAAACCGCACTTTGAAATTTATTGCGTTTTTTGCGATTTAAAATAGAGAATTCAATAATCATCATTTAAATATATGGATTTTGAAACTATATATGTGATGGGACTAAGTGGTTCGATACTACTGCCCACCCGGTTGGACAGGTATCCACAGAAATCCATGCCATCGATTGTGGAATCCCGAATTAAGGGAGAAAGAAAGGGGGAGGAGCAAGTCTATAAAATAAGGGGTTTTAGGCACTTCAAACTATGTCACTGAGGAAGGGACAGGACATATTAACAGTCCCGAAACGCGTCTGACAATATCGAAGTGCATACCAATACCCCTGAAAACTACTGCCGGCAGTCAGCTACAGAGAATTATCTCTATAAAACTCGTAAGTACCAGCATACGTGAACCCGCTGGTCATAACGCAGATCCTCCCGCGAGATCCAGCGCTACTACCAAAGAGCGCGCAGTACGGAGATCAAGCGTGGGACGCCACGGCCGCTCCGATCATCTTAATAGTGAGTACTGGACATTATCATCCAATATTCGGAGGTTGGATCCAATAACGGGATTATCAATTACTACAAGAGTTTGTTACTGTACGACCGGATGAACTAAGGATATATAGTGAGGACTCTCCATCACAACCACTATTGATTGTGGACAATCATTACTAACAGTCATATTTCCGGGTTCTTAATGTTACCGATGTTATTTTATGTTGTTTTTATCTTGTCATTTTGTGATTATTAGAATTAAATTGTATGCATATTGATACAGGTTTCATTCATACACGGCATACTACGAATACGGAGTGCCCTTCCGAAATCTAGGTGTACACGCAATTATTTCTTTTCAGATTGGGGGAATCTGTGGTCGTAGCACCCACCCGTCTCTGGCAGACTTGTCGAGCCACACTATTTGTATCATTTATTTAACTTTCTAATATACTTTTGTGATTTCCAGATTTCCGCTTGTTGTCAGTGAATTGAAAACCATACAGGGCTATTACTTTCACAGCTGAGGGTTTGTTACATTGTATCTGGTCTGGACAACCCTCTGTGAACTAAACAGCCTGGACTCCAGACTGATGCATTGTAACAAACCATCAGAGATTTTCACTACTGATGAGTTTAGTTCATAGGGGATTTTCTTGACTGGGTATGATGGTAACGGATCCTCTGCTGTGGGAAGTTTTAACCTCTGAATGTCAATAATGATGTTTATGTTCACTGACCGCAAGCAGAGATCTTGCAAATAGCCAGAAATTGAACGCAAAGTATATTCGGAAGGTTCAAAACTTTCCGTTATACTGTGATTTAACACAAACATTTGTGGAATTTAACTTAAAATCATTGGTTTCTAAGTTACCGGAAGGCTATAGGGCAGTGAATAGAGCCTCCGTGGGGTGGTCACCCAGCTTTCCTGGATGCCTAAAGTTGCTGCATCTGTAGATGTTTGGGAAAGCTGGGTGACAGCCACTATGGCCACCACGGTAGTTGTCACCCAGCTTTCCTGGAGTCGTCCTCTTCTGGTTCCCTGTGTGAAGAGTCGGGGTTGCCGTTCAGGATCTCGGGAAAGCCGTCCTCATTCATTTGTTTCTCTGTTGTTCTGCAGTAAACATGTCCGCCCCTGCGCCTCAGCCTCACAACCGCAGCCGCAAGCAGCTGGAGGAGGAGGACGAGGCGGATCCGGTGGATGAAATGATCTCGCGGACCGGCTGTACGTCCTTTCACTACGCGGTGCAGGAGTGTATGGCGGAGCACCAGGACTGGAGGCGCTGCCAGGACCAAGTGCAGGACTTCAGGAACTGCATGCAGGACTATCAGAAGAGGAGGATGGAGGAACTGAAGAGGAAGGGGCCACAAACCGCTTCCTAGCCTTCAGGGCGTCTACTGTACCCCTGCGCACTCGAATCCACCTCCGCTAGGTGTGCCGGCGTCCAGGATCAGGAATGACACACTTCTCTGGGAGGGGATAAGGGACTGTTTATACCAAGTATCTTGATTAATGAACTCGATGCAAGAACTACAGTAGAGACTGACACAAGGCAAACCATTGACAAGGGAGTGGAAATGCATAACAAAGCACAGATGCCAGTCAGGGTTTGAGAAAAGTGGTGTGACTGGGAGGGTGGGTGCGTTACCCGTGTCACCAAGATCATTGCAGGGTCTCTCCTTCCAAATAAAGAAAAATCTTCTGTGTAATTTTTCCCTTACTCTGAATAGTGTCTTGAGATCGTCTCAGTTTGTGCTCCAGAGCTGCTCTTCCTACAGGAAGTTTTACCATTGTCAGCAGTTACGAAGATAAGTCACAAGATCCCGCCCTCTGTGTACAGCTATGGGGGCAGCCGCCGTACCCTCCTCAGTCACATTTAAATAAAAAAAAAACCTCCAAAAAATTTCACCTTTTTAGGCTACATTCACATGACTGTATGTGTTTTGCAGTCCGCAAATTGCGGATGACATCCATATGGCATCCGTTTTTTTCGGGGATCCATTGTAACAATGCCTATCCTTGTCGGACATACGGGTAGTACACGGTGTGCTGTCCGCATTTTTTGCCCACCCATTGAACTGAATGGGTTCTCATCCAATCCGCAAATAAAACGGAACAGACACGGAAACAAAATACGTTTGTGTGAATGTAACCTTAATGTGGGTCTGCCGTACATCTTAACTCAGGGAACACAACTGCATTTAACCCCTTAGTTTTAGCCGTCATGACCAGTAACATGTTTCCCCTTTGTATGCCCGCAGTCTAAACTTTTACATTTTTCCTTCAAATTTTTTATTTTGCGTTGTAGTTTTTTTAGAAACCATTTTGGGGTATACATAGTGCATTAAATTTTATTTAATTTGCGAAGTAAAGATAAACTGCAATTTTTACATTATTTTGCAGTATTTAGTGTTTTTTTACTGTTTTTATTTTTATTTACGGTGTCTTTTTTACTGTTTTTTTTTTAGAATTTATTTACCGTGTGGTATAGCTAACTCAATTTTATAAAGTGGGTCAGTACAGTGATGACAGACTCCAGTCACATTTCTATATGTTTTTACTATTTTTCCTTTCCTCCTGCAGGCTGTCAGCTCTGTAACTGCTCCCTCTCCACCTCCAGACTGACGGGGATTGGGGGGCTGCTTTATCTGCTCATATCTCTGATTCGGTAACAGCTAGAGACATGGGCCTGGTCTTGTTTGAAAACATTATCTTCAGTACATGTTAGAAATCGGGATCCAGGGAATGCAGCTGAAAGTGAAAGCAGGTTTTATTGCATTTATTCCTAACTCGATTTCTAACAATGATATCTCCCGCTGAAGTTCTGCTAATGCTGTTATTTTGGTTTTGTATAGAATGCCAGCTGCTTCCTGTGTACAAGAATATAACTACTATAATACTGCCCCTATGTACAAGAATATAACTACTATAATACTGCTCCTATGTACAAGAATATAACTACTATAATACTGCCCCTATGTACAAGAATATAACTACTATAATACTGCTCCTATGTACAAGAATATAACTACTATAATACTGCCTCCTATGTACAAGAATATAACTACTATAATACTGCTCCTATGTACAAGAATATAACTACTATAATACTGCTCCTATGTACAAGAATATAACTACTATAATACTGCTCCTATGTACAAGAATATAACTACTATAATACTGCCTCCTAAGTACAAGAATATAACTACTATAATACTGCCTCCTATGTACAAGAATATAACTACTATAATACTGCCTCCTGTGTACAAGAATATAACTACTATAATACTGCTCCTATGTACAAGAATATAACTACTATAATACTGCCTCCTGTGTACAAGAATATAACTACTATAATACTGCTCCTATGTACAAGAATATAACTACTATAATACTGCCTCCTGTGTACAAGAATATAACTACTATAATACTGCTCCTATGTACAAGAATATAACTACAATAATACTGCCTCCTATGTACAAGAATATAACTACTATAATACTGCTCCTATGTACAAGAATATAACTACTATAATACTGCCTCCTATGTACAAGAATATAACTACTATAATACTGCTCATATGTACAAGAATATAACTACAATAATACTGCCTCCTGTGTACAAGAATATAACTACTATAATACTGCTCCTATGTACAAGAATATAACTACTATAATACTGCCTCCTATGTACAAGAATATAACTACAATAATACTGCCTCCTATGTACAAGAATATAACTACTATAATACTGCTCCTATGTACAAGAATATAACTACTATAATACTGCCTCCTATGTACAGGAATATAACTATTATAATACTGCCTCCTATGTACAGGAATATAACTACTATAATACTGCTCCTATGTACAAGAATATAACTACAATAATACTGCCTCCTGTGTACAAGAATATAACGTACATAAGAGGCAGTATTATAGTAAAGAATATAACTACTATAATACTGCCTCCTATGTACAAGAATATAACTACTATAATACTGCTCCTATGTACAAGTATATAACTACTATAATACTGCTCCTATGTACAAGAATATAACTACTATAATACTGCTCCTATGTACAAGAATATAACTACTATAATACTGCTCCTATGTACAAGAATATAACTACTATAATACTGCTCCTATGTACAAGAATATAACTACTATAATACTGCCTCCTGTGTACAAGAATATAACTACTATAATAGTGCTCCTATGTACAAGAATATAACTACTATAATACTGCTCCTATGTACATGAATATAACTACTATAATACTGCTCCTATGTACAAGAATATAACTACAGGCGGGGCCTGACTGCTCACTGAGCCAGACGCATGTGAGAGAGCTCCTCTACTCATGACCCTGCAAACTGGTCAATTTTGCTTTTAATCCAGCTCCAGCATGGGAAAAGTCGGTAGGTGCATACCTAGAGACAAGCAGGACACCCCCAAAGCTGACAAAGGACCTTCAGATATGGAGAAATTCCTAAATAAGAAGCACACAGCTCCTGCGCCCAGCGCTTCCAAGATGGCGCCGCCCGAGTCGGATGACTGGGGCGGTGAGGCAGAGAACTCAAATGGAGCCGTAGCAGCCAGCGATGACATCCCACAGCACGCTGCCTCGACACGCATCACCCGCCAGTATCTACAACAAGCTCTTGCATCAGCTCTTGACTCGGCTCTTGCCCCAATCATCCACGATCTGTCTGAAATTAAATCAGACATCAAGCAAATGGGGCACCGGGTGGACGACCTGGAGCACGATCAGGCCGCCATACTGACATTTGCTAAGGCCTTGGGAGATAACACCACCGCCTGCATAGAATCCTTAGACAATGCGTATGCCCTCATAGAGGACCAAGAGAACCGCAGCAGGCGGAAGAATATCCGCATCCGTGGACTCCCTGAACATGTGCCGCATGAGGACTTGCCAGAAGCGGCAGCCGCCATCTTTACCAGCTTACTTGGCACAGAAAGGGCAGGCGGTATAGCGATCGAGCGGATACATAGGTCACTTAGACCCAAGCCTAAAGACGACGAACAGCCCAGGGACGTCATCTGTGGCCTCCTCAAGTACACGGACACTGCGGCCATTCTGAAAGAAGCCAGAGAGAGGAGAGAAGTGTTCTATGGGGACAACAAGATTCTTCTGTTTCAAGACTTGGCCCCCTCAACACTGAACAAGAGAAGAGTCCTGCGCCCAGTCACGGATCATCTGAGGCAGGTCAAAACGCCTTATAAATGGCTATTTCCTTTCGGCCTCACGTTTGCAGTTGGAGGTAGAAGGTGTACTATCAGGCTCCCTAGGGACCTGCCTGCAGCCTGGGAGTTGCTCCAGACGACCCCCCTAGATATCCCATCATGGCTTCCTTCGGCAGACACCGGAGTGCCTCTTCCCGCTCTCCCTGACACCCACAGATGGCACAAGGTACCACCAAGAAAGAAGATGGCAGCCAGACAGAGGGACACGTGAGCCAGTAATTTTTCACTTGACATAAGAGCCTTCGTATCCTTCCTTTATATAGTCGGCTATTGCTGCGGACTACTTGAGGAAGTTACTGAGCTTTCACTTATGCTGCCTAGTTTTAACTGTTTTAACTGCTTTCCTTGTTAAACTTAGATGTGGCACTGTCACTAAATGTTTGGTTCCTATATATATTTAGATCTCTGTCTACTCTACTAGGTCCTCCGTTTTCAGTCATGCGCCTAATCTACCTCATGCCTAACATTGCGCCTTACTTATGATGTCTAAAGGGGGTCTCCTAAACTTTTCAGATGCACTGGACTCGAGCTAGGAAGTCATATGCTCCTTACAATAGAAGTCAGGTGTTTTATAAGTCATGCTTGAATATGTTATGTTCTTCTGTTCCCTACCTACCCCACTGGTTCACTCATCGCTATAATGTTCTCATGTGCTGTAGTGGGACACCCATTAGTAATGATGGCCCAGATTAAATGTACCTCATTCAGTGTTCGGGGTTTCAATACCCCACAAAAACGGTCACAGGTTCTGCTCCTTTTAAAGAAATCCCGCACCGAGATCTGCTTCTTGCAGGAACTCCACTTCAAAAAAGCTAGAGTCCCTACTTTGCAGAGGTCATGCTTCCCCCACTGGTTCATTGCTAGCTATGATAAAGCGCAGAGAGGAGTTGGCATTGCGATCGCCCGGAGTGTGCCTTTTCAACTGGAGGCCACACAAACTGACCCAGAGGGGAGGTATGTCTTTGTAAAAGGTCTGATTGGCAGCCAAAAGGTCACCCTGGCTAGCCTTTACGGTCCTAACAGAGGGCAGAAAATGTGGCTGACTAACGCGATTAGATCCCTGACCGCCTTTGCAGACGGTATGTTAATTGCAGGCGGCGACCTCAACGTCACCCTTAACCCCTCGGTGGATGCATCCGACGGCCTGTCACAACTCACTCAATCAGCGATTGGTTGCATCAACAGCCGGATTGCTGAGGCTCACCTGATCGATGCATGGCGTCTGGTGCACCCAACCGACAAGGACTACACATTCTTCTCTGCCCCTCATAACTCCCACAAACGACTAGATTATATACTGATCTCCTCCAACTTTATAGATGCAATTGAGCATGCTACCATAGACCCTGTCACAGTTTCAGATCACGCCCCAGTTTCAGTGACGCTGAGATTCCTAGATTTGCCAGCACGTCAACGCCAATGGCGATTAAATGAAACATTGCTAGATAGAGATGAACACGTTCATTCACTTAAACAGAAATTGTCATGGTATTTCCAGGAAAATACCACCCCCGATGTAACACACACAACGGTGTGGGAGGCACATAAATCAGTCATGAGAGGGGAATTTATAGCCTTAGGCACCAAAATAAAAAGGGACAGACAGGAAGCACTCCACTCTCTACTCACAAGAATAGCTCACCTAGAATCTATTCACAAGAGATCTAGAGCCCTCAAAGTGCAGGCAGACTTGACTCTCCTACGTACTCAGCTGAAAGACCTCCTTAATGTGTGCCATGCGAAATCTTATCAATACTCCCAGTTCCGCTTTTATACCCATGGGGATAAAGGGACTAAGCTGATGTCGTCCCTCCTCAAGCAACGTAAAGATTCTATGCACATCTCCTACATAAAATCGGAACAAGGAGTCAAACTCCATAAAACCTCTGACATTGCCAGGGAATTTCAGCAATTCTACCAAAAGCTGTATGGCCTGCCAGAAACTGCTGACCACTCGTATTTGGCAGATGCCTTCCTTGACAAACTGTCTTTACCTGCCCTTGAAGAAAGTGCTAGGGCATCATTACTGACACCTGTCACTGACGAGGAGATACATCAAATTCTGAAATCCATGCCCCTAGGCAAAAGTCCAGGCCCAGACGGCCTCCCAGTCGGATACTTTAGAAAATTCCTGGACACCCTCTTGCCACACTTGACTAAATGGTGTAATGAGCTACTGACGGGATCTAAACTGCATAAACAGTCACTAGAGGCTATAGTCACAATCCTACCTAAACCAGGGAAGGACCCCGCTCTATGTGGCAGCTACCGGCCTATCTCGCTCCTCAATGTGGACGTGAAAATATGGGCGAAGCTACTAGCGACTCGCATAGGCGTGTTCCTACCCAAACTTATACACCCAGACCAAGCGGGGTTTGTCCGTGGTAGAGAGGGAAACCATAACTCCTGCCGAATAGTTACAGCGATGCAGTGGGCTTTCAAAAACCGTTCACCACTTGTTATGCTAAGTGTAGACGCGGAGAAGGCCTTCGATAGGGTCAATTGGAGTTTCATGGTCCGGGTTCTGCAGAAATTCGGCATTCCACAACAGTTTCAGGAAGCAATTATGACCCTATATGGCTCCCCTAGTGCCAGAATCAGAGTCAATGGCACGTTGTCACCATCGTTCCTGATCACCAATGGCACCCGGCAGGGATGCCCTTTATCTCCCACTCTATATGTTATGGTAATGGAGACTCTTTTGCAGGCTATCAGAATGGACCCGGATATTAGAGGGGTGCGTGCTAAAACTGACTCTATTGAATATATCAATGCCGCATATGTTGACGACCTCTTAATCATGATCTCTAACCCGGTCGAGGCCTTCCCGCGTCTTCTTAAACTATTTGAACAATATGGCTCAGTCTCCAACTATAAAGTTAATTATACTAAATCAGAGGTGATGAATGTCTCGGCATCACAGAAGTCAATAGCCTTCCTAAAGTCGGTGACTCCTTTTGTGTGGCAGACATCGCACATCTCCTACCTAGGGGTGAACATCCCTGCTTAATTATCAGACTTATACCAACTAAACTATGCCTCTCTGCTCACCGATTTACAGAAACACCTGAATGAATTACGTATCCCATATGTATCGTGGATGGGCAGGAAAAATCTGCTGAAGGCCTTTGTGATGCCTAGAATTCTGTACATTATGCAGATGCTCCCCCTCTTCCTCCCATCCTCCTTCTTTACCCAATTACGGAAAATCTTTTGAACATTCCTTTGGTGTGGAAGGGGAGCCAGGATTCCCTATGACAGACTGACCCTGCCAAAGAAACTGGGGGGCTTTGCACTACCCGATGCTCAACTTTATTACCGGGCCATCCACCTCAAACGATGGCTGCAGATCCACGTCCCCTCTTTTCACACGTTAGGTACTGAATTGGAGCTGCTTCAATTGGACCCCGCACAGAAGGCCGCGCTATGGGGCCTCACACCCTCTACCCTTCACACACATGCTCTGCTCAGAGGCACAAGCCTAGTAATGAAACAGCTCATTAAGGAGCGCAACTTACTAAATAACCCTCCTCTTTTCATGCCAGCAGACCTCGCTCCGCATGCTGTAAGATCAAATGTGTCACATCTAGCACCGGTCTGGCTCAAACTACGTAAATACACCACTGGTGACTTCTTGAAGGCAGCATCTAGCTCCTTACCTGATCAGCACCCACTAAATGACATCCTGATGTCCTCTAACTTTTTGGAAACAGTGGAGTTACACTCAATTAGCAAAGTGTTACTTGATAAAAAGGTACTCAACTCAGAAATGACCTGGTTTGAAAGGTTTTTCCCTTCCATCCCCCCCGTAGGCTAATCTCCCTGCTTTATACAGCCCTGAACAAACCGCCTAATAGCGAACTACCGCAGCATTTGAAGACATAGGAAGCTGACCTTCATACCACCTTCTCCAACACGGAGATACTTCGTATCTACTCAAGCTCCCATGGCTTCTCACGTTGTGTCAGAGTTCAGGAGCATTCTTATAAAGTAATGACCCAGTGGTATCAAACACCAAAGCAGCTTTATATCAAAGGGCTTAGCACCTCGGACAAATGCTGGAGGTGTGGCAAAGAGTCAGGGACACTGTTACACATCTTTTGGTCCTGCCCGGCTATAAAGCAGTTTTGGGCTGATATCTCAGAGGCCATTCATAAAGTCACGAGAGTAAAAATTGTTCTGACCCCCGAACTAGTATTACTGTGGCTTCCCACACCCGAATTCTCACCTTCCAACAGAGATCTGGCAACGCAACTGATT
Source organism: Bufotes viridis (assembly GCA_033119425.1). Classification (NCBI taxonomy): domain Eukaryota; kingdom Metazoa; phylum Chordata; class Amphibia; order Anura; family Bufonidae; genus Bufotes; species Bufotes viridis. The sequence continues at coordinate 497,417,540 of CM065591.1, read as the reverse complement.
CAGGCCGCCAGACTCCTCATACCTCTCAAGTGGCTCAGCAGAGACCCACCTTTATTCTCTCAGTGGGTCATGAAAGTAGATCACATTAGTAGGATGGAGGAGTTAGCTAGTTGGGAGGTCAGGAGACATTCCCAATACATTAAGACCTGGAGCCCCTGGAAAACCTTCCGAACCTCAGTGACCGTGCATTAAGTATTGTCTGACACATATGCGAGGCCTCCTACCATTGCCCCCTAGAAGGTACTTCGGATGGGCCGCAACTAGCACATACTGATCTTAGTTTTCTATTCTATATCTATGATGATTGTGATGACGACCAATTTCCCTGAGCTTCTTTCAGTAGCTCTACTGTTTTCCCCTAATGTTCCCTCATATTACATTCTTTGACTCTGTTCACTGTATTTACGTGACATGTTGATGCTATATTTTGTAATTATGTCTGCCCGCGACTCCTCTGCTGTGGCTGTCGAGGCAGTGTTGTACTTTTATATACCCATGTCCTTAATAAAAAAAAAATTTGACAAAGAATATAACTACAATAATACTGCTCCTATGTACAAGAATATAACTACTATAATACTGCTCCTATGTACAAGAATATAACTACTATAATACTGCTCCTATGTACAAGAATATAACTACTATAATACTGCTCCTATGTACAAGAATATAACTACTATAATACTGCTCCTATGTACAGGAATATTACTACTATAATACTGCCTCCTATGTACAAGGATATAACTACTATAATACTGCCCCTATGTACTAGAATATAACTACTATAATACTGCCCCTATGTACAAGAATATAACTACAATAATACTGCCTCCTATATACAAGAATATAACTACTGTAATACTGCCTCCTATGTACAAGAATATAACTACTATAATACTGCCTCCTATGTACAAGGATATATAACTACTATAATACTGCCCCTATGTACAAGAATATAACTACTATAATACTGCCTCCTATGTACAAGAATATAACTACTATAATACTGCCTCCTATGTACAAGAATATAACTACTATAATACTGCCTCCTATGTACAAGAATATAACTACTGTAATACTGCCTCCTATGTACAAGAATATAACTACTGTAATACTGCTCTTATGTACAAGAATATAACTACTATAATACTGCCTCCTATGTACAAGAATATAACTACTATAATACTGCCTCCTATGTACAAGAATATAACTACTATAATACTGCTCCTCTGTACAAGGATATATAACTACTATAATACTGCCCCTATGTACAAGAATATAACTACTATAATACTGCCCCTATGTACAAGAATATAACTACTATAATACTGCCTCCTATGTACAAGAATATAACTACTATAATACTGCCTCCTATGTACAAGAATATAACTACTATAATACTGCCTCCTATGTACAAGAATATAACTACTATAATACTGCTCCTATGTACAAGAATATGACTACTATAATACTGCCTCCTATATACAAGAATATAACTACTGTAATACTGCCTCCTATGTACAAGAATATAACTACTATAATACTGCTCTTATGTACAAGAATATAACTACTATAATACTGCTCCTATGTACAAGAATATAACTACAATAATACTGCCTCCTGTGTACAAGAATATAACTACTATAATACTGCCTCCTATGTACAAGAATATAACTACTATAATACTGCTCCTATGTACAAGAATATAACTACTATAATACTGCTCCTATGTACAAGAATATAACTACTATAATACTGCTCCTATGTACAAGAATATAACTACTATAATACTGCTCCTATGTACAAGAATATAACTACTATAATACTGCTCCTATGTACAAGAATATAACTACTATAATACTGCTCCTATGTACAAGAATATAACTACTATAATACTGCTCCTATGTACAAGAATATAACTACTATGGGGCGGAGCCTGGCTCTGTAGCTGAATGGCTGCTGGTTTTGAGCTCCTCATCTGAGCTGGTGCTAATCCCCTTCAAGCTGCTTACAGTCTAGCACAAATGGGCAAAGTGGGTAAAGATCGATCCAGGGAACAACCTGAGCCCACTCCGGCCAGGTCTCGCCAGCCTGACATGGACCAATTCCTGAAAAAGACCCCGAAGCACCGGGCCGCGAACACTCCCAAGATGGCGCCGGATGTGGACTTGCACTCAGACCAGGAAGATCTCTCCGACGCTGGCAGCGCATCGGACGCCTCTACATGTAAGTCCCGGAATGCTAGGGGCTCCTTCACAAAAGCTGCTTTGCTGTCGGTGCTTAACGCAGCGTTGGCTCCTCTAAAAAGGACTTAGCTGACATCAAGGAAGACTTGCGCGCCATGGGGAACCGGGTAGCGCACCTGGAGGATTTACAAGTGGCCGCCACGCAGCGTGAGGAGAAGACATATAATGCAATTCGCTCCCACACTGAGCTGCTGAATGACGCACTACTGCGCATAGAGGATCAGGAGAATCGAAATCGCAGACGCAATCTGCGCATCCGGGGCCTACCTGAGACCATAGCGTCGGAAGCCCTGCGCACCGTCGCGCTTGAAATCTTCGCGCACCTCTTAGGGCAAGAGAGAGCGGACAAGGTGGTGATTGAGAGGATCCATAGGGCCCTCAGACCCCAGCCTAAACCATCGGACCCGCCGCGTGACGTGGTTTGCGGCCTCCTCAGCTTCGTGGACACGGCAGCCATAATGAAAGCTGGAAGAGAGGCTGATTGCTTACAGTATGAGGAGACGCCTATACAGTTCTACCAAGACCTGGCGCCATCCACCTTGTCGAGCGCCGTATGTTGAAACCGCTTCTTGATGCCCTCCGAGCTGCAGCCATACCGTTCCGTTGGCTTTATCCTTTCGGACTTGCTATTTTGAAAAATGGGCGCCAAATCTCAATCCGTACGCCGCCGGACCTGCAATCGGCTTGGCCTACCTTGGGGATATCTCCCATTTCGCTACCCTCATGGATGCCTGCGGATCTTGAGGACCCACCGCTTCCTCCACCTCGACCATCTGAATGGCGTCTGGCTCCTACCAAGAAAGGCCCCAAGCCCAGGCCTGAGGATTCTCCCCGTCGTCTGACCTGACCTGCGACATGCTGTCATCGTCTTCTATCTACCCGCTGGGGGCACGTATGTTTTGTGTCCGCTGCGGACTTACATATATGTTTAAGGCCTTAGATATGGGCCCTGATCCGGTCCCTTAGGCCTCTGATCCTATGATCAAACTGGATTGATTGTGTTCATCTTCTCCGAACTGAACCGATTATTTCGCTGTTCGGCGATTCTGTTTTATGATGAGCTACCATGTCCCTGTCCTTTGCAGCTCTTGACTTTTTTGCGTTTTTTGCACGTTTTTGCACTTTCTAATCTAGGTTCCCACGCCTTGCCTATTTCCAATAGCGGGGATTACCCGGCCATACATGGTAATGGAACCTTCCGTTATCCCTGTTCTCACCCCGATGACTCTCCTTGCCAGTTCTGCGAGAACCCCCACCCGGCTGACCCCGGCTGATAGCCGTGATGTGAAAGGGTCGATATATCGCCGGGTGCTCAGAAGAGCTGGTTTTGTTCACACTGTTTATGTTGTTGTTTCTCCCTCTTTGTCTGTTGTCTTTTCCCCTCCTTTCCTCATGTGTCCCCCCCTCCCACACTCAATGTATGTCGTGCCAGGGCTCTTTCACAGTCGCATTCTACCTCAATGTATAAGATGTCATCTATTGTAATATCCTCATTGAATGCTCGGGGTCTGAATGAGCCTCGCAAGCGCTGTCAGGTTATGGCCCTTCTTCAGAGGGATAAGGTTTCCGTAGCGTTTTTTCAGGAAACGCACTTTAAAATTGATAGAGTACCCAAAATGCCTCATCGGCGGTTTTCCCAGTGGTATCATTCTCCTTATACTGCGGCTAGCAGGGGTGTCAGCATAGGGATACACAAACAACTTCCTTTCAAGCCGTCGGCCACCTCGATAGATCCTGAGGGTCGCTATCTCTTCCTGAAGGGCTCCATTGCTGATACCCCTGTTACCCTGGCGAATATTTACGCCCCCAACCGGAGACAGGTGCCTTGGCTCCTTCAGACCCTTGCTCTGCTTTCCTCTTTTAAAGAGGGACTGGTTATTCTAGGAGGTGACTTTAACGCAACCCTTGATCCCCTTTTAGACTCCTCTACCGGACAATCAGCAATCACTCATGTCCGCCTGCGGCGTCTTAAAGTGGCTCTGCAGAACCTAGGTGTATTTGATGTTTGGCGTACTTTTCACCCCTCAGGAAAAGACTACTCCTTCTTTTCTAGGGCCAAGTCCTCCTACCATAGGTTGGACTATCTTTTTATGTCCAATACTCATGCACATAGTGCCCTCCATGCCCACATAGGCGATATCACCCTATCCGACCACGCCCCGGTGTTTATGAAGATTTCTCTGCAGGACCTCCCGAAGAGGGAATGGCATTGGAGGATCAATGATACCATCATATCTGATCCTTCCCATACCCCTAGATTGTCTTCCTTTTTACAGGAGTTTTTCACCACCAATTCGTCCGGCCCTGACGCTCCATCCCCCTCGGTAATATGGGAGGCCCACAAAGCGACTGTGCGGGGGGAGTTGATTGCTTTGAGTACACATCTTAAGAAGAAACGTAATCAGGAGATCACTGAACTTTTATCTAAGATTCGGAAACTGGAGCTATCTCATAAGCGATCTCAGGCCCTTGACTGTGCTTCTGAGCTAGCTGCAGTGAGGTCCCAGCTCAAGAATAAGCTTAATGTTACCTCGGCTAAAATTCTCCTGAGAGCTAAATTTCGCTCCTATGCTCATGGGGATAAGGGAAATAGGCTCATGACGGCTCTGGTCCAAAAGCAGAAAGCCGATTCATTCATCACAGCAATAGGGATGACCAGGGTACTATCCATAAGCGAACTCCTGATATAGCAAAGGCCTTCTGTGCCTTTTATAAAGGCCTCTATAACCTCCCCCTCACAGTCGCTCCCCTCCGGATTCGCTGCGTGAAGCTACTGACCGCTTCCTCTCCTCCCTAGATCTACCTTCCATCTCCTCGTCCCAGTCCTCACAACTCCTGGCTCCGATCACGGACTTGGAAGTTGAACAGACCCTATCCACCATCCCGTCAGGAAAAGCCCTGGACCCGATGGGTTTACCATCACCTATTATAAAGCATTCCGCTCTGTGCTTCTACCACATTTCAGGGCTATGTGTAATTACCTGCTCCAAGGTGGTACTCTACCCCCCAATCCCTCTCGGCCCATATCACTGTGATCCATAAGGAAAATAAAGACCCCTTGAACTGCGGTAGCTACCGCCCCATTTCACTGCTGAATACGGACGTGAAATGGTGGGCTAAGATTCTGGCTCGCAGGATTCAAACTGTCCTTCCTGCCGTTGTTGGTGGGGAACAGGTAGGCTTTGTCTCCGGCAGGCAGGAGTGCGAGAATACGGTACGAGTCTTGCATTTGATTTCTCATGCTCAACAGCACGATATCCCACTCACGCTTCTTAGCACTGATGCGGAGAAAGCCTTCGATAGGATCAGCTGGCTTTTTCTGTCCCGGGCCTTATCGAAGTTTGGCTTTCCTGAAGCGTTTATTACCTCTATTTTCTCGCTCTATTCACGCCCCTCTGCACAGGTTCGGATTAATGGCACTCTCTCCCCTCTTTCCCCATCACCAACGGCACGAGGCAGGGTTGCCCACTCTCTCCAGCTCTCTTTGTCATAGTTATGGAGACGCTCCTGGCCAAGATCAGACAGACTCCCTCAATTCAAAGGGATCCGGGTAGGTTCCACACACACCTCACAGCAGCCTTCGCGGATGATCTCCTGGTTATGACAACTAACCCTCTCACATCTTTCCCTGCTCTTCATTCTATTTTTGAGGAATACGGAATGGTCTCTAATTTTAAAATAAATTACAACAAGTCTTTGGCTCTTAACGTCACCTGCCCCAAGCATGACGTTGACACTCTCAAGAGGAAGTTGGCTTCGCCTGGGCTGACAACACCATCCCTTTTTAGGTACACACATTTCCGCGAATCCCAATGACTCCTTTGATCTGAACTATGTCCCTACTCTGAAGTCTATTAAATCCCACCTGCGTTCGGTAAAATTACCGTTTATTTCGTGGATAGGTAAGAAAAATTACTTGAAGACTTTCATTGTCCCAAAACTGCTATATCTGATACAGACCCTCCCTATTTACCTCCCCGTTCCTTCTTCGTGGAGGTCCGCAGAGTCTTCTCTTCCTTCATATGGGACGGAAAATCTCCCAGGATTGCTTACACGACTTTGACCCGTGAAAAGCGCCTCGGGGGCTTTGGCCTTCCTGACATTTATGTCTATTATAAAGCTTCTATGTTGGGTAGAGGTCTAAACCTCCTCTCTGGGCAAGGGACCAACTTGGTATCTCACCTGGAAAGGAACTTGCTCACTTTTAAGGAAAAGGTGGTCCTCTGGGGGGTACGCAAATACACCGCTTCTCACAGACACGCCTCACCCTTGTGGAGAGGACTTTTGTTGGAATGGGCTAAACTTTATCAGGGTACAGATATGTGCTTCCCGAGTCTAGCTATGCCTTTGCCATTGATCCAATTTTACATCCACCCAGCCACTTCTACTGTCTCGGGGTTATGGGCCCGCTTTCGCGACCTGCGGCTGAGGGACATCACTTCTGAGACGGGGGACTTAGGATGGGATAAGCTTGTGGACTCTCCCGAAGCCCATAATGCCTCTTTTCTGGAGACTATGGCCTTTAAGAAGGAATTCCCTACTCCATCTTCAGATCCCTCCTGGATTGAAAAGAGGCTGTCCCACTCACAGCCGCCTAAGAAGCCCTTGTCTGTACTAGGAGATACTCTCATCCCAGCCCCCTGACCTTCGCTTCCTTTCAGCTTGGGAGAAGGAGCTGTCCGTCTCTTTCTCTGATCCTGAAAGAGCTTTTATACTTACTCATTCCCATGGATTCAACCGCTGCATAAAGGTTCAAGCTAATTCATATAAGCTATTGACGAGGTGGTACAGGACGCCTGAGTTTCTTCACAGGCTAATCCCCAGCATCCCTGACCGTTGCTGGAGATGTGAGGAGGCAGTCGGGTCCCTGTCCCATATATGGTGGGACTGTCCTAAAATGTTGCCTTTCTGGTCCGAGATTGAGCTCCTGATCAATAGGATTTGCATGTCACAGGTCCGGCTGGACGCTAAGTTGATCCTTCTGTGGTGTCCCAATGATACTATCACCCCCTCTAAAATTAACCTCCCCACTATGCTTTTGACTGCTGCTCGTCTCCTAATCCCGTTCCTATGGAAGAATACCTCCCCCGTCCATAGCTATGTGGCAAGACAAAGTAGACCAGTTGTACCGCTTTGAAGAGCTAGCCCATTGGGAATCTAATACTAGACCTGTTTTCCTGAAGCTCTGGTCGCCCTGGACCACATTTAGGAAATTTTGACATGGCTTGTGCTTCTAACACGGCATTTTCCCACTCCCTACCCCTCCCTTCCTTTCTGTCCCTTGTCTTGTCTTCCTCCCCCTACATTTGAGATTTATATATTGTTTTCTTTGCTGTAATCACAACACTTCTATGCTGGCCCTCCGTGCTGCGCTCGGACATGCCTTCCGCATACTGTCTATACTCTGCTGCCAGCTGCGACTGGCCTATATTTTGAGATGAAAGTGCCTTGTGATCCTTTGCTCTTTTTTCAATAAACAGAGATTTGGTTAAGAATATAACTACTATAATACTGCCTCCTATGTACAGGAATATAACTACTATAATACTGCCTCCTATGTACAAGAATATAACTACTATAATACTGCTCCTATGTAGAAGAACATACAAGTGAATCGATAATGAATTTTACTCCGGACACAAATCATGTAAGTATTTTCTGAAAAAAGGATATTTTATTGTAAATACTGGTATTTCTATTATTTTTCTATCCTGCGGTCACACGATGCCTGGATGCTGTGGATTCGGTTGGTGACACGTGGAGATGATTAGACAGTCTCTACTGGTGATCAGATGGAGGACGTCTTCTCGATGCGTCAGGTCATAGAAGCTCTCAGGTTGTCCAGATCGGGCCGGGCCTTGAATCTCTCCAGGTAGTCCACCTCCGTGTGCTGCAGAGAGAAGAGACCGTGATGTGAGACGGCACATTGTGTGGACAGGCTCCATATCGCCCCCGGGCGCTGTCACTCAATCAGCCATTTCTTACCGCTTTAACCAGTAGGTTGACCCTTCCGGTTGATTCATGGTCAACACTTCGAGGATAATCGGAGCCAGAGTGGAGCTGAGACCACTGACCTGGACCACCCGCTCGTGGACCGTCAGCACAGAGTCCACAAACATCTTGTTCCCCACGTCCGGCATCAGCAGCACTTCTTTGGTTTTGGTGGGTTTAGCGTAACTGCAAAGATACAGACACGTTGATAAAGGGATCCAAACCCTAAAGTACAGCAGCGATAAATATACACCGATATATTAGGGACCTACAGAGCTGCATTCATCATTCTGCAGACTTCAGAGATGGAATCTACCAGTATTCCCCGCTGGATTAATTCCTGCACAGAAATAACAGAAGTAATGTATATACACAGTGACTCCACCAGCAGAATACAGAGTGCAGCTCTGGAGTATAATACAGGATGTAACTCAGGATCAGTACAGGATAAGTAATGTATGTACACAGTGACTCCACCAGCAGAATAGTGAGTGCAGCTCTGGAGTATAATACAGGATGTAACTCAGGATCAGTACAGGATAAGTAATGTAATGTATGTACACAGTGACTCCACCAGCAGAATAGTGAGTGCAGCTCTGGAGTATAATACAGGATGTAACTCAGGATCAGTACAGGATAAGTAATGTATGTACACAGTGACTGCACCAGCAGAATAGTGAGTGCAGCTCTGGAGTATAATACAGGATGTAACTCAGGATCAGTACAGGATAAGTAATGTATGTACACAGTGACTGCACCAGCAGAATAGTGAGTGCAGCTCTGGAGTATAATACAGGATGTAACTCAGGATAATTACAGGATAAGTAATGTATGTACACAGTGACTCCACCAGCAGAATAGTGAGTGCAGCTCTGGAGTATGATACAGGATGTAACTCAGGATCAGTACAGGATAAGTAATGTATGTACACAGTGACTGCACCAGCAGAATAGTGAGTGCAGCTCTGGAGTATAATACAGGATGTAACTCAGGATCAGTACAGGATAAGTAATGTAATGTAATGTACACAATGACTGCACCAGCAGAATAGTGAGTGCAGCTCTGGAGTATAATACAGGATGTAACTCAGGATCAGTGCAGGATAAGTAATGTAATGTATGTACACAGTGACTGCACCAGCAGAATAGTGAGTGCAGCTCTGGAGTATAATACAGGATGTAACTCAGGATCAGTACAGGATAAGTAATGTATGTACACAGTGACTGCACCAGCAGAATAGTGAGTGCAGCTCTGGAGTGTAATACAGGATGTAACTCAGGATCAGTACAGGATAAGTAATGTATGTACACAGTGACTGCACCAGCAGAATAGTGAGTGCAGCTCTGGAGTATAATACAGGATGTAACTCAGGATCAGTACAGGATAAGTAATGTATGTACACAGTGACTGCACCAGCAGAATAGTGAGTGCAGCTCTGGAGTATAATACAGGATGTAACTCAGGATCAGTACAGGATGAGTAATATATGTACACAGTGACTGCACCAGCAGAATAGTGAGTGCAGCTCTGGAGTATAATACAGGATGTACTCAGGATCAGTACAGGATAAGTAATGTATGTACACAGTGACTCCACTAGCAGAACAGTGAGTGCAGCTCTGGAGTATAATACAGGATGTAACTCAAGATCAGTACAGGATAAGTAATGTATGTACACAGTGACTGCACCAGCAGAATAGTGAGTGCAGCTCTGGAGTATAATACAGGATGTAACTCAGGATCAGTACAGGATAAGTAATGTATGTACACAGTGACTGCACCAGCAGAATAGTGAGTGCAGCTCTGGAGTGTAATACAGGATGTAACTCAGGATCAGTACAGGATAAGTAATGTATGTACACAGTGACTGCACCAGCAGAATAGTGAGTGCAGCTCTGGAGTATAATACAGGATGTACTCAGGATCAGTACAGGATAAGTAATGTATGTACACAGTGACTGCACCAGCAGAATAGTGAGTTCAGCTCTGGAGTATAATACAGGATGTAACTCAGGATCAGTACAGGATAAGTAATGTACTGTATATATACAGCGACTGCACCAGCAGAATAGTGAGTGCAGCTCTGGAGTATAATACAGGATGTAACTCAGGATCAGTACAGTATAAGTAATGTAAGTACACAGTGACTCTACCAGCAGAATAGGGAGTGCAGCTCTGGAGTATAATACAGGATGTAACTCAGGATCAGTACAGGATAAGTAATGTATGTACACAGTGACTGCACCAGCAGAATAGTGAGTGCAGCTCTGGAGTATAGTACAGGATGTAACTCAGGATCAGTACAGGATAAGTAATGTATGTACCACAGTGACTCCTTCAGCAGAATAGTGAGTGCAGCTCTGGAGTATAATACAGGATGTAACTCAGGATCAGTACAGGATAAGTAATGTAATGTATGTCCACAGTGTCTGCACCAGCAGAATAGTGAGTGCAGCTCTGGAGTATAATACAGGATGTAACTCAGGATCAGTACAGGATGAGTAATGTATGTACACAGTGACTCCACCAGCAGAATAGTGAGTGCAGCTCTGGAGTATAATACCGGATGTTACTCAGGATCAGTACAGGATAAGTAATGTATGTACACAGTGACTGCACCAGCAGAATAGTGAGTACAGCTCTGGAGTATAATACAGGATGTAACAATAATGTAATACACAGCTCTCACCTTTCCTCCACTTTAATGGACATCTGGTTGAAGAAGTTATGCATGTACTGAGCAAAGTGTTCCACGTAGAGCATGTTGTGCCCCGACACTTGGAAGTTTAGGGTTCCGTATTCGTACTCTGTGCCTTGTTTGATCTCCTTTTTTAGTAACTTGCCTTTTTTCTTTTGTTCCTATAGAGTAAAAAATAAAGTTACAGTAAATAATTAAAGGAAAAGAACGTTCATTACGAAGCTGGACGGCCTGATGACCCCGAGAGCAGAACTCAGGGGGGTCTATAGACAGTCGTCTATAGGGGGTCTAGTGGCACAGTGTAATTCTTCCTTCCAGCCAGCGACAGATCTTCAGATATCTACAAGGACCCCGCCGCGCTGAGACATCTGCTCCTCACATGGAGGGGTCGGCTGTGACCATCTCTACAATATAATCTGCCATATATGACCCGTCCTCACCACTTCTGGGGGTAACAGGAACTTGTAGCGGCCGATGCCGTGAGTGGGTTTTGTCCTGTGGGTTCTTCTGTTTTCTATCAGGAAACCTGCAGGACAAGAGGAGAATAATCGGCGAGTGGAAACAGTCAGCAAGCCGATCCCCTGAGCTCCTGTGATGCAGCGGGGGCAGGTGACACAGTTCCTGAGTACAGTGTATAGTAAATCGCATTTTGTTCACTCGTTCTAAGGTGGCCACTATGGGGGCATTTATTCTACATGGGGCAGTAAGTATTTTTTTTGTACTGGCACACATTATAGGGGGAATTAGTACTACTGGGGGCACTATTACTATTGGGTGCACTGTTAGCACAAAGTGCACTCTGGCAGAGAACTATTACTATTGGTGAGACCCTTGGGAGGACTCTTACATTGGGAGGCACCCCGGAACAGTATCAGTTTGGCACAATTATTTTTGGAGGACACTGTTTACGGCACTATGTGCCAATAATTATTGAAGGGGGCTCTATCTGTGTGGTAGTAGTATTTTCAGGGGGATTATCAGATTCTGCAGTATAGTATTGGGGAGCACAGCGGGCACAGTATTAGAGGTGGCAGGATGGGGTGTTCAGAAGGTGGGGAGGATGATGGAAAAGTAGTTTTCAAACTCTGCAGAGAGAAGAGATGGCTGAAAGAAATCATCATGGCGGTCTGGTCTGAATGGAGAAGATAAAGAAAGAGGAGACATCACCGGATGTAGGAGGTATGGGGCGCTGTATTACCCGGTATGTTCTGTAGCGCTGTATGTAATGTTTTCCAAGTATGTCTTTAACCGCTTCCCGACCAGCGCCGTAACTTGCCCCCCAGCGCTGTACTATCAAGCCGCGCTGATCAGGCGGGTGCAGGAGCTGAGCCCGCCCGATCAGCTGCAGGGGACCCGCTGTTCCCATTAGCCGGACCTCTGCTGTATGCGCCGGCATCGCCGAAAACACTGATGCCGGCGCATGAACCCCTTCTATGCCGCGGTCATAGAAGGGGTTTGCAGCAGGTGAGGTTGCCCATCAGGTCCCCACGCTGCTGTGGCGCGTACCTGATGGGTGATGTATTGTAATACATTGCAGTGAGGATCAGACCCTCAAAAGGTAAAGTCAGAGATAAAAGTAAAAAAAAGGTTATTTAAAAATAGAAACAGTTTATAATAAAAAATAGAAAAAAGTAAAAAACACATATTAGGTATTGCCACTTCCATAACGACCAACTTTACAAATATATCAAATGATCCACCAAAAATTATAATAATAAAAACAGTGTCAAAAAAAGGGATTTTTTTGTTACCTTACATAACAAAAATTGCAACTCCAAGCGATCAAAAAGGCGTATGCCCCCCGAAATCAAGCAGTCACCTCATCCCGCAAAAAAACAGCCCCTACTTAAGACAATCGGTAAAAAAGTAAAAAAAAAAAAAAAACTATGGCTCTCAGACTATGGAGACACTAAAATATCATTTTTTTGGTTTCAAAAATGCTATTATTGTGTAAAACTTAAATAAATAAGAAAAAGTATACACATTAGGTAGTGCCACGTCCGTAACGATCTGCTCTATAAAAATATCACATGACCTAACCCCTCAGGTGAACGCTTGAAAAATAAATCAATAAAAACTGTGCCAAAATTACCAATTTTTTGGTCACCTTGCCCCATAAAGTGTAATAATGAATGATCAAAAAATCACATGTACCCAAAAATGGTACCAATAAAAACATCAACTCGTCCTGCAAAAATGAGCCCCTGCACAAGACGATCGGCAGAAAGATAAAAAAAATAGGGAGCTCAGAAAATGGAGACACAAAAACAATTTTTTTTTCAAAAATGCTTTATTATGTAAAACTGAAACAAAGAAAGTAGACATATTTGATATCATCACGTCCGTAACAACCTGCTCTGTAAAAATAGCACATGATCTACCCTGTCAGATAAATGTTGTAAAAAATAAATATAAAATCAGGGTAATAAATATGGCGTTTTGTTTGGCTGTTAACCCTCAATGTGTTAAAGAAAAAAAAAAAACGGATTAAAATGGAGAATCTGCCAAAAAAAGTGAAATTTTGAAATTTCATCTCCATTTTCCTTTAATTCTTGTGGAACACCTAAAGGGTTAACAAAGCTAGCAAAATCAGTTTTGAGTAACTTGAGGGGTGTAGTTTCTACAATGGGGTCATTTTATGGGGGGGTTTCCACTATGTAAGTCCCAAAAAGTGACTTCAGACCTGAACTGGTCCTTAAAGGGAGGGGGCGGCGCCCTTAGTCTGCGCTGTGGGAGGCGATTTCCGGATCTGGAGGCGTGCTTGGGCTTCAAATTATGGCGGGTTGGGCACTGCAGGGGGCGTCACTGGGCACCAGAGCTAAAAGAAAACGCCCCAATGGGCACCTTGGACCCTCATTTGCATAACACAAAAATTGCTTTTTTATCAAAATTAAAACTCAAAATGAATAAAGAAGACGAGAGCTGGAAATAAGGTGCTTTACTGAACATGGAAAAGGTGACAGCCGAAAATGATTACAGCAGGTGACAAATTTCCTCTAAAAAGTGGGTTTTGGAAGTTTTCTTAAAAATGTTAAGCCGTCTAACGTCCTAAAAAAATAAAATGACATTTACAAAATGATGGCAACATAAAGTAGACATATGGGGAATGTCAAGTAATAAATATTTTATGAGGTATCACTTTCTGTTTTAAAAACAGAGAAATAGAAATTTAGAAAATTGCAAATTTTTCAAAATTTTTGGTATATCTGCTTTCTTTTTAATAAGATGAAATATATTGACTCAAATTCATGACTGTCATGAAGTACAATGTGTCACGAGAAAACAGTCTCAGAATGGCCTGGATAAGTAAGTGTTCCAAAGCTATCACCACAAAGTGACGGATTTGCAAAAAATGGCCTGGGCAGGAGGGTGAAAACTGGCCCGGGGTAGAAGGGGTTAACAGTAGGGCTGAAGGGAAGGGGTTAGGTTAAGAATTTGTCCGTTTCAGTTTTCTCCTCGGGCAGCAGACAGGCTAGGTGCCCCCCTGGTTCCGGTAACTCCTCTCATCCATGGGGCTCATTCACAGCTCTACTCACCATTGTCTCTGCTCAGGAAGCCGCCCGGTCCTGTAATCCTGCTGCAGAGAAAACAGGAAAACACGACATTACACCCCAAAGCCAGAAACGCAAGGAGTTATCCGGTAGTTCAAGATGTCATGCTTCACTTCTCCTGCGGAGGCGCTGCTCTGTCTCCCAAATGCGACTGCGGGGTGCCAATGGCATCTGTTATCGGCCCTGGTCCCGGCTGCAGTCTTTTCCAGCAGGCTGCGCCTCTCTGGCGGTTTTGCCTGATGCTAACACTACTGCGGAGCGCTCACTGGCACGCAGACGAGGACCGTAAGTGAATCAGGGCAAAACTATTACTGTATTTATGATACTGCAGTTATGGTTGATGATAAGAGTTGTCATAATGATAAAAATACAGTTATCATTACCATGCTGCAAGTACCCGTGTGCTGCCACTCCGTCCCCATTGACTATAATGGAGCAGGGGGCGGAGCGCAGCACGGCCGGAGATCGCCGGACTAAAAGTACTGCAGGTTCGACTTTTTAGTCCGGCAATCACTGCCGTGCTGCGCCGTAGCTCCGCCCCCTGCTCCAATATAGTCAATGGGGACGGAGCGGCAGCACACGGGTACTTGGGGCATGGCGGATCCGGCGGGCTGTTCACCCACCGAAACAGCCATGCCGTAAGTGTGAAAGTACCCTAAGGCTTCTTTCACACCGGCGTCACGTTTGACGCCCAGATAAGAGGTGGGTGCGTTGCAGGAAAATGCGCGATTTTTCTGCACGAGTGCAAAGCGTTTTAATGCGTTTTGCACGCGCGTGGGAAAAATTAGCATGTTTGTTACCCAGACCTGAAGTCCGGTTTCGGGTTGAGTATTCTGTAGATTTTATTATTTTCCCTTATAACGTGGTTCTCAATACAGAATGCTTAGTAAAATGTGGATGGAGGGGTTAAAAATAAAAAAATGAACTCACCTTATCCACTTGATCGCGTAGTTGCCGATCTCTTCTCTCTTCTTCATTCATTAGCTGCCGTCTAAAGGACCTGGGATGACGTCACCGAGCTCATCACATGGTCCAATCACATGGTCCATCACCATGGTGATGGACCATGTGATGTGACGTCACCACAGGTCCTTTAGCCGGCAGCTAATGCTTGAAGAAGACAGAAGAGATCGGCAACTACGCGATCAAGTGGATAAGGTGAGTTCATTTTTTTATTTTTAACCCCTTAATCCACATTTTACTAAGCATTCTGTATTGAGAATGCAATTATAACATGGTTATAAGGAAAAATAATAAAGATCGGGTCCCGTCTCTTAGCAACCTTGTGGGAAAAATCGCACTGCATCCGCACTCGCTTGCGATTTTCCCACAGCCCCATTCACTTCTATGGGGCCTGCGATGCGTGAAAAATGCACAATATAGAGCTTGCTGCGATTTTCACGCAACGCAGAAGTGATGCAAAAAAAAACCCCAATTTTATAAGCGTTATTATTTCATATTGGGAAGCGCGCGATCATATTTACTTGATCAGGCGCAGAGAGAAAATTCTTTATTATGAGAAAGAGAAGTCTTATTATGACTATGAACTTATTATGAGAAAAGACTTATTATGGAGACTTCACGTGTTCATGGACAATAACTCGTTTTTCTGACAATGCCTGAGAATCCTCCGTTTTCCTGAACTCCAGTACCCTCAGTACTTTTCCACTTACATACACGGCTATACTGACTGAGGATTCATGACTACTGGAGGGTCACTCTCCATTATTCCACTCATTCTTATACATTCCTATCTCACTGGCGCAGCCTGCTGGTCAATGTTAAAATAGCAATGCATTATAGGGATAGTGGATTGCTATTTAAAAGCAATCAAAATACTGTCCGTTATAGTCCCCTTGTGGGACTATTAAATGGTAAAAAAAAAAAAAAAAAAAAAACTTATTAAATTTAAGAATTACATTAAAAAAAATTACACTTTTTTTCCCCATTGAAAATATGCTTTTAAATGAAAAAAAAAAATGGCAAAAAAAATAAATAATCTCCCCTGTATATTTGGTGTTTCCGCGTCCGTGACGTCCCAGACTACATAATTATCACATAAATTATTCCCTAAGGCCTAATGCACACGAATGTTGTTTGTTTCCGCGTCCGCTCCATTTTTTTTTTCACGGATAGGATGCTTCCCCATTCATTTCAATGGGTTTTCAGTCAAAAAATGCGGATGGTTAACCGTTTTTGTTCCGCATCCGTGGTCCGTGTTTACTTTCCGTCAAAAAAATAGAGCATGTCCTATTTTTTTCACGTTTGCGGACAAGGATAGGCATTATTAAAAATGGATCTTCCAAAAAAACTGATCCGTCAAAAAAAAAAACGGTCCATCATCCGTTTTTTTTGACGGACGCAAAATTTGCGGACGCGGAGGCAGGCAACGTTCGTGTGCATGTAGCCTAAGGTGAATGCCGTAAAAAAAGACAGAATTGCTAATTTATTCTTAGTTGCCACCAAAAAAACGTAACAAGTGATCAAAAAGTGCCATTTACTCCAAAATGATACCAATGAAAAATACAAGTTGTCCTGCAAAAATTAAGCCCTCATAAAACTCCACAGAAAGAAAAATAAAAAAGTTATGGGTCTTCGGAAGCGGCAATGTAAAAACATTTTTTTCTTTTTAAAAAAACAAGTGGTTTTATTTCAAAAAAGTAGTAAAACCGAAAAAAAGATAAGAAAGAAAAGATAAATGTTATGTATTTGGTATCACTGTAATCGTACTGACCCAGAGAATAAAGATATTAAGTTATTTATACCAAAAAATTAACGCCATAAAATTTATAACTTAAAAACGCAGTGGCAGTATTGCTGTTTTTCCCATCTCCCTCCCAGAAAGAGTTAGTAAAAGTTAATGAGAAAATCATGTGTACCCCAAAATGGCGCCATTAAAAACTACAACTTGTCCCGCAAAAAACAAGCCCTCATAAAGCTACATAGACGGAAAAATAAAAAAAGGTACAGCTCTTGGAACGAGACGATGAAAAAAGAAAGAAAAAACGCTTGGTCGGTAAGGCCCAAAACAGGCTGGTCACTAAGGGGTTAAAACAATTATTTCGGAGAACCGCCAGGCCTCCACCTCCAGGGAACAGATATCCGTTATACTGAACTCCCGGAAAACCCCTTTAATAGGACCATATGTGGTGCTGGATCCTCGCGCCCCAACTTAACCCTTTCAGGACATGGTCATTTTCATTTTTCACCCCCTGCCTTCCCAGAGCCATAACTTTTTTATTTTTCAGTTCACATCGCCGTATGAGGGCTTGTTTTTTTGCAGGACAAGTTGTACTTTCTAATGGCACCATTTAATATTGCATATGATGTAGTGGGAAGCTGTAAAAAAAAAAAAAAAAAAATCAGAATGAGACTCAATGGCTTTTGTTTTTAAGGCGTTCCCTATGAGATATAACTGCCCTGTTCCCTTTATTCTCCGGGTCAGTATGATCACAGTGATACCACATTTATATATCTTTTCTTGTGTTTTAATACTGAAAAAAAAAAATCTTTTGAAAAAAAAAAAAGTCCAAAATTTCAGGCCCCCATACCCATCACTGGAATATTCCAATACCAGCCAGCAGGTGGCAGCACTGAACTGGTATAAAGTGACGGGTGTGTACTGTGATGGATAAATACCCGTGACAGAACACATTAATCTAATGATTATCTATGGTAACGGGGATAAAAGTTTTTAAAAATATAAAAGTTCAAACCATCCCCCTTTCCCTAAAATAAAACAAATAAAAAAAAATAAACATCATGAGCATTGCTGCGCGTGAAAACGCTAAACGGAAAAAAAAAGTCAAAAAGGAAGAGTCGCTGTTTTGTTTCTACACCTCCCACAAAAAAATGTAATAAATAGTGATCAAAAAGTCATACACAGCCCAAAATGATACCAACGAAAAGTACAGATCGCCTCGCAAAAAATGAGCCCCGACAACGCTCCATACACAACTCCGAAAACGTTATAGAGATCAGAATATGGAGATAAAAAGGGAAAAACAAAAAACAAATTTTTTATTTTATTCAATACTAGCTGAAGGACCCGGCTTTGCACAGTTATACTTCATCCATTTCATTTACCCTAGGTACACACCTAAGCGTTTTACAGCGCGTTCAAACGCGCTGTAAAACGCACAACATGTGAAAAGCCATGCTTCCCTACGGGCATGGTTCACATTTGGGCGTTTTACAGCGTGTTTGAACGCGCTGTAAACCGCCCCACGCCCAAACAAGTACATGAGCTTCTTTGGGGCGTTTTAACGCGCCTATGGACAATGATGCCATAGGGGAGAATCACTGAATCGCGCGTATGACGCGCGTTTCTTAGTTACTAAAACGTGCGTCATACGCGCGATTCAGAAACGCCTAGGTGTGTTCCCAGCCTTAAGGTTTGTGTTTGTCGTTAAAAGATATCGACAGTATCCCCCATAACAGTGACCTCTACCGCCCCCCAACCCTTAACAGTGACCCTCCACAGTGCTCCGTCCCATTCAAATGGGACCTCCACAGCAGCCCACCCCCTTAATTTTGACCTTCACAGCAGCCTGCCCCTTTAACTGTGAGTTCCCTAGCACCCCACCACCTGGACAGTGACCTCCACAGGGGACCGCCCTCTTAGCAGTGACCTATACAGCACCCACCCCTTAACAGAGACCTCCACAGTGACTGTCCCTTTAACAGTGACCTCACAGTACCCCGCTGCCCCTTTAATTATGGCCTCCACAGCAGCCTGCCCCCTTTAAAGTAACATCCACAGCGCTCACCCCTTTAACAGTGACCTCCACATCAGCCTGCCCTTTATTAGTGACCTCCACAGTACTCCGTCTCCCTAACAGTGATTTTCACAACACCCCGCCCCCTTAATAGTGGCCTCTACAGCAATCTACCCCTCAACACCGACGTCCATAGCGGACTGTCCCCTTAACTGTGACTTCTACAGCAGCCAGCAGGGGGCGTGGCCTAACCAGGTCAGAGGCGTGACAGCAGGACCTGGGGACGGGGTTTTTAAATTCATCTTTTGAGGGTGGCCTGAATGGCCACCCCATCTGCCCCCTTAACTGTGACCTTCACAGCACTCCACTCCCTTAACAGTGTCATCCACAGCGCCCTGCCCCTTTAAAGCTGACCTACAGCAGTGAAAAAAAATGGCTGGGTTGTTATGGACACCTGGTGTAAAGCTGTGTGTATGTGGAGACTAAGGGCCTTGCGAGCTTCTTATTGGCTGATAAGAGTCATGTGACCTGGCTATTATTGGCCAATACATTTTTTTGGGAATCTCTCAGAAACTGTAGGTGCTAGAGAGGCGAGACCCGGTCTAAAACCTTCCCGGCACCTGATGTACCCGTGTGCCAAATTTCATGATTGTAAATGCGGATTCCTTTAGCGGACACACACGGCTTTATCTATTAGATTAAAAACACAAAGAAAAACTATACATACGTGTTATCACTGACTCAGAGAATGAGGGGAATCAGTCAGTTTTACCGCAAAGGGAATGCCGTAAAAACAAAGCCCGCACTGGGGCGGAATTGTGTTTTTGTTTTTTTTTTCCAATTTCACCGCATTTGGATTTTTTTGCAACATTAAATGGTGTCCTAAGAAAGTACAACTTGTCCCGCAAAAAACAAGCCTTACATGGCTACTTGAACGGAAAAATAAAGTTATGGCCGGGGAAGGGTTGATACAGTAGTATATGGTAAATTCAGTATACTCTAATGCAGCACTGCCACCTGCAGGCCTTCATAGGAATATAGCTGTGATAGGCCTGGTAGCCTCCCACAGGCTCCAGCCTATCACCATCAATGATCAGTTTTCCCTGTATCAGCATGGAGAAGCCGTTCAGAGCTGTGCGCCCGAGGAACACTGCAGCCTTCTCTCTGCTTTTCCTAGGCCAGTGACGTCATGTTCATCGGTCACGTGGCCTAGTGTCACGTTTGGTGTTGGAGAGAAACACCACACCGAACATAGGAGGGAAAGGGGTGAGGGAATAAGGCCTGGAAACTAGGGAAAGGAGATGGACACCTCCTAGTAAAACCCTAATCAAAGTCCTGACTGACTACCAGTATGAACAGACCCCAGATGTAGGCGAGTTCATACACAGGAACCTAATGTCCTAACTCACCCTATAGGACCCTGGTACTAATGTCAGGACTAAGACAACCTATTACTCCAAAAAGGAAGGACAAACAGCAGTCTCCCTCAGGCCTTAATATAAATGAAATGCAACACACAAAATAACCCAAACAAAATACAAAAAGGGAAAGGAAAGACTTGACTTCAAAGGAGCAATCGACGCACCAGGAACTCCGCCGAGATCCACACACCAGCAATCCAAAACTGAAACTGAAGCTATAAACAGCACAGCATAGTGGGAGAAGCAACTATAAATTAGGAAGGTTAAATGACCACATGAGCAACACCTGAGGCAAGGGGTGTGACCATTACCAGAAACAACACAGACACCTATTGATCCACAAGGAAACCTGTCAGATCAAACCACGTGCTGCCAGTCTCACCGATCTCCTGCCACGGGAACGTCCATGACACCTAGGAGCAGCACAGCCCTATAGAAGTGAATGGGACTAAGGCGCAATACCACTCGCAGCCACTATACAATGTCGGCGCTGTGGTGGCGCAGGAGTGCAGGTGCCTTTTCAAACAGCTGATCAGCGGGGGTCCCAGGTGTAGGACCCCCACTGATCAGATACTGAGGACCTATACTGAGTATCAGTAAAAAAAAATAAAAATCTTGGAAAAACCTTTTAAAGGGACTGTCCAGTAATATGAGAAAACTGGATGATCCTTGGAATCATCCTGCAATCCAGGACAGGTAAGTACTTACCTGGCAGACACCACGTCATCGCCCCAGCTCTCCCGGCCGGACTCTATTTACCTGTCTGCAGCACTGACGTCACAAACTGGACAACCCCTTTAAAATTTGGGGGTCCTAAATAACCCCTCCATGGCACTTCGCATGAGGCTCCTCATGGCCACCTACAGTCACAGGCGAATGGCTGGATCCACAGATATTCTCACGGCGACCTCCGTTATTCTCTTCGCAGTTCATACGTCCACAGGGATGACAGAAGCCACGCTGCAGTTATCAGCCGCCACCTTTAGCCGTATTCACACCTTGCAGCAGATCATGATTTTTTTTTTTGCACGGTAATAAACTGCACTGTGTGAACGCAGCCTTAGGGGTCGGCTGCAAGTTGGGATTGGGATTAGGGGTGGGGGCATCCGATTAGAATTTGGGGGCAAAGCTGTAATACCTGTGCACACTGCTAGTCCCACAGCAGGAGAGAGGCAATGGCCGGGGCACTTACCTGCAGAGGGCTGCGGTGGATCTGAGCAGGGCGCCTCCCCTGACAGGCAGCATCTGGAGGGGGTGACAAACACAGAGGTGACAACCTGCGACCCCCCAATATCACCGGACACCCTTCCTGTGCCCCTGTACAGTACTCACAGTCACCTTCTCACCACATGGGGGGCAGTACTGGCAGAGCACAGGCTGTGCCACACGGAAAAGTTTCCCCGCAGAGCTGAAAGGAAGGTTCCGCTGTAACCATGGAGACAGGGAGTCGTCCAGTTAGTTAACTCCTTGTTGTCAAAACTGCTTCTGGCTTATCAAGTATTGCAAAAACTACAACTCTCATCATGCCCCAAGTTGTAAAGGCGTGCTGGTGGTTGTAGTTTTAAAACAGCTGAGGAGTTACATAGACTTAAAGGGGTTTTTCCAGTAAGAATATGTTTTAAAAATAAATAAAAAATCCACAGCAATGATTGTTTTTAACACTAAGCCACTCCTCCGCTGGTGTGTCTGCATTTTTCATTTTGAATTGTGCGGATCCACCGAATGGCGCTAAACCGCGAGCAGGCGTTGTGAGGGGGTCTGCGCTGCAACTGCGCCAAGAACGGTGGACCTGGCCATTCTGGGCGCAGTCTGGAAAACCGTGCGGCAAAAATCCTTGACTGCATGATCTATGGCGCGGCCTCCCATTGAAAATAACGGGAGAAGGTTTTTAGCGCAGAATCGGCATTGGTTTTCGGCACCGAATCCGCACTGAAATCTGATCCCAAAAAACGTCCCCTTACAAACAGAAAATATGCATAGATTTCGATGTGTTTACACAGCAAATAGCACAAAAACCGCATGCGTTACCTGCTGGTTTTGGTGCAGATTTGCCACCGATATCACACGTGCATTGCGAAGAGTGAAATCCGCACAAAAAAATCGACAGGGTGCAGATTTCAAAATCCACACAGAAAAAAAAGCTTCTCTGGTCCTACATCATGTTGCGTTTTTTCCTCATGAAAATGCACACGGAAAAAACATCAATTAGGGCCCATGCACACGAACGTTTTTGTTTCGCGATCCGCAAAACACTTGATACCGGCCGTGTGCCTTCTGCATTTTGTGAAACGGAATGGTCTGCCTGTAATGCGGACAATGATGGGACATGTTTTATATTTGTGCGGAACGGACATGCGGACGCGGAACACACACAAAGTGATTTCTGTGTTTTCTTTGCGGCTCCATGGAAGTCAATGGTTCCGCATATGGGCCGCAAAAAGAAAAAAAAAAACGGAATGGAAACTGACAAAAAATACTTTCGTGTACATGAGCCCTAAGGTTGAGTTCACATCACCGTTATTTTTCCATTCGTCTGATCCGTCAGAAGAACAGAAAAAATAAAGAAAAAAACGGATCCTGAGCGTCAGTTATGCACATTTGGCATCCGTTTGAGCCATTTCTGTCTAAAAAAACGGATGTCGGACAGAAATGGCTCAAACAGATGCCAAGTGTGTAAATGGTGCTCAGGATCCGTTTTTTTATTTGATTTTCTGTTCTTCTGACGGATCAGAAGAATGAAAAATAACAGCGTACCCCCTTAGTGCCTCCTCACAGTAGGGATATCCCTTTTAGGCCTCTTGCACACAAACTTCTTTTTTTCCCGTTCTGCGGGCCGTTTCTTTTAGTTCCGTATACGGAACTATTCATTTCAATGGGTTCGCAAAAAAATGGAAGTTACTCCGTATGGCTTCCGTATTTCCGTTTCTGTTCTAACATAGAACATGTCCTATTACTGTCACTAAACCATGCTCCATGACTCTATTCAAGTCAATGGTTCCGCAAAAAAAACGGAATGCATCCGTATGTCTTCCGTATCAGTTCCGTTTTTGCGGAATCATCTATTAAAAATTGTATGCCCAGCCCAATTTTTTAATGTACTTACTGTTTAAACATTATTGTATGCTTCCGTTTCTGATCCGCAAAAAACGGATCACAAACGGAAAAGCAGAACTGAAACAAAAAAACGGAAAAACAGATCTGTTTAAATCCATACCGCAAAACCATACGGTCGTGTGCAGGAGGCCCTAGTGCCCCTCAGACAGTAGTGATATACTCTTAGGCCTCTTTCACACGAGCGTGTCCGGATTAGGTCCGGATGCGTTGCGGATGCGTTCAGTGAAAACTGTGCGATTTCACAGGCAAAGCCATTTAGTTTTGCCTGCGATTGTGTTCAGTTGTTCAGTTTTTTCCGCGCGTTTTGATGCGTTTTTCACACGCGTGATAAAAAACTGAAGGTTTGCAAACAACGTCTTCTAGCAACCATCAGTGAAAAACGCAACGCACCCGCACTTGTTTGCGGATGTTATGAGATTTTCACGCAGCCCCATTTTCTTCTATGGGGCTAGGGCTGCGTGAAAAACGCAGAATATAGAACATGCTGCGATTTTCACGCAACGCACAAGTGATGCGTGAAAAAAAACGCTCATGTGCACAGCCCCATTGAAATGAACGGGTCAGGATTCAGTGCGGGTGCTATGCGTTCACATCACGCATTGCACCCGCGCGGAAAACTCGCCCGTGTGAAAGGGGCCTTAGTGTACCCCCCCATATAGTAAAATGCCCCTACGTGCACCACACACAATGCCCCCCATAAGGTATGGGAACCCGGTGATGCCCCCTTATTAACTGAATCCTCGCCTACCCCACATTCCCGTGGCGAGCGGTGCTGCGCTGTCAGTGGCGATGACTGGAACAGAAGATTAAATTAGAGACTATCCTGCTGGAACAGAAGATGAAATTAGGGACTATCCTGCTGGAACAGAAGATGAAATTAGGGACTATCCTGCTGGAACAGAAGATGAAATTAGGGACTATCCTGCTGGAACAGAAGATGAAATTAGGGACTATCCTGCTGGAACAGAAGATGAAATTAGGGACTATCCTGCTGGAACAGAAGATGAAATTAGGGACTATCCTGCTGGAACAGAAGATGAAATTAGGGACTATCCTGCTGGAACAGAAGATGAAATTAGGGACTATCCTGCTGGATCAGGGACAGTTGGGAGACATGATCACTGGCCATAGCCGCCATCCACCTCAGCCCCTCCTGGTATTTCCGTTGTACTGAACAGGGATCATGAAGTGGGGAGCAGCGGGGACCCCATAAGCGTCCGGTTCCCACCGGGGAAACACATTGTAAGGGGCTCAGCCCCTTTTATCTCCGTCTCTCACCATCCCAGCGAAGGTAGATTTATTACTCTCAGGGTGACGGGCTGCTCCGGGCCTTGTTTTTGCAGGACCAGTTAGTTGTCCTTCCTTTTCTCATCATCGTTGGGTGCAATCATGTTTCGGGGCCCCATTCTTGCGACAGGAGAGGGTCCCAGAAGTGTGACCGGCCCCTATCGGCCCTCTACGATATATCCTATCGGTCTGTCCTAAATGTCGGACCACCCCTTTAAGGCATTATAACACACAGAGGGGAAGGGTTTCAGTGTGGCACATCCTGGGCTCTGCCAGTACTGTGCCCATGTGATCCCTGTGGAAGTCTACAGACCCCTTAGATTAGTGAAGCCTCGGTTTAACCCCTTCAGTCCCCCTAGCTTAAACCCCCTTAATGACCAGGCCACTTTTTACAATTCCGCACTACACTACTTTCACCGTTTATTGCTCCGTCATGCAACTTACCACCCAAATGAATTTTACCTCCTTTTCTTCTCACTAATAGAGCTTTCATTTGGTGCTATTTCATTGCTGCTGACATTTTTACTTTTTTTGCTATTAATAAAAATCTAACAACATTTTTGCAAAAAAATAACATTTTTCACTTTCTGTTGTAAAATAAAAAAAAAAAAAACTACATTTCTATATACATTTTTCTACAAATTTATTGTTCTACATGTCTTTGATAAAAAAAAAAGTCCAATAAGTGTATATTTATTGGTTTGGGTAAAAGTTATAGCGTTTACAAACTGTGGTGCTAAAAAGTGAATTTCTGCATTTTGAAGCAGCTCTGACTTTCTGAGCGCCTGTCATGTTTCTTCAGGTGCTAGAATGTCAGGAAAGTATAAATACCCCCCAAATGACACCATTTTAGTTAGAAGACACCCCAAAGTATTCGCGGAGGGGCATGGTGAGTTCATGTATCATTTCATTTTTTTTCACAAGTTAGACGAAAATGACACTTTCTGAGGAAAATAAATAAATAATAAAGTTTCCATTTCTGCTAACTTCTGGCAAAAAAAAAAAAATCTCCCACGGACTCACTATGCCCCTCAGTGAATACCTTGGGGTGTCTACTTTCCGAAATGGGGTCGTTTGTGGGGTGTGTTTACTGTTCTGGCATTTTGGGCGGGGCTAAATCGTGAACAACCCTGTAAATCCTAAAGGTACTCATTGGTTTTAGGGCCCCTTTGTGCATCTGGGCTGCAAAAAAGTGTCACTCATGTGGTATCGCCGTACTCAGGAGAAGTAGGGCGATGTGTTTTGGGGTGTATTTTTACATATACCCATGCTGGGTGTGAGAAATATCTCTGTAAATGACAACTTTTTAAAAAATTTTATACAAAGTTGTCAATTTACAGAGATATTTCTCTCACCCAGCAGGGGTATATGTGAAATTACACCCCAAAACACATCGCCCTACTTCTCCTGAGTACGGCGATACCACATGTGTGACACTTGTTTGCAGCCAAGATGCGCAAAGGGGCCCAAATTCCAATGAGTACCTTTTAGGAGGGCATTTTTACGAATTTTTCTTCTCACGCTTTAGGGCCCCTAAAATGCCAGGGCAGTATAAATACCCCACATGACCCCATTTTGGAAAGAAGACACCCCAAGGTATTCCGTGAGGGGCATGGTGAGTTCATAGAAGAATTTTTTTTTTTATATATAGTTCTGCCAATGTGCGGATCCGCAAAATTTGGAAAGCACATTGTCGGTGTCAGTGTTTTGCGGATCCACGGATCCATGGATCCGCGAAACACATACGGACGTCTGAATGAGCCTTACAGGGGGGTGATTAGTGACAGGGGTTGATCAGGGGGGTGACATGGGGTGATCAGGGGTTAATCAGTGACGGGTGGGGGGGGGGATGGGTGGGGGGGTCTGTGTGGTGATTGGTG
This sequence comes from Bufotes viridis, assembly GCA_033119425.1. Classification (NCBI taxonomy): domain Eukaryota; kingdom Metazoa; phylum Chordata; class Amphibia; order Anura; family Bufonidae; genus Bufotes; species Bufotes viridis. The sequence continues at coordinate 497,390,635 of CM065591.1, read as the reverse complement.
CACTTACATATGTTTCCTTTGGTGGACCCCCAGAGGAGCAGGCAGAAGGCATATCAGACGCTGTTAACAATACAGCGTCTGATATGCGATTTTTTTTAACTTCTACAGCCTGCCAGCGCACGATCAGCGCTGGCAGGCTGTAGTTTAACTTCTCCCCGACACGATCCTGTGAGCGCACGCGTGCGTGCATTCACAGGAAATCTCGCGAGATGACGCGCGGATGCGTCAAGGAGGAGTAAACCAGCCGCCGCCTGGACGCATCCGTGCGTGCAGCGGTCCAGAGCTGGTTAACCCCTTAGATTCCTCTCTCAATAGTGATGGGGCATCTAAGTGGCTAAACATCGGGTCTCCCACCACGTCAGCCCTCGGTAATGCCACCGTAGGGTGCCTCATGAAGGCCCCAGACCTGACATCTTTGTTCTCCTATTAGAGCGGGTCCTCGGGAATATCAGGACTCATCTGCTCACACACGGCCGTTGCAGTTTTTGACGTCCGAGTACTAGACCACCGCCGAGTACTAGAATGGGGGGGCCCGCGTTCCTCAGTTAGATTGGTGTGGCGGTCCCGCATGTGCGCTGCTGCTCCATTCACGCCTGTGTGTCAGCTCGGGCCCCTGTTCTTCTGATCGACAGGGCCCCATCAACCAAACCTCTGCAGATAAGGGGGTAAGTTGTCGTAGAGGGACAACCCCTTAAAGGGCTGACGTCATACATGTGCACCCCCGTTATTATATGCAAATTAGCCTCTACGGGGGGGTGCACCTGCTCCTAGAGGCTCCGTTCGCCCACCTCTTTCCATTCCCTTCTACTCTTGGTCTCCTCCTGCCGGCCCTGTCTGCCGGGGAAATCTTGCGCCTGCGCCGTCCCGTTCAGTATTCGCGCAGTGAGGAAGCTGGCAGCCAGCGTGCATCTATTCCTTACTGCGCCTGCGCCAAATACTGAACGGGACGGCGCAGGCGCGCGATTTCCCCGGCAGACAGGGCCGGCAGGAGGAGACCCACACTGGCCTGGACCTGTTAATCAAGGATAGAAGGGAGTGGAAGGAGGAGGGGGGCGAACGGAGCCTCTAGGAGCAGGTGCAACGCCCCCCCTAATTAGCATATAATAAAAGTTATAATTGCATAAAAACGGGGGCGCACTGAAAAAAATGAATAGCCGAGTTAAATCCAGGTGACATCTGCTCATGTATAACGTCAGCCTGTTTAATAGTGAAAAGTGTGGGGACAGAAACCCTTAAAAAAATGGCGGAATTCTGGAGTTTTTACAATTTGCCCACACCCACACGGCATAATTGTCCATGTTGGGAGCACCCCTTTAATAAGGCTTGGATCAACCCTATTTAACCAGGGATATAATCTGGTAGGGTTGATCCAGCTGAGTTCAACCATGTATATTTTTAGTAGGTGTCGGCGTTGTGGAGAAATGTAGACGTTTATTTTTATGCAAATGAGCTTGGTGCTCCAATGACTGATTTGCATGAAAATGTCTCCACAAAGCCAACAATTACAAAAAAAATCACAGGTATGGTTTCACTCAGCTGGATCAACCCTACCAGGATATAGGCCTGGTTTAATAGGGTTGATCCTGGTAACAGAGCTGCTTTGACCCTTTCCTATAGTCCCCGGAAGTACCAAGCCATGTTTACACCTCTTTGATGTGGGGGCCACAGGTTGGGGCCCCTCCTCTAGCCTCATGCTTGTAGGTCTCCCCTCCTGCTACAATGTTCTCTACAGTTTTGACGTCAGACGACCAAAGACTCCGGTGACGTCACAGACTTTTCGCCCCTTGAAGGAAATGAATGACAAACGCAGCCAAAAATTAACTATTTATTATAATATGTAAAAATAAAACCACACGCATCCTACACTGCGGAACTACAAGCTCCAGCATGCACCTGGCACGACAAGGCAGCCACATTTCACAACCACCCAAATATCACATGACCCTGCCCCGCCCACTGCTGATGATGGCAGCTCACAGAGCAAAGATCTCCGATGACATCACCCGGAAGTGACAGCAAGTAACGTGGCGTCCGCACTGTTCACTGCAACCAAACAAGCACCTACACCCGGAGCCCACGCCCTACCCTGCTGCCCGAGAAGGAGGGGCCGAGAAACCAACAGCTGGCGTCCTGCGGATCCGCCCATCGGCGTCTGACGTCATGAGGCAAGCACGGCCGTGTTGCGGCGCCATGTTGGTGGAGGCATCTAGCGATTCCGCACTTTTTTTTTTTTTGCTCTTCTGTTCTTGTGGTCAGATCCTAATTGTTTGCCACGTGGGGTTTATTATTGGGTGTTATACCTAATATTAGGAACCAGTAACCTGCAATAGGGTATGTCTGTGTGCACATTTGCAAAAAAAAAAGAGGTATTTGTGGACAGGTTTTTTTTTTTTTTCGAGTTATGCAGATGTGCATGGACGTAAAAGTGCAGAATTTTACAGCATAGCAATGCATTGGATATTTTTGTTTTTATCCAATGCAAACTTACCACCTGTTTCTGTGACAGTCCTGGGAGATTGGCGAATCTGGTGCTGACATTTTTTGATTTTTTACACGCCCTTTTTAGCAGACCACACCCTTTAATTCATAAACCACACCCCTTTTTGTACAGCACCCCACCCCCTCAATGCACGTTCATGCAAAATTTTGGCACCACATGCAGGCACAGTGCATTGGCCACTTTCACACTTGCGTAGTAGTTTTCCGGTATTGAGATGCGGCAGGTAGTGTTGAGCGCGAATATTCGAATCGTGAATTTTAATGGCAAGTACCGCCACTTTGAGAATTCGCAAATATTTAGAATATGTATTGTGTATTCGCAAATAGTGTGGATCGTGAATATTCTACTCGCAAATATCGGCACTTAGCAACATCCCTAGCAACCGTTAGGAAAGTTGCCTACCCCTTAGTGTTGATCACGAATATTCAAATTGCGAATTTTTAACTCGAATATATTACATTGCCAGTTTTCGCAATCAAGTAAATTACGAAACAGTGAATGGGGCCGTAGCGGACTTCTGGCGGCATGTGTGCACTAGCGGCAGCATGGATCCGGCAGGGTGTTCACCCGCCGGAGAAGGCTGCCGCTAGTGTGAAAGTAGCCTAAGTCCATGGTGACGGATCCAATTTTTTAATTTCACACAACCCCATCCTAACGGAACGGACGCATCCTGATGTGAAAAATCAGAACGGATCAGTTTTTTTCCGGTATTAAGCTACTCTGTTGGATCTCCATACCGGAAATAACAACGCAAGTGTGAAAGTAGCCGTAGAGGGTTGCTTTCTGGGAGGAGGGCTGAGCCTGGGCGATTTGTCGGCTCTTCCGGGAGTACGGGAGGTCCCTCCTTTTTTGGCTGTGATCCAATGGTTGCCTACTTAAAGGGGTATTCGGATCTCAGACAATGGGGGCATATCACTAGGATAGGCCCCCATTGTCTGATAGGTGGGAGGGGACCCAGCACCTATATCGAGAACGAAGCGGGGAGCGCTGTGGCTGGAGGACCACGGATTTCCCTGGGCCCCTCCACCACCAAGCGCCGCTCCCATAGAAGTGAATGGAAGCACACCGCGCATGGCGCTCGGCTACTTTCGGCGGCCCCATAGAAATGAATAGAGGGCAGCTGCGCATGCGCAGTGCGCCCTCTGCTCATTTCCCTGCTCCGTACTCATTGTATCGTTCTCATCTTTAGTAGCCCCATGGTCATATGTGCCCGCATTACTGAGAAAAATGATCTTTTATTATATGCTAATGAGCCTCTAGGAGCAAAGGGGGCGTTACCATTACACCTAGAGGCTCTGCTCTCTCTGCAACTGTCACACCCTCTGCACTTTGATTAACAGGCAAACAGTGAAAATGTCATCAAAGTGCAGAGGACGCGGTAGTTACAGAGAGAGCTGAGCCTCTAGGTGTAATGGTAACGCCCCCATTGCTCCTAAAGCCTCATTTGCATATAAAAACATCATTTTTCTCAGCAATGAGGGCACATATGAACATGGGACCAACACAGATTCTAAGCGCACATGTCACAGGTCAGCCGGTGTCATAGGGACAAGAGTTGCGCTCCGGCTGTACACAATGCTCGGAGGCAGCGCCGACCACACGGCCCCATAACGGCGTCAGTCACAGTGCCTCCTAGTAGTGCAGGCTAGATCACTAATCAATGCAAATTTCTGGAAAAAATAAATTCCACATTTTTTTATGCAGGGTTCTTTTTTTCGGATGGATTCAGAAGCGGAGTTTAGGCCTCCTATTGATTTGCGCTGTAACCCCCGCAGTGTGAGCCCCGGGAATGAACACGGATTATCAATCACCGCGCAGAATAAAACCCTACATAAGAACTACAGCGCTGACCCATTGAAAACAAGTGAGAGCCGATTCCTTGCAGATTTTGGATTCAGAAAACGTGCCGAATTCTGCGTGTCAGATCCGCTGTGTGAACATGGCCTCATGTGGGCAAACATTGTACAGTGTGAGGGGAAATCTGCAACGAGTCCACGGAAAGATCGTCATACAGTCGTGTGCAGGAGCCCGAGTGCTGTCCTTGAGCAGCCAATGACTGCCCTGCCTGATTACGTCACATTTCTGTGGGGGCCAGCACTGGGGCCCCAAGTGACCCCCTTTAAATGTTATCAGAGAACGGCGAGTGTCACGGTGTAACGTCACGTCTGGGGAAAGTTACCCATCACTGATAATTTGCATAAAACAACTCCCTCAGGCTCCACAGTCGCCGTGCACATTGGGCGTTCGCTGCAGCAAAGCGTTTTCATACATTGATAAAGGGGCAAACAAAAGCCTTGCAGCAAAATTTGCTCCAGGAGTTGGCTCATGGCGGTCATGCAGCGAGCACGGCGCAGTAAGTCGCCCCACAGTTTACAATATGCTGTTTCCATCACACATTTTTGCATTTTATTATTATTATTTTCTCAGAACGTGAAGACATATGAAGAAGCACACACTGCCGCCACACTTTTAATGGCCGCCCGCAATGGACGCAAAACCCCGCCTCCTCCAGTGTGATTGGCAGGCCTTGATCGTTTCCTATTGGCTCCGGTGTTCTGTTGCCGAGGACACAGGGTTTGGCAGTTGAGCGCGGTAGGGTTGGGCTGTGTGTTTACTGTAGGGGCGGGGCTTGTCTAGCAGGTGTGTGTGAGAGGTCACGGGAAGCGGCTCTTCTCTCGGCAGCGACGTCCCCGCTCCCCAGGCCGCCCCTCCCCCACAGACCCGGCACTGTCCGATCCTGCAGCGCTCGCCCTGCTCCGGCCTCCGCCAACATGTCCTCCGGAGGAGACTTCGGGAACCCGCTGAGGAAATTCAAGCTGGTCTTCCTGGGAGAGCAGAGCGGTGAGTTACCCCCAACACCCCATTACTGCAGTCACCCACTGCATTCCTCCCGTCACCCTAAAGCACAACAGTGTGCCCTCTAATATTCCTCCTGTCATCCACAATTCTCTTCCTGTCATCCACAATCTAGCGTCTGATATTCCTCCAGTCACCCCACAGTCCACCCTCTAATATTCCTCCAGTCCCCCCATAGTCCACCCTCTAATATTCATCCAGTCCCCCCACAATCCACCCTCTAATATTCCTCCAGTCCCCCCATAGTCCACCCTCTAATATTCATCCAGTCCCCCCACAATCCACCCTCTAATATTCCTCCAGTCCCCCCATAGTCTACCCTCTAATATTCCTCCAGTCCCCACATAGTCCACCCTCTAATATTCCTCCAGTCCCCCCACAATCCACCCTCTAATATTCCTCCTGTCATCCCCAAAAATAGCCAAAATCCTCTTCCTGTCGCCAACAATCTAGCGTCTGACATTCCTCCAGTCACCCCGCAGTCCACCCTCTAATATTCCTCCAGTCACCCCGCAGTCCACCCTCTAATATTCCTCCAGTCACCCCGCAGTCCACCCTCTAATATTCCTCCAGTCACCCCGCAGTCCACCCTCTAATATTCCTCCAGTCACCCCGCAGTCCACCCTCTAATATTCCTCCAGTCACCCCACAGTCCACCCTCTAATATTCCTCCAGTCACCCCCATGGTCCAGCTACTGATATTTCTCCTGTAACCCCAAAAAACAAAACAGTCTGTGTCCCCCCCCCCCCTACCCGCCTCCCCCGTCTCTAGTGTCCCCTACCCGCCTCCCCCGTCTCTAGTGTCCCCTACCCGCCTCCCCCGTCTCCAGTGTCCCCTACCCGCCTCCCCCGTCTCCAGTGTCCCCTACCCGCCTCCCCCGTCTCTAGTGTCCCCTACCCGCCTCCCCCTTCTCTAGTGTCTCCTACCCGCCTCCCCCGTCTCTAGTGTCTCCCCCTACCCGCCTCCCCCGTCTCTAGTGTCTCCCCCTACCCGCCTCCCCGTCTCTAGTGTCTCCCCCTACCCGCCTCCCCCGTCTCTAGTGTCTCCCCCTACCCGCCTCCCCGTCTCTAGTGTCTCCCCCTACCCGCCTCCCCCGTCTCTAGTGTCTCCCCCTACCCGCCTCCCCGTCTCTAGTGTCTCCCCCTACCCGCCTCCCCCGTCTCTAGTGTCTCCCCCTACCCGCCTCCCCGTCTCTAGTGTCTCCCCTACCCGCCTCCCCGTCTCTAGTGTCTCCCCCTACCCGCCTCCCCCGTCTCTAGTGTCTCCCCCTACCCGCCTCCCCGTCTCTAGTGTCCCCCCTACCCGCCACCCTCGTCTTTAGTGTCCCCCCTACCCGCACCCCTGTCTATAGTGTCTCCCCTACCCGCCGTCCCCGTCTTTAGTGTCCCCCTACCCGCACCCCTGTCTTTAGTGTCTCCCCCACCCGCCTACCCGTCTCTAGTGTCCCCCTACCCGCCGCCCTCGTCTCTAGTGTCCCCCCTACCCGCCGCCCCGTCTCTAGGTTCCCCCTACCCACCGCCCTCGTCTTTGAGGCCTCCCTACCCGCCGCCCTCGTCTCTAGTGTCTCCCCTACCCGCCGCCCTCGTCTTTGGGGCCCCCCTACCCGCCGCCCTCGTCTCTAGTGTCCCCCTACCCGCTGCCCTCGTCTCTAGTGTCTCCCCTACCCGCCGCCCCCGTCTTTAGCGCCCCCTACCCGCCGTCCTCGTCTTTAGGGCCCCCCTACCCGCCGCCCTCGTCTTTAGGGCCCCCTACCCGCCGCCCTCGTCTTTAGGGCCCCTCCTTACCCGCCGCCCTCCCTCGTCTTTATTGCCCCCTACCCGCCGCCCTCGTCTTTAGTGCCCCCCCTACCCGCCGCTCTCGTCTTGCCCCAGGCGATGCCGGATCATTGCAGTGCGGTAATGGACAGATGGATTGTTATAATGCAGTCAGTCTGGGTTTTATTGTGTACGATGCTCTGCAGCCAGGGGTGTCAATCTCGCCCGTCTGGTTGATGGCAGCCGTTCATCATACATGCAGTAATCTTCCTGCGATGCCGCGGACCTGTCACCCTCTGCAGCCGCACAGACACAATGAGTCTGCAGCCCCCGGGACTACTTCCCGGATTCATCATTTCTGTTGTTCGATGCTTTTCTCTGATCAATATCAATTTACTGCAACAATCAGCGCTGTGTAAACAGTGACCGGTCAGTGCCCCCCGTGCCCGCCACGTGCAGTCTGTGGGCATTGACTGTACGGGCGGATGAGACGGGCTCAGATTATTACCACAGGGCGAAAGGAGGGTCTGATATCCAGTGTGCAGCGTCCGAGATATTACACGTACAGCGCTCCACAGGATTATCCGATTCTTTCATATTTGTGTCAGGGTTTGATGGACGCCGGACAGAGATCGCAGTCTGGACTGGAGAGGCTCTGTGTGTGGGGGGGGCTGCAGTGAGGCATACATTAATCATCCTGTATTATACTCCAGAGCTGCACTCACTATTCTGCTGGTGCAGTCACTGTGTACATACATTACTTATCCTGTACTGATCCTGAGTTACATCCTGTATTATACTCCAGAGCTGCACTCACTATTCTGCTGGTGCAGTCACTGTGTACATACATTACTTATCCTGTACTGATCCTGAGTTACATCCTGTATTATACTCCAGAGCTGCACTCACTATTCTGCTGGTGGAGTCACTGTGTACATACATTACTTATCCTGTACTGATCCTGAGTTACATCCAGTATTACACTCCAGAGCTGCACTCGCTATTCTGCTGGTGCAGTCACTGTGTACATACATTACATTACTTATCCTGTACTGATCCTGAGTTACATCCTGTATTATACTCCAGAGCTGCACTCACTATTCTGCTGGTGGAGTCACTGTGTACATACATTACGTTACTTATCCTGTACTGATCCTGAGTTACATCCTGTATTATACTGCAGAGCTGTACTCACTATTCTGCTGGTGGAGTCACTGTGTACATACATTACGTTACTTATCCTGTACTGATCCTGAGTTACATCCTGTATTATACTGCAGAGCTGCACTCACTATTCTGCTGGTGGAGTCACTGTGTACATACATTACATTACTTATCCTGTACTGATCCTGAGTTACATCCTGTATTATACTCCAGAGCTGCACTCACTATTCTGCTGGTGCAGTCTCTGTGTACATACATTACGTTACTTATCCTGTACTGATCCTGAGTTACATCCTGTATTATACTGCAGAGCTGCACTCACTATTCTGCTGGTGGAGTCACTGTGTACATACATTACATTACTTATCCTGTACTGATCCTGAGTTACATCCTGTATTATACTCCAGAGCTGCACTCACTATTCTGCTAGTGCAGTCACTGTGTACATAAATTACTTATCCTGTACTGATCCTGAGTTACATCCTGTATTATACTCCAGAGCTGCACTCACTATTCTGCTGGTGGAGTCACTGTGTACATACATTATACTTATCCTGTACTGATCCTGAGTTACATCCTGTATTATACTCCAGAGCTGCACTCACTATTCTGCTGGTGGAGTCACTGTGTACATACATTACATTACTTATCCTGTACTGATCCTGAGTTACATCCTGTATTATACTCCAGAGCTGCACTCACTATTCTGCTGGTGGAGTCACTGTGTACATACCTTACTTATCCTGTACTGATCCTGAGTTACATCCTGTATTATACTCCAGAGCTGCACTCACTATTCTGCTGGTGCAGTCACTGTGTACATACATTACTTATCCTGTACTGATCCTGAGTTACATCCTGTATTATACTCCAGAGCTGTACTCACTATTCTGCTGGTGCAGTCACTGTGTACATACATTACATTACTTATCCTGTACTGATCCTGAGTTACATCCTGTATTATACTCCAGAGCTGCACTCACTATTCTGCTGGTGGAGTCACTGTGTACATACATTACTTATCCTGTACTGATCCTGAGTTACATCCTGTATTATACTCCAGAGCTGCACTCACTATTCTGCTGGTGCAGTCACTGTGTACATACATTACATTACTTATCCTGTACTGATCCTGAGTTACATCCTGTATTATACTCCAGAGCTGCACTCACTATTCTGCTGGTTCAGATGACTGGATTATAATAGTGGCACATTCTGCCCTCTCCTCTCACTAATTATAGATCATTCTTCCTAATTCCCTCTGTGCTGCTGTGACCAGTATGACGATATGGTTGGGTTGCATCTTGTCTGTCACATTCCCTCACTCTGAGCCCCGCATCTGCCCCCCCCTCCCTGTTTAGCGTTGTTGTGCATGCTGGGAGTTGTAGTGTCACGAGCTGGAGAGCCGCAGGTTGTGGACCTCTAGAGCTTTACTCCGCTGTGACTGCAGCTTCGGTTGTTACTGGAGTAGAAGGATGTAAGTTGGCTTTGCAGCCTCAACACCGGGTGCTATTGCTGTAGGAGTGCCCCTTTAAGCATCAGTAGGGCTCTGTATTTTCATTGCTGACATACGTGGGGCGATGCCTCCTCTTTGGGGCGATGCCACTCGCCCGTGCCGGCTCTGGGATCAGCCGCTCTTTGAATTCCTTGTGGTTAAGCCCCGGATAAGGTTTCTCGCTGTGACTACAGCTGTTCTGCAGAAATGTGAGCGGGGAGAAGCTGACACGGCAGGGGTGTGCCCACAAACCTGTCACCTGTAAAGGGGACGCCCCCATGCCCCCTTCATCTGATCACCAGTCACCCTCCTGCCCCCTTACTGTGTCAGGAGTGCCGCGTTCACACAGCAGTTCAGCAGCTTTTTAATCGGCTTTGTGTTACCATTCCTCACCGTTTTCAAGATCTCTGCTTGCTGACCTGAACAGACACATCCTCATTTACCTTTAGAAGCTGAAGTGGAGTAACTTCTCCCAGCTGAGGATTTGCTACAGTTGTATCCAGTCTGGAACACCGCAGCAGAGCAAAATATTGGCACAGTGTATCCGTTTTGGACTGTGGCTTGAAACAAGTTTCAATTCGTTGGCAGCAAGCAGAGGTTTTGAAAATGGAGATTAATTTAAACACAAAAATGAATGATTTTCCTAGAGCTGAAAACTGAGTAGGGTCACACAACCTGCGGCTCTCCAGCTGGTGCAAAACTACAACTCTCGCCATGGGCATGCTGGGAGTTGTAGTTTTGCAACAGCTGGAAAGCCGAAGTTTGGGAGACCCCGGTTTAGGGGGTCAGATAAAAAAGATGAGGGATGACAAAGGCACAAGGAGATAATCCTGAGACTTCCAGGAACCGTAGAGGAAGAGGATGTCTCCTCCCCGGCAGCGTCGAGGCACCCCCAGTGTGGTGGGCGCATTAGCCGCTCCGGCCCAGTATAACCATTACACTGACTCCAGGACTCATGGGGCAGGAAATGGAATCTCTTGGCAGGAGATCGGGAGGCGATCAATAATGATAGATCTGCGCTCAGTGGCCGGGCAGGTCCGTAAATGACTGCCTCCCCCGGAGACGGTGCTGAGCGCTGCGTTACAGTGTGCCAGTGCAGTGGACTCTGCTCAGTGATTTATCAGTGCTCATACACAGACAGGGCGCGCTAAAGAAAAATGAAAAGCGGAGGAATAGCGGAAACGCACTTGTCCTGTGATTTGCTTGAAACGCGTTGTCGAGGTGATCCGCTAGGACTGTCGTGTACTCGTCTTCTCCAAGGTCAGCCAATCGGATAGCTGTCGGGTGCTCTCTCGGATCAGCGGCCTATATCTACCAGAACAGAAAGATCAGGCATGTTCAAATCCAACTGTCCAATCCTCATCTCCCCGACGTCCGTTTCTGGAAGCCCCATATATATATATATATATCCACCAACGGGTATTCAATATTGATTACCTCGCCCCTGGGGGATATTCATTCACACTAACGCCCCATCCGTCTACTCTCGGTCCGGCCCCCGGGTCCAGTATATGAACCCGTTGCGGCCCACGAGTCAAAAAGTTTGCCCTCCTCTGGTCTAACCCGTCAGGTTACAGAGAAGAGCTGGGAAGGGTCTGTGGAGACTGGTGGATAGGCGGGTGACCGGGTGACCTCTTCCATAAATGGCTGACTATGGGTGCAACTTCCTGTCCACAGTTACAGTAGGAAGTGCAGCTCTGGAGCACAAACTGATGCTCTGACAAGGACGGTGCTGACTAAGAGGAGATATACCAATTTGCTCTTTATCCCCCAAAAAAGACAAGAAAACTGTGCCCTCCACCTGGAGAAATGGTTCCCCGTCCCCCCTCCATCCTGGTGGGTACAGCAGAATCCAGGCATGGATCGAGCGCTGCTCTGAAGCCCTTGTATGCAGGTTGTACTGGAGAGATCGGCCATTACTTGGGGTGTGTACTGGCTGGTGCCGGGCAGGCGAGGTCTTCCTGTGATGGCATGTAGCAGTAACCAGGACGTGTGGGTGTGCCCTCCGCAGAAATGGATGCGTCTGAAGTAGTGAATCGGCTCTTAAGTAGAAGATAATGGCACTTTATTTTTCCTCTCCTTTCATCGTATCACCCATTCTGCTTGCTCTGGGGTTGCCATGGCAGCATAAGCAGCGTAACGCTGCCTGTCCACCAGAAAAGTGTCAGCTAAACGAAAGTGGATCAGGCATGTCCAAATCCAACGCCCGACCCTTCTGTGAGATGCAGCAGCTGACTGTCTGGGAAATACCTATAGCACTAGTCACTCTGAGCTGGCATGGTCCTGAATAGAATGCCAGCAGTGCAGTGAAGACTGACACACGGCAGAGCAGATCTGTATGTATGTATCATGGCACGAATGGCCACCTTTGTTATTTCTCCTCGTGGGTCTGCAGCACATTTGAGCACAGGCTAGGGGGGGGGGGGGTTGGTCCTCAGCGGCTTTCTGTAATGGAAAGACTACATTGAGGTGGGCTGTGGGCGTCCTGACGGTGGGGATGGGTGCAGCCGGGTCGTGGGTGTCCTCACGGTGGGGATGGGTGCAGTTGGGTCGTGGGCGTCCTGGCGGTGGGGATGGGTGCAGCTGGGTCGTGGGCGTCCTGACGGTGGGGATGGGTGCAGCCGGGTCGTGGGCGTCCTGACGGTGGGGATGGGTGCAGCTGGGTCGTGGGCGTCCTGACGGTGGGGATGGGTGCAGCCGGGTCGTGGGCGTCCTGACGGTGGGGATGGGTGCAGCCGGGTCGTGGGCGTCCTGACGGTGGGGAAGGGTGCAGCCTGGTCGTGGGTGTCCTCGCGGTGGGGATGGGTGCAGCCTGGTCGTGGGTGTCCTCGCGGTGGGGATGGGTGCAGCCTGGTCGTGGGTGTCCTCGCGGTGGGGATGGGTGCAGCCTGGTCGTGGGTGTCCTCGCGGTGGGGATGGGTGCAGCCTGGTCGTGGGTGTCCTCGCGGTGGGGATGGGTGCAGCCTGGTCGTGGGTGTCCTCGCGGTGGGGATGGGTGCAGCCTAGTCGTGGGCGTCCTGGAGGTGGGGATGGGTGCAGCCTGGTCGTGGGGATGGGTGCAGCCGGATCGTGGGCGTCCTGACGGTGGGGATGGGTGCCGTGACGTATGCGGGCATTGCTGGGTGGGATTATGTTGGGTCGACCCCCCACTCAACTAATAGACTAGACTGTTTCTTGCAGTCTACAATCTCTCTCGTTGAATACATTGTAACATATTAATGCTTCTCGCCGCTGAGGGTTTGCTACAATGGTATCCAGTCTATTGATGACCTGTCCAAACACAGCAGCACTAATCTCGCTCCTGTTCGTTCCAGTGTGTCAGCCTGGAGTCCAGAGGACTGTCTGGACTGGATACAGTTGTAACAAACCCTCCCCTGTGAGAAGTACAGGGCTAGTACAGGTTTTCTTCTTCCGAATGGAAACTAAAATGTTTGCATTCAACGACAGCAAGCAGAGGTCTTGAAAGTGGTGAGGAATTGCAGCATAACGCATATCACAGAGTTGCAGATCTTGTCTTTGCTGACTTTCCCAAGCGGCGGTCGGTAGCTGGGGCGTGCCACCGGTGTCTAATTGGCCATCACTTTGACCACTGGCGCTAGACGGCCTTGTTCTGGTGAGTATAGCGCCTGTCCGTGAAGCCGCGGGAGCAGGCGAAGTGGCGCAATCAGCGGAGCCAGGTAGCATTCTGTGCCCCCATCAGGTAGCGTTCTAATAGACGAGTTTCAGTTCCTCACCGATTTAAATATATCTGCTTGCTGTCAATGTATGGAGGCATTTCGTAGCATGTTTGCAGTGGGGATATGTACAGAGCCCCCCCTCAGGTTCCCAATTATCGCTGCAGCTCCCCGGCGCGCGCCCGGCAGGATGTCACGCACATGGACGAGGCTGCTCTTAAAGGGCGGATACAAGGTTGCAGTAAATGTTTGCACATTTTGTGATGCACCCAATTGGTTGTCACCCTTTTCCCCAGGGTAGCGGTAAGTTGGGGCTCGGAGGGTGGCGGGCAGCGTGGTCAGGATCCATCACTTACACGTAAGCAAAGAGGACAAAGCTTGATGAATAATTAACAGCAGTAACGTTAGAAGGTCTGCGCTCTCCGGGGATCAATCCTGCGCAGTAAACGGGGGGGGGGGGGGGGGTCGTTACAAGGGTTAAATCTTGTCCCTTGATCCAGACATCTGAGGGGAGGGACGATCATTTCAGGGTCTGTCATCAATTTGAGGCCTGACTACAGGCTTCTTGCTGATGGTCTCCGTCCATATTGTCGTTGCTCGTCGTCTTCCCCAATGAGCTGGCCCCACAGGATTCCACAATGTAAGGGTCCATTCACACGTCCGATTTTGCAATCTGATTCCATTCCGAAAAAAATCGGAACGTTAATCGGATCCATTCATTGCTATGGCCTCCAGAAAAAATGCGGATAGCACTCATGGTGCTGTCCTCATCCGTGACTCCGTTCTGTTCCTCGGGATCCTTGCATGCGGATCCTGAAAAAAGAAACACCTCGTCCTACTTTCTGTCCAACTTTCCGTTCCGTTTTCCCATTGTAGTCAATGGATCAGCAAAATAAACGGAAGACATGCAGTTTAGCATCCGAATGTCATCCGATTTTGCGGATCTGTTTACCCTAGCAACATGTATTCCTCCTCCTCCTTTTTTTTTTTTTTGGAAAAAAAAAACGGAAACACGGAACGGATTCAGATGCACTTTAGTACAAAAATGGAAGGTTGTACAGAAAAACGGATCCGCAAAAAAACTGAACGTTTATCTGGAAAGGTAAAAATACTGACGTATGAATGGACCCTAAGGGTGACCATCCTTTACACTGCAGGACATGGATTTGGTCGTTCATCCTTGCACCCAACCTCTTGGCTCCGGCACATGATCTAGATCTTTCCCCTCTCCTGATGGGTCAGATTGTAATAGAAATTGTGGAGCATCTGTTCTTAGGGCTCTATGTTGTGCCGTCCCTCCTATTATTCCTACTAGAAGTTTATGAATCAATGGCCAGCAGTTTGGAATAAAGGTCCATCTGGGTTTTACACCACACTGATTCGATAAAGTCAGACTGGGCAGGGACACACCCCCAGCTTTTAACACCCAGGCGTTCCTACATTGCAGGCTGCTGTCACTTCATGCATAAACTTCTGGCAGGAATAATAGAGGGCCAACACCATGTAGAGTCCTAAGAATAGATGTGGCCGGATTGGGAAATGCGAGTAGTTACTAAGAGAGACACGTCAGGCGAGGTGACGGCTTCTCTGTAAGATTCTCATTCATTTTCTTCCGGCAGCGCTCGGGGGTCCTGAGGACTAATTAGCCGAACCTCCATCTGTGAGGATTAATTACTTCCAAATAATTCTTATTTTAGAAATTTCTCAGCGATTTATCTCCTTTTTTATTAACACTGAGATCCTGGAAAGCAGATATGACCGTCCCGCCTGGCTCGCCAACAGATGACACGAGGTCAGTGCAATGTCTGCAGATCCGAGAGGTCGAGAGCGATTCACAGAACATCTTCGGGACCCAACATTCTAACCGTTTTTGTTACATAGAAGCTTTTCGGATGGGGGGTTGGAGACATCACGTGTACGGGTGACCCACATAAAGATCGCCCCACGGCCGGAAACCTGTGGTGAACCAGCCGCGTTACTTGCTGCATGTCGGGGCACCCATAGGGTCTGATTACACGGGGTTTGCCTCTCCGAGCCTGGATCCTCGCCGCCTCCCCCTGCCCGGCCGTGAGCGGCAGACATGTTACATCCTGGGTGGAGCTTGGAAACAAGTTCAGACCCGGCCTGTTAACGATCCCATGAAACGCCAGTCACGTCTCCTGTGGGTGCCCATCCCGACAGACTGGGCTGATGGCGGCGGCGTAGCCCGGGCACGTCTGACCACCTTTATGTGGCTTTATTCCCTGAATCCAGGGCTTTTTTATTTTTTCCGATCTGCCTTTTTCAAGCCCTTGAATCCTTTCTTTACCTTAAGCATTTCACTGCCACCCACAGGGAGTTAGGCGTATTACACCCAAATCAATAAAATGTGAATGTGACCTTACAGGAACGAGTGCATTGCAGCACGGAGACGTGGCGGGTTTTGCAGCCTGTGCCTGGCCACAACTACATGTATCCTCTAATGAGGGGTCAGTGACCCTCCAGAAGCTTACAGTCTGCGGCCTCTCGGGAGAATATCTGCCATTGATCCTCGGTCTCGGGAAGCAGATCTCCATCACCCGGTGCTGATCTCGCACGTATCGTTATTGATCTGTGCTCCCCCACCTCCACTTGCATGATCTCACTAGACTGGAATATAGTTGACACGGACAGTAGCATGCATTTTGCTGTGAAATCAGCTGAGCATCCTGGTGATACCTCGTTCCCTCCCCCCATACTATGACACCTGTATACCCTCATAAGGTAGCGGCTGTGGCGCCATCTGTAGTCACAGAGTCACCTGGGCTCCATAGAAATGCACAGCCCCTGCTGTGTCCCCCTATTTCCTCTGGCGCCTCCTGCTGGAGTCTGCACGGAATTGAATGCAGGGAAATGAGGTGTATCACAGACGGTGGAGGACGCCTCCGCATGAGGTTTAGGCCACGTACACTCGACTGTATGTGTTTTGCAGTAAGCAAAATACAGATGATGTCCGTGTGACGTCCTCGTCGCATTCGTTTTTCTGCAGACCTATTGACTTCAATGGGTCTGCGGACAAGTACAGGACATGTTCTGTCTTTTTGCAGAACGGACATCTGTGTGCTTTCCGCATCCGTATGTCCGTTCAAGTAGGGAGGAGATTTATCAAGACAGGCGCTTTCTGGGTCTTTATATCCTCTGCACTGTCGGAGGATGCACCACATTTATGACGAGGCGCATCCTTCGGCAGTCCACGTGCCAAAACGGAAATCTACGGCATCTCATTGCTGCCGTAAATTTCTGGCTTCATTTGCACCAGGAAACTGGCTTAAATGAACATAACCTTGCCTCCTCTGCTGGCCACATGCCCTTTTGGAAAAGTGGCGAGGTTGGCGTAAAAAGAGGCGCTTGCAACTTTTTGAAAAAGTTGCATCCATATAGGGCTGAAACGATTACTCGATTTAATCTAGTAATTCGACACAAAAAAATCCTCGATGCAATTTTTTTGCATCGAGGATTCGTTTGTGTCATGTGACCACGGAGCGGGAGGGCAGCACTTGCTATTACTCCCCGCTCTGTGGTCACCCGTCAGGTCATAGTGTACGTAAGCGCGCCCTATGACCCGACACTGCAGAGCGGCTGGCAGCAGCGGAGGCGGGGCGCACAGGGGGAGAAGGAGTCGCTCTCTCCCTCCCGCTGTGCTGCGCTGCCAGTGAGGAGAGATGGGGGGGGGGGGGGCCTGCGCCACCAATGACAGGACCTTACATGGTACGGCCTTACTAACTAGCGGCGCCCGGGATGTCCCCGCACTTACAATTATCCCCGGGTGCCGCTCCGTTCTCCCCACGGTGCGTCAGTTACAGTTTTGTGCTCCATGTGCCAATTACTAATATCGGACCAATGGGGAGGAGACGTCACCTTATCTGTGGGCGTTTCTTCTCCCTGCGCTGTCCAATCGCAGCAGAGAACGTCACAGTGCAGGGAGAAGGAACGCCCACAGAGCTGATGTCTCCTCCCTATTGCTCCGATATTAGTAATTAGCATATGGAGCAGGACACTGTAACTGGCCCATAGTGGGGAGAGCCGAGCCGCGCCCAGGGATAACTGTAAGTGCGGGGACATCCTGGGCGCCGCTCCTTGTAGCTGCTAGTTAGTAAGGCCGGACCATGAAATGTCCTTTGTAATCTTTAATACAGGATGCAGGCAGCTGCGATCAGCGGCAGTTAACCCCTCAGGTGCCGCACCTGAGGGGTTAACTGCCGCTGATCTGCTGCCTGCCGCCTGTATTAAAGGTTAATTTGCAGTGCACCCACCCCGGGCCCCAGTATTAAAATCGTTGGTGGCAGTGGCTACAGAGCAGAGTCCCCTCCCCCCTCATTGGTGGCAGTGGCTACAGAGCAGAGTCCCCTCCCCCCTCATTGGTGGCAGTGGCTACAGAGCAGAGTCCCCTCCCCCCTCATTGGTGGCAGTGGCTACAGAGCAGAGTCCCCTCCCCCCTCATTGGTGGCAGTGGCTACAGAGCAGAGTCCCCTCCCCCTCATTGGTGGCAGTGGCTGCAGAGCAGAGTCCCCTCCCCTCATTGGTGGCAGTGGCTACAGAGCAGAGTCCCCTCCCCCTCATTGGTGGCAGTGGCTACAGAGCAGAGTCCCCTCCCCCTCATTGGTGGCAGTGGCTACAGAGCAGAGTCCCCTCCCCCTCATTGGTGGCAGTGGCTACAGAGCAGAGTCCCCTCCCCCTCATTGGTGGCAGTGGCTACAGAGCAGAGTCCCTCCCCTCATTGGTGGCAGTGGCTGCAGAGCAGAGTCCCCTCCCCTCATTGGTGGCAGTGGCTACAGAGCAGAGTCCCCTCCCCTCATTGGTGGCAGTGGCTGCAGAGCAGAGTCCCCTCCCCCTCATTGGTGGCAGTGGCTGCAGAGCAGAGTCCCCTCCCCCTCATTGGTGGCAGTGGCTACAGAGCAGAGTCCCCTCCCCCCTCATTGGTGGCAGTGGCTACAGAGCAGAGTCCCCTCCCCCCTCATTGGTGGCAGTGGCCACAGAGCAAAGTCCCCTCCCCCCTCATTGGTGGCAGTTCTGATTGGAGCCCCAGCAGTGTTATAACTGGGCTCCTATCGGTTACCATGGCAGCCAGGACGCTACTGAAGCCCTGGTTGCCATGGTAACATTCTTATTAGATTAATCGTAAAAAATAATCGATAGAATACTCGATTTCTAAAATAATCGTTTACTGCAGCCCTACATCCATACAGCTTGCGACTTTTTAAAGCCGCTTTTCTGGCGCACGGGAGATGATAAATCTCCACCCATCCACAAAATGAAATCTGGATAACACACGTATTTTGTTGATCCACGGACTGCCAAACCGGCGCGGTCGTGTGTATGAAGCCTTATAGCGATATATAACACGATTGCATTACTTGCTTTATTGGCCGTCACCGGGCAAATTCAAGGCTGGTTCACATAATCCTAATCTACTGAATCCGGAGGGGGTGAAGACTTATGCCTGGTTTTGGGGGGTCTGTGGATTTCCATTAATCCCATATAGGCCTCACCAGCGGTTGGACCGCCGTGGAGCAGGTTGTATGGTCAGACTGGACCGCTGTGGAAACCCCCCCCCCCCCATATAATCTGCAGCAGAAATGATTGCTAACCATAGCCATCATGGGGTCATCAGTGGCCGCAGCGCGTCGTGTGCCGTTATATGTAGAGGAAACGGCTTCTACTCCCCCGAGCCGATAAAGGCCAAAGAGATCGCTAATGCACATGGAGCTGCCTCAGCAATCCGCCCGACTAATTATATACAGTATTATTCCAGATATAAAGCCGCCTGCTATATGGAAGCATCCCGGTGCCGGCAGAACCAGACACACCGCGCTCAATATACATTATTATTAACGGGCACCAGCACTTTAAAGGGGATGTCCAAGCATGTTTAATGTCTCCTAGGTCCCCCGACGCCTAACAACTTCTTGGAAAACAGAATAGGTACTGCTCAGCCAATCACCGGCTATAGCGACTGCGTTGTGTTCGTTCTCTCATATTCAACCGTTCTTGGCTTCTTCCTTTAAATTTAAATAATTAGAAAACCCCTTTAATACTTCCCCAAGTGCAAGAATATAACTACTATAATACTGCTCCTATGTAAAAGAATATAACTACTATAATACTGCCTCCTATGTACAAGAATATAACTACTATAATACTGCCTCCTATGTACAAGAATATAACTACTATAATACTGCTCCTATGTACAAGAATATAACTACTATAATACTGCTCCTATGTACAAGAATATAACTACTATAATACTGCTCCTATGTACAAGAATATAACTACTATAATACTGCCTCCTATGTACAAGAATATAACTACTATAATACTGCTCCTATGTACAAGAATATAACTACTATAATACTGCCTCCTATGTACAAGAATATAACTACTATAATACTGCTCCTATGTACAAGAATATAACTACTATAATACTGCTCCTATGTACAAGAATATAACTACTATAATACTGCTCCTATGTACAAGAATATAACTACTATAATACTGCTCCTATGTACAAGAATATAACTACTATAATACTGCTCCTATGTACAAGAATATAACTACTATAATACTGCTCCTATGTACAAGAATATAACTACTATAATACTGCTCCTATGTACAAGAATATAACTACTATAATACTGCTCCTATGTACAAGAATATAACTACTATAATACTGCTCCTATGTACAAGAATATAACTACTATAATACTGCTCCTATGTACAAGAATATAACTACTATAATACTGCCTCCTATGTACAAGAATATAACTACTATAATACTGCTCCTATGTACAAGAATATAACTACTATAATACTGCTCCTATGTACAAGAATATAACTACTATAATACTGCTCCTATGTACAAGAATATAACTACTATAATACTGCTCCTATGTACAAGAATATAACTACTATAATACTGCTCCTATGTACAAGAATATAACTACTATAATACTGCTCCTATGTACAAGAATATAACTACTATAATACTGCTCCTATGTACAAGAATATAACTACTATAATACTGCTCCTATGTACAAGAATATAACTACTATAATACTGCTCCTATGTACAAGAATATAACTACTATAATACTGCTCCTATGTACAAGAATATAACTACTATAATACTGCTCCTATGTACAAGAATATAACTACTATAATACTGCTCCTATGTACAAGAATATAACTACTATAATACTGCCTCCTATGTACAAGAATATAACTGCTATAATACTGCTCCTATGTACAAGAATATAACTACTATAATACTGCTCCTATGTACAAGAATATAACTACTATAATACTGCTCCTATGTACAAGAATATAACTACTATAATACTGCTCCTATGTACAAGAATATAACTAGTATAATACTGCTCCTACGTAGAAGAATATAACTACTATAATACTGCCTCCTGGTGAGTTTGTACATATGTGGTTAGTAGTTGAGCCCTTGGATCACTTTGTGCTGCTGTTGGTTGACCGTTCTTTGATCTTCCCGGTTGAGTGTTTTGCGGTTGTCATCTGGCTCCTGTACACACGTGGCGTAAAGTTGCTTTTTGGATTACCGTCACCTCTGTGCTCTCTGCCTGTGCCCGGGGCCTCTCCGCTCTGCTGCTCCTCGTCCTATGTAAACACTTTCTGCGCCCTTTCCATATGTTTCAGTATAATGCTGGCGAGATTGGTGCACTTGGTCCTGTGTACTCTCGCATGTGTGCGGTATGGCAGTAGTTTATGCTCATTTGTGCGGTATGGCAGTGGTTTAAGCTCACATGTGTGCGGTATAGCAGTGGTTTAAGCTCACGTGTGTGCGGTATAGCAGTGGTTTAAGCTGACGTGTGTGCGGTATGGCAGTGGTTTAAGCTGACGTGTGTGCGGTATGGCAGTGGTTTATGCTCACGTGTGTGCGGTATGGCAGTGGTTTATGCTCACGTGTGTGCGGTATGGCAGTAGTTTATGCTCGTGTGTGCGGTATGGCAGTGGTTTATGCTCGTGTGCGGTATGGCAGTGGTTTAAGCTCACGTGTGTGCGGTATGGCAGTGGTTTATGCTCACGTGTGTGCGGTATGGCAGTGGTTTATGCTCACGTGTGTGCGGTATGGCAGTGGTTTATGCTCACGTGTGTGTGCGGTATGGCAGTGGTTTATGCTCACGTGTGTGTGCGGTATGGCAGTGGTTTATGCTCACGTGTGTGTGCGGTATGGCAGTGGTTTATGCTCACGTGTGTGTGCGGTATGGCAGTGGTTTATGCTCACGTGTGTGTGCGGTATGGCAGTGGTTTATGCTCACGTGTGTGTGTGCGGTATGGCAGTGGTTTATGCTCACGTGTGTGTGTGCGGTATGGCAGTGGTTTATGCTCACGTGTGTGTGCGGTATGGCAGTGGTTTATGCTCACGTGTGTGTGTGCGGTATGGCAGTGGTTTATGCTCACGTGTGTGTGTGCGGTATGGCAGTGGTTTATGCTCACGTGTGTGTGTGCGGTATGGCAGTGGTTTATGCTCACGTGTGTGTGTGCGGTATGGCAGTGGTTTATGCTCACGTGTGTGTGTGCGGTATGGCAGTGGTTTATGCTCACGTGTGTGTGTGTGCGGTATGGCAGTGGTTTATGCTCACGTGTGTGTGTGTGCGGTATGGCAGTGGTTTATGCTCACGTGTGTGTGTGCGGTATGGCAGTGGTTTATGCTCACGTGTGTGTGTGCGGTATGGCAGTGGTTTATGCTCACGTGTGTGTGTGC
This sequence comes from Bufotes viridis, assembly GCA_033119425.1. Lineage (NCBI taxonomy): Eukaryota > Metazoa > Chordata > Amphibia > Anura > Bufonidae > Bufotes > Bufotes viridis. The sequence goes on along the minus strand of CM065591.1, from coordinate 497,368,443 downwards.
GGTATGGCAGTGGTTTATGCTCACGTGTGTGTGGTATGGCAGTGGTTTATGCTCACGTGTGTGCGGTGTGGCAGTGGTATACGTCGTCAGTAGTGCACTGATATATAGTCACATTACATTATATACTGCTATTCATATAACGTCTTCTTTTCTCTTCCAGTTGGAAAGACGTCCCTCATCACGAGATTCATGTATGACAGCTTCGACAACACTTACCAGGTAATGCGCCAGGATGCACCTGATGGCGGAAACCTTCACTGGCCATTGTTAATGTAACGGTAAAAAACGCAGACATTATGCCGTACATAACAATCTCTTGCTAATAATGCAGATTCGGCCCTGTACTGCACACAGATGCAGAGATCTCCCCATTCATTGCTCCAATTGTTCTGGCAGCTGAGGGTGGGGGCGTGTTCTTTCTCGGTGGTGTGTCCTTTCTGCTGCAGCTCTTTCACTTTGTCACAGCTCCTTACAGAACATGTGGCTGGTGGCAGTTGAAGATTTAAACTGAGCATGTGCGACCAGTGAGGTGGACAAGAAATAAGGAAAAGAACAAGCAGCAGGTGGCGCTATACTAAATTTTTAAATTCATGCAATTGAAAAAGTATTCAGATCCAGCGGCTGGTTTGAAAAATGTAGGCTATTATTTGTGGCACAACCCCTTTAAAGGGATCGGTTCCTAGAATACCACTCCCGCTCGTGGACTAGCTTATCCAGCGACCATCATCTGATCCACCTTCTCTATGGGGAAATAGCTTGCCATAGGTATGCCCCCCCCAACCAGTCGGGGAAGCTGTGATCACATGACCTACCTGTCTGAATGGGGGGGAGGGGGTTGTTGGAGCCCACTCTCCGCACCCTGATTTGGATTTCATCCTCTCTATCCAGGGAGCTCAGGCTGGGCCAATTGGGCAGTAGGCCTGGGCTCCCTCTCTGTGGGGGTCACCAAGGAACAGAACCCAAGGAACAAGCCCAACCATTGTTGGAGGTAAAATGACATTGGGCAGCTCATCCAACCCCATGTTTGGTAACATAATCTATTGTATATTGTGTTACGGTGAGAGCCGCGGCATCGTCCTAGGCCGGTGACGTCACCATACATCGGTCACATGACCTAGGCTCGTCTCAGTCCCCTTCAAGTGAATGGGGATGAGCTGGAATACCAAGCACTGCCACCATACAATAGACGGCGCTGTTCTTGGTGTGCTGTGAAGAGGCCACGCCCTCCGCAAACAGCTGATTGCGGGGGTGTCGGACCCCCTCTGATGGGATAGCGATGACCTATCCTGAGAATAGGTCAACACCCACTTTAATATTCCCTACGATGTACTGGGTAACTGAAAAAAAAAAAAAGTATTACATTAATGTGAAAATAAAACCGCAATTCCCCATTGTTTTACTGGTTTCTGTTGCCACATCGTTCACTGTGCTGTAAAAAAGACACCTTTATTCTACGGCCGTACCATCGTTTTATATCGTTTTATTATATTTAATACTTTAAAAAGATGTAAAAGTAAGTGTTTGCATCACCATATTCTGCCTCTAGTTGTCATTGGTACTATGTTGGGGTATGTACGCCTTTTTATTCTTTTTGTTATTGAATTGTTATTTTCAGGGGAGTCCTCTCCTGATTCCCCGAGTCCTCTCCTGATTCCTGATTCCCCCCCACGAGTCCTCTCCTGATCTCTCCCCGCCCCCCACCAAGTCCTCTCCTGATCTCTTTCCCCCCACCAAGTCCTCTCCTGATCTCTCCCCCACCGAGTCCTCTCCTGATTCTCCCCACCAGAGTCCTCTCCTGATCCCCATCCACCGAGTCCTCTCCTGATCGCTCCCCCGAGTCCTCTCCCGATCCCCGAGTCCTCTCGCGATCCCCCCGAGTCCTCTCGCGATCCCCCGAGTCCTCTCGCGATCCCCGAGCCCTCTCGCGATCCCCCGAGCCCTCTCGCGATCCCCCGAGCCCTCTCGCGATCCCCGAGCCCTCTCGCGATCCCCCCGAGCCCTCTCGCGATCCCCCCGAGCCCTCTCGCGATCCCCCCGAGCCCTCTCGCGATCCCCCCGAGCCCTCTCGCGATCCCCCGAGCCCTCTCGCGACCCCGAGCCCTCTCGCGATCCCAGGCCCTCTCGCGATCCCCCCGAGCCCTCTCGCGATCCCCCGAGCCCTCTCGCGATCCCCGAGGCCCTCTCGCGAGATTATGGGATAACTAGGAGCGGGTGTGGTGCCCATGGCGGTTCCTGTTTCTTGTTTGCAGTATTTTGTACCATAATTGAAGCGATTATGGGTTTAGATAGCGTGAATACGATCTATCAGAACTTCCGTCTGGTCTGGTTACGTGTTCTCTGTGTTGGCTATAGTCTTACTGCTTCACTACTTAGGGAGCGATCTAGCAGTTAATTATAGTACCGCTTAGTAATGAGAGGCATCCGCAGAGATTGTATCCTCATCCATTACAGCTCACACCGCATTGTGTGATTACAGGTCTGTCACCTCCCGACATGTCTGTTTTATGAAGTAATTTGGAGCATCTACTCATAAAGCTTTATGTTGTTTTGTACCTCTATTATTCCTACCAGAAGTTTGATTGTATCTGCAGCTGGTTTTTAAGGTGGATTTAGACAGCTCGTTCCAGACAATCTGCCCGTCTAAAGGTGCTGCTGAGCAAGATGATTGTTCATTGGGTGTTTCTGTCGTTTATGCAGACACATCATGTCTACGGGGATGATCGATCTCTATAGCGATCCCTCGTCCTCATACTGTGAAGGAGATCGCTGCATGTAAATGCACAGTCTCCTTCACTGAACGAGCCGCCGACCTTCCTTCCCGACAATCTGCTTTAGATCGGCCTGTGTAAACCCGCCTTTACCGGTTGGGGATGTGTCCCTGCACAGTCTGACACTCAGACTGTGCAGGGGCCCGCCCCCCAACTGGAAACACCCAGCTGCATATTCTTTCATAAACTTCTGGTAGGAATAATAGAGGAATGGCACAACATAGTCATAAGATTGGACACTCCAGAATTGTTATTACATGGGGAATGCAAGTAGCTACTAAAATAGATACGTCAGGAGAGGGGCAGGTCCTCTTTATAGCAAATTATATGGGCATTATATAGCGGATTTATAATATAACTGGTTATGGAGGGACAGTTAGCTGTGGACGTGCTGCTGAAGTACCGCATTGGTTAAAACCACTACCTTAGTCGTCGACGCGGTATTATTTTGAAATTGAATTGCAGTATTCATGCCAGGACTTTATGGCAATAATGTTGGGGGACTGTAGGGCAGTATTACGTGGGGACTGTATGACAGAACTATGTGGGGACTATGGCGTTATGTGACACTATTTTACCATATGGCAGTATTACGTTGGCCCTTTAAGGAGTTTTATTTGTAGACTGCATATTATATGCTAGTATTATATGGGCTGTATATGGCAGTATTATCTTGGCACTATATTATGGTATTATGTGGTCCATAAATGGCTGTATTTTGCTTCTAGCCCATGGTTGTTAGAATTTTGTCCTTTTCTGTAGCGTTTTCCATCATAACCTCCTGCGGTTCATTTCTTTACAGGCAACGATTGGCATCGACTTCCTATCAAAGACCATGTACCTGGAAGACCGAACAGTAAGTATCGACCAGAAGGGGCGCTCTTCCTATAGGAGTGGACACATGATGTGAGTGTACACGGGGGGCATCAGCAGGACTCGCCCACCCCCGAGTAGCGCCTTCAACTGCTGATGGCCTCCGAGCCTCGTGGGGCTGTGGCAACCATAATTTAAAGGGATCAGTGGTGGCACATGCCCTTTAATGCAGATTGTAAGTCCCTATTGACCTGCAGTAACATACAGGCAAGTCCACACCCCCTGCTCCCATTAAGGGCTAAGCACAGGATGATACACAATGGCGGTGACTCCAGGTGAGTGGCGGTAATAATACTAGTGGGTCATCCTTTACGATACTCGGGAAGTGATGTCTCCTGGAGGCTGTTCAGCATCGCAGGTGGAACGCCCCCATCTCCCAACCCTCTGTTGATGGTTGCCCCCTCTTGCTGACTGTCTTCCATCCCACAGATCAGATTGCAGCTCTGGGATACGGCGGGACAGGAACGATTCCGCAGCCTGATCCCCAGTTACATCCGTGACTCGGCAGCCGCCGTAGTAGTTTACGATATAACAAGTAGGTATTCCCGCTGGCGGCCTTTTGACGGTGTGTTTGTTTTTTCTCTCCCCCCCTCTCTTCGCTGTGCCGGCGGCTCGCCCCCCACTTGTTAGGTCCGGCTGCAGCTCTGGGACACAGCAGGGCAGGAGCGGTTCAGGAGTTTGATCCCTAGCTACATCCGAGACTCCACTGTGGCTGTTGTTGTTTTTGATATCACAAGTGAGTGTGGACGAGGACGTCTTCGCCTTTCCTATAATGTCGTCTGGTGGGCGTCACCGCAGCGCGGCCCTGATTATAACGGACCATCCCCCTCCTGCCCCCGACCCTAAAAGACGCCCTCCTTGTGGAGATCCAGCTGCTTAGTGGGAAAATATGCGTCTTGTAAGGTCACCTGTAGGTTTCTTCCTTCTGGAGGAGAGCTGATTCCAATATTTCCCCCCATGAAGCATCTGGTTCTCCACAACCAGAACCAGTACCTTCTGAAAACCCGGAAAAGATCATGACGGCGCGTTCTCGTGCACCCCTTAATCTGTGGTGGGGGAAGAGGGTATAGGTGTTCACTGTAGTCACCCCCGAATCTTCTGAGCGTTCGTCACCCTTTAATCCTGCGCGCCGCCTTTACTAACTGTACTGGTCCCGGTTCTGGAGGAGTCCATACTCACTACGTCGTTGACTTGCCCCTGTAAGTAGTAGCGGCCATTGCTTTAGGGGCCTGGTTATCGTGTCTCATATATGCCCCTCCCCCTATTTTAGGAGGAGTCTGAAGTCCGGTTTTGCAGGATACATTAGCGCCCCCTAGTGTATGTGTGATGGGGCATTTTACAGATGCCTTAGGCTTTTCTCGTGACACGTTCCCTGCAGCCCCACTATAACCGTATATGGTCCGTTATAAGCGGAGAGCGCCGCGCGGTGCGCGCATGTCGTGTGCTTGCTCTATGTGCCGCCTTGTGTCTTGCACGCCTCACTGTTGTGCATGTTTTGCTCACGACCCTGCAGTGTGCACTCTGTACTGACGTGTCCATGTGTCGTCTTGTGTTTCATGTGTCTGTAATCTGCTATTACATCATAGGGCCTCATGGGGGCGGCAGAGAGTACGGTCCTAATCAGAAGATGCGCAGGGGCCCTTCTCGTGCTAATTAATCCCAGATCATCTCTGTAACTAATGATTAGACCGAGACTTGTGAGAAGGGCAATCCCCCAGCATTCCCTGCTTGTTCAGTGTCTGATCAGAGGAGACTTGGAGTCTGGGACGTGTCTTCCCACTAGACTCTGTACAGTCATCTGATGCAGAATAGTGAGTGCAGCTCTGGAGCATAATACAGGATGTAACTCAGGATTAGTACAGGATAAATAATGTATGTACACAGAGACTGCACCAGCAGAATAGTGAGTGCAGCTCTGGAGTATAATACAGGATGTAACTCAGGATCAGTACAGGATAAGTAATGTATGTACACAGTGACTGCACCAGCAGAATAGTGAGTGCAGCTCTGGAGCATAATACAGGATGTAACTCAGGATTAGTACAGGATAAATAATGTATGTACACAGTGACTGCACCAGCAGAATAGTGAGTGCAGCTCTGGAGTATAATACAGGCTGTAACTCAGGATCAGTACAGGATAAGTAATGTATGTACACAGTGACTCCTCCAGCAGAATAGCGAGTGCTGCTCTGGAGTATAATACAGGATGTAACTCAGGATCAGTACAGGATAAGTAATGTAATGTATGTACACAGTGACTCCACCAGCAGAATAGTGAGTGCAGCTCTGGAGTACAATACAGGATGTAACTCAGGATTAGTACAGGATAAGTAATGTATGTACACAGTGACTGCACCAGCAGAATAGTGAGTGCAGCTCTGGAGTATAATACAAAGTGCAACTCCAGGTTTTTAGCATTTTTAGGCTTTGTCACTCACTACTTCATATTGGGGACCCCCACCCACCCCTTAGCATTGTGTGGCACAGGTCGCCCAATCTCCCAGATTCTGTGTATTCATTCATTAACCCTGCTATTTCCCGTCAGATGTGAACTCATTCCAACAAACGACAAAATGGATCGATGACGTCAGGACGGAGAGGGGGAGTGACGTCATTATCATGCTAGTGGGGAATAAAACAGACCTTGCTGACAAAAGGTAAGTGGCCCCTGATGATTTCTGAAATGTCAGTCCTACGAGGCGCCCCGCATATTTCACCTTCTGCGGGACGGTGTCTAGGATTCTGTAATATCCTGTGTTCGCTCTGCAGGCAAGTGTCCATCGAGGAAGGAGAGAGGAAAGCCAAGGAGCTGAATGTAATGTTTATCGAGACCAGTGCTAAAGCCGGATACAATGTAAAACAGGTGAGGAGATGGGTTCAGCCAAGGATTTAGTTTGCTGTTCATGTGCCTTTTCCAGACCTGAGGGCTGCCCATTGGAGCCGCCATCTGTCACAGACATTAGATGCTGCAGTTGCTATTGACAGCTGCATCCAAGGGGTTCATTGGTGGTTTCTCTGATACCAGCTGTAAGATTGTCCTCCTCCTCCCCACACCAGCTGAAGTAGCGCTGTATCAGAAGCTTCGGTGTATACCGCTTGTATGTGCGGTGTTACCTCTTCATTTACTCCTCCACATGTGACCTGCAGTTCTCACCTGTCCGTCCGTCTGTCGTTCCTGTGTCTTCCAGCTCTTCAGACGTGTTGCAGCCGCTCTCCCTGGTATGGAAAGTTCACAGGACAAGAGCAGAGAAGACAGTATCCTTTTATTTACCTGTAGAGGGTGCCAGTGACGGGTCAATCTGCACTGGACAGTGAAAAAATTCCTGGGAATCCCCCCGACCCCCCCCAAACCCAACTTATATTTGTAATGCTATGAATATGGACCATTTCTGCATGCAGTGCAGTTTATTTTTAGTGGGGCGATCTGCGGAAGAAACCAGGTACTGATCTGTGGATTTCTGTTTTACAATGTCCCATGTATTTTGTACTATTAATATAACACGGCCCCTATGTACAAGAATATAACTACTATAATACTGCTCCTATGTACAAGAATATAACTACTATAATACTGCTCCTATGTACAAGAATATAACTACTATAATACTGCTCCTATGTACAAGAATATAACTACTATAATACTGCCCCTATGTACAAGAATATAACTACTATAATACTGCTCCTATGTACAAGAATATAACTACTATAATACTGCTCCTATGTACAAGAATATAACTACTATAATACTGCTCCTATGTACAAGAATATAACTACTATAATACTGCTCCTATGTACAAGAATATAACTACTATAATACTGCTCCTATGTACAAGAATATAACTACTATAATACTGCTCCTATGTACAAGAATATAACTACTATAATACTGCTCCTATGTACAAGAATATAACTACTATAATACTGCTCCTATGTACAAGAATATAACTACTATAATACTGCCTCCTATGTACAAGAATATAACTACTATAATACTGCTCCTATGTACAAGAATATAACTACTATAATACTGCTCCTATGTACAAGAATATAACTACTATAATACTGCCCCTATGTACAAGAATATAACTACTATAATACTGCCTCCTATGTACAAGAATATAACTACTATAATACTGCTCCTATGTACAAGAATATAACTACTATAATACTGCCTCCTATGTACAAGAATATAACTACTATAATACTGCTCCTATGTACAAGAATATAACTACTATAATACTGCTCCTATGTACAAGAATATAACTACTATAATACTGCCTCCTATGTACAAGAATATAACTACTATAATACTGCCTCCTATGTACAAGAATATAACTACTATAATACTGCCTCCTATGTACAAGAATATAACTACTATAATACTGCTCCTATGTACAAGAATATAACTACTATAATACTGCTCCTATGTACAAGAATATAACTACTATAATACTGCTCCTATGTACAAGAATATAACTACTATAATACTGCTCCTATGTACAAGAATATAACTACTATAATACTGCTCCTATGTACAAGAATATAACTACTATAATACTGCTCCTATGTACAAGAATATAACTACTATAATACTGCCTCCTATGTACAAGAATATAACTACTATAATACTGCCTCCTATGTACAAGAATATAACTACTATAATACTGCCTCCTATGTACAAGAATATAACTACTATAATACTGCCTCCTATGTACAAGAATATAACTACTATAATACTGCCTCCTATGTACAAGAATATAACTACTATAATACTGCTCCTATGTACAGGAATATAACTACTATAATACTGCTCCTATGTACAAGAATATAACTACTATAATACTGCCTCCTATGTACAAGAATATACCTACTATAATACTGCTCCTATGTACAAGAATATAACTACTATAATACTGCTCCTATGTACAAGAATATAACTACTATAATACTGCTCCTATGTACAAAGAATATAACTACTATAATACTGCCTCCTATGTACAAGAATATAACTACTATAATACTGCTCCTATGTACAGGAATATAACTACTATAATACTGCTCCTATGTACAAGAATATAACTACTATAATACTGCCTCCTATGTACAAGAATATAACTACTATAATACTGCTCCTATGTACAGGAATATAACTACTATAATACTGCCTCCTATGTACAGGAATATAACTACTATAATACTGCTCCTATGTACAAGAATATGACTACTATAATCTGCCCCATGTGGTCATGTATATGGAATTCATCTGAAGAAATGTGAAGTTGTGGCCGTATAATTATTAGTTGAGGACACTTCTTGTGTGGTTAGATGATCAGGCGTTTGGTGCGGGGATAGCAGTGGATTACCTTGGAGACATAGATAGCGGTCAGCCTGATATGTCGGCTGTGTTGATGAGGGTCGGGCAGATGAGAGGAGCTTGTTATGTGGCAGTAATTGGGGTGAGCTCTGTTCGGTGTCTGAAGCCTCTGTATCTGGAGCACATTGATCTCTTGCTGTCTGGGTTTTTCTTGCTGTAGATTATAACCCTATAATGGAGCAGATCTGATTACTGGGGGGAAATGAGAGGAGAAAAGTCCAGATCCAAATGTGAGCAGGATAATCGGGGGGAGGTGTCCCCCATTGCAATAGCGCGGAGTTTCGGGGGTCAGGTACCAGCAGGTGGCGCTGTTCCAAAGTCTGCATGTAGCTGCCTGTGCTGAAGGGCGATCGTCCTCGATCTGAGTTTGGGTTCCCCCATAAATTTCTTATTTTCGGCCCTATATCCTTAAGTCCTTGCGTTTTCTTTAACCCTTTCCTCTACAGTGATCGACATCAAACTGGAAAAGCCTCAGGAAGCTCCTGTCAGCGAAGGCGGCTGCTCCTGTTAATCCTACGGCTCCTCCATGTGTCCTTCGTCAGAACCTTCACTACTACTCCTCCTCCTCCTCCCTGCCCCTCCCCCCCATTAACTCTTCATTAACTGCAGCGTGAATCTGGGCTCACCCTTCTCACCTGCCCATCGCTGGCTCCACTCTATATATAAATCTATATACGGTGTCTTCATTATTTAAATGAAACTAATGGTATGAAGAAAGCGATCTGCCTGTTCTTGTTCACATGGTCCCCGGTGAATGGCGCCATCGCAGGACACCCGAGATTCCACCGCTTCTGGCCATGAAGAATCGCCTTGACAGGATATGGCTTGTGTACGCAGCCTGCACACAAGGGGCGCCTCCATTTTATGGGCTGACCGGTGTGTTCAATTTTCATAGGAAGCAAGGGCCTCACCAAGGCATGAGGCAGCAACAGCCTCGTGCCTCGGGTGAGACGACCACACACACTAGTAAGGTTGACAGACTCCTCCCACAAAATGGCTGCTTCCTCCGTTCACGGGTTTTGGGGTTGTGGTCATACTCGCCACTGTTTTATATTGCAGCATGTTCCTGCGTCCAAGGTGTGAATTGCTGCTTTGAATAGTTTTTCATTTTATTAACTTTTTTTTTTTTTTTTTTTAAATAAAGTTTAAACAATGCACTTTGTAATGTCGCCGAGCGGAGTCACTAAGTATTGCGCTGTGGAAGGCGTGGCCCACTGTGTCTGTCGGGGGTCCTGCCACCGCCCTGGCTGTTATACCGTAATCAGGGGGAAGCCTGGGGGTGAAGGGTGGTCATGGAGGCGACAGGTGGGTGGTATTCTCAGTTATAGGGGGGCTCTTAAACTCTCCTTAGGTAAAGCTGTTGAGTTACAGGATGGGTCACCGGTTTGGCTAATCGTCACATTTCAGGCGTCAGATCTGGATTTACAGGCTGTTACCTGTAGGTGGCACTAGAGAACTAATTTGCATACTTTTTTCCCATGGAGCATTGCCTGCAGGATCTCCTTAATGAGTGCCTAGTGCTCCCTCCCATTAGTTACAAGATAAAATAAAAAAATTAGAGTTTTTAATTTGGGCAGCATTTTCTAATTCAACGGGTGCAGCTTTATTTATAGACGTTTACACCCCCCAATTAAGTTCCTGCTGCGCTTAGCGGTATACGCGCAGCAGCGGGCTAGGGTTGGCGCAGTACAATGTCGTCTGTCTGTCTGTGGGGCGTCACTTATTATGTTATCTCTCTTGGCATTAATAAAAGTTTGGTTTTATCTCATGGGAATATAATAATGTCCGTGCTCTTCTCTTCCCGGTGGCGATGTAGTGAAGAGGAGTATGTAAGCGGCTCCTCTGATCTATAAATGTTTTTTTTTTTCATTTTACACCTTTACGTCTCCTGTGTTGACTTTGACATCAGGTCTTATACTCCAGTTACGTCCAAAGCTTCAAATACAACTGTGGTTACATTTACTTCTTAGCTCTCCTCCTGCTGATTCAGTGTCTGTGCTGTTCATGTTCTGATCTATTACAGGCAGATTTTGGGTGCAGCCTGCAGTGTAAAGAATGGTGGTCTCCGTTCTGGTTTCCTTGGATATTTGTAAATACACTCCCTCCACTTATACATATGGATACTATATAAACTGCTGTTCTTTACACTGCAGAGAACTGGCGACTGGGGCAAAATGGATGGAAGGCTTATATGATCCGACCGTTTTTTGAGAAACCCGTTTTCAGCTCATATTATGGATACCTCTTGTAAATGATTCCTGGATAGTTTAAGCCAGGGATGCTCAACCTGCGGCCTTCCAGCTGTTGTAAAACTACAACTCCCACAATGCCTTGTAGGCTGTTCGGGCATGCTGGGAGTTGTAGTTTTGCAACAGCTGGAGGGCCGCAGGTTGACAATGCCTGGTTTAAGCGGCAGAATATTGCAATTTCTTAATATGTCTTCTAAAAAACCTCCCTGCGCCTTGCCCATGCACCGTCTGTTTCTCACAATCTCTGCACTCACTGAAAAATCTCGGTGATTAGGAGCGTCTCGCTGAGAGAATCCCAGAACGGACTGCACAAGCAGGGAGGCAGCTGCACCTCAACGTGAATACGCACTGCTGCAGCACAGTAAGGTGCTGATGTGCTTCTGCTCTGTATGTGGGAGGGGATTGTGGTCTGCTGACAGGTTTACGCTTATCATGAAGCAGCAGATTACTGGTCACAATACTGAGGACAGGAGAGCAGGGCTAGATCACAGGACACAAGGGATCGGGATCCTCTAATAGTCAATTGGGATTAGTCATAAGAGTTGCGGTACAGTGCAGTGCTTCTGAGTTTTACACAACAGATAGTGCGCATAAAGTGGTGATCAGCCTTAGGAAACCTGACATTGAGACTAATGTCAGACAGAAGAGTCCAGAAGAAGATGGGGGAGGCTGGAAGGGGATAGAAGAGTCCAGAGAGCGAACGAGGAGTCTGGAAGAGTCCAGAGAGCGAACGAGGAGTCTGGAAGAGTCCAGAGAGCGAACGAGGAGTCTGGAAGAGTCCAGAGAGCGAACGAGGAGTCTGGAAGAGTCCAGAGGAGCGAACGAGGAGTCTGGAAGAGTCCAGAGAGCGAACGAGGAGTCTGGAAGAGTCCAGAGAGCGTAACGAGGAGTCTGGAAGAGTCCAGAGAGCGAACGAGGAGTCTGGAAGAGTCCAGAGAGCGAACGAGGAGTCTGGAAGAGTCCAGAGAGCGAACGAGGAGTCTGGAAGAGTCCAGAGAGCGAACGAGGAGTCTGGAAGAGTCCAGAGAGCGAACGAGGAGTCTGGAAGAGTCCAGAGAGCGAACGAGGAGTCTGGAAGAGGACAGAGAGCGAACGAGGAGTCTGGAAGAGGACAGAGAGCGAACGAGGAGTCTGGAAGAGGACAGAAGAGTCCAGAGAGCGAGGAGTCTGGAAGAGGACAGAGAGCGAACGAGGAGTCTGGAAGAGGACAGAAGAGTCCAGAGAGGGAACGAGGAGTCTGGAAGAGGACAGAAGAGTCCAGAGAGGGAACGAGGAGTCTGGAAGAGGACAGAAGAGTCCAGAGAGCGAACGAGGAGTCTGGAAGAGGACAGAAGAGTCCAGAGAGCGAACGAGGAGTCTGGAAGAGGACAGAAGAGTCCAGAGAGCGAACGAGGACTCTGGAAGAGTCCAGAGAGCGAACGAGGAGTCTGGAAGAGGACAGAAGAGTCCAGAGAGCGAACGAGGAGTCTGGAAGAGGACAGAAGAGTCCAGAGAGCGAACGAGGACTCTGGAAGAGTCCAGAGAGCGAACGAGGACTCTGGAAGAGGACAGAAGAGTCCAGAGAGCGAACGAGGAGTCTGGAAGAGGACGGAAGAGTCCAGAGAGCGAACGAGGAGTGTGGAAGAGTCCAGAGAGCGAACGAGGAGTGTGGAAGAGTCCAGAGAGCGAACGAGGAGTGTGGAAGAGTCCAGAGAGCGAACGAGGAGTGTGGAAGAGTCCAGAGAGCGAACGAGGAGTGTGGAAGAGTCCAGAGAGCGAACGAGGAGTGTGGAAGAGTCCAGAGAGCGAACGAGGAGTGTGGAAGAGTCCAGAGAGCGAACGAGGAGTGTGGAAGAGTCCAGAGAGCGAACGAGGAGTGTGGAAGAGTCCAGAGAGCGAACGAGGAGTGTGGAAGAGTCCAGAGAGCGAACGAGGAGTGTGGAAGAGTCCAGAGAGCGAACGAGGAGTGTGGAAGAGTCCAGAGAGCGAACGAGGAGTGTGGAAGAGTCCAGAGAGCGAACGAGGAGTGTGGAAGAGTCCAGAGAGCTGAACGAGGAGTGTGGAAGAGTCCAGAGAGCGAACGAGGAGTGTGGAAGAGTCCAGAGAGCGAACGAGGAGTGTGGAAGAGTCCAGAGAGCGAACGAGGAGTGTGGAAGAGTCCAGAGAGCGAACGAGGAGTGTGAGTCAGAGAGTCACGAGGAGGTGAAGAGTCAGAGAGCGAGGAGTGTGGAAGAGTCCAGAGAGCGAACGAGGAGTGTGGAAGAGTCCAGAGAGCGAACGAGGAGTGTGGAAGAGTCCAGAGAGCGAACGAGGAGTGTGGAAGAGGACAGAAGAGGCGCGGAGGCAAACGAGGAGTGTGGAAGAGGACAGAAGAGTCGCGGAGGCAAACGAGGAGTGTGGAAGAGGACAGAAGAGGCGCGGAGGCAAACGAGGAGTGTGGAAGAGGACAGAAGAGTCCAGAGAGCGAACGAGGAGTCTGGAAGGGGACAGAAGAGATGCGAGAGTGGGGTACTGGAGTCTGGAAGGGGACAGAGGAGCCCGTCAGTGCAATATTCTCTCTCTCTCTACTGGAATAATATATCCGCAATAGAGATGTGGAAAAGTGCTAAAAAAAAATAAATATGTGCATCACCCATCTGCCATTGTGGTCAGGAATACCGATGACTCCAGTCCGCGCTGGTGACTCATCCTCATATTCGCCTGCAGTGATAGCTACATATTGGCACATGAACTGGAATATTTAAAAAATCTTATAAACCAGATATTTTTTATTTGTTTTCCTGTAATTGACTCCTTAATAACTCTGGGGTCGCGTCGTCTCATCTGGCTCAGTGTTGAGTGCGTCCCTCCGCGCAGGAGATAAATGAATTACGCAGCAGCAAGGGGGAAGCTATTAATGCCTGCGCCTCTTGAGCAGACACTTCACAGAGCGCAGGCCGGTGAGCGCTGATTACTGGTGTCCCCGGGTGGCGAGAGCTGAGGAGGGTTAATAGAGAGAGATTAATGACTGCGCTGCGAGGACGCCTGTCACCATCGTAATATTATACAGAAAGAATCGCCAGTATCACATTTCTTATCCAATTACAGAGAAAATGGATCAGTCGCATACGGCAAGCGGTCCGACCGCATCTTTCACTGGAACCATAAATGCTTTTATTATATATAGATCTCCTCCATGTAGCTGTACTCGCCTGCCAGCGTGATCATCAATAGCGGGTGTCACATGCACTGCCACAGTATTGGACGTGGTCGTAAATGCAAGAGATTAGAATTCTATTTCCAGTCACTTACCAACATGGTCCATCCACCCTAAAAACACGCTACTCCCACTGTAATTATGGCTGATCAGAAATACGCAGTGCTCTCAGGTAGGGCTGCAGCTATCGATTATTTGTAATCAAGTATTCTACCAATTAATTGAGTACCCCCATGCCATCAGGCTCATCCCCCAATGCCATCAGGTCCCCCCACCACAGTGCCATCATCTCCCCCTCCTAGCCATCAGTCCCCAGCGCCAGTGAAATAAAATACGTACCCTTCCTGTAGGGGCGCAGCTGACACTCCACAGATCTTCTAGCCTCTTCGTCACACGCTGCACTGTCCGTCTGACGTCACGCAGCGCTAGGACTTACGTGCACTACATCCTGATGATGTGTGTATGTCAGGATACAGTGCAGCGTGGTTCCAGCTATCGTGAGACCACAGAGCATGAGTAATAGCAAGCGCTTCACTCCCTTTCCGCGGTCACATGGCACAAATGTTTTTTTTTTTTGTACCAAGTTACTTGATTTTATCGAGTAATCGTTTCAGCCCTCCTCTCAGGCATTAAACAGGTAAAGGCTATGGATTATTAGCACATACAAGGACTAAACCTATTAGCTGGTTAAAAAAAAAAAAAACGAAATTCATGCATATTTTTTTACAAGCATTTTCAGGGTGGCATTTTTTTAAGTTACTTTTCTGACTTTAAGAAAAATAAAGGGACCTTTCAAGCCTCATTCACACGTCAGTGTTTCACGGACAGCACACGTCCCTATTCATTTTAATGTGTGTATTCAGACATCAGTGTTTTAGCACGGTCCGTGGGTCCCTGTTTTTAGCACAGATGCATGTTCTCTTTTGTCCGTGTCACGGATCCATCACGTCCATTATAGTCTATGGGTCCGTGAAAACCACGCATGCTATCTGTGTTGCATTTGTGTTTCACGGATCATTAAGAAGAGATTCTTTGAAAAACTCACGGATGCATCACTGACCACCTCCTCACGGATTTGAGCACGGACATGGACGTGTGAATGAGGCTTCACATGAGGGTTTTAAAATCCGTATGTATCCAGCTCTGTAATGCACACAGATTCCGGATTATATACCACCCAGATCGGCGTTGCTTCCGTAATTCATCTGGATTTACATACATATTCCTTCCTGCACTCCTATAGACTATAATGGACGTATTTGGAAGCAAATAGGCACAAACCTCGGACATGCTGCGGATTTCCAACACTGATGGAAGTTATACGTCCATGTGAATGGCCCTTAGTTGTGGAGGTGGATGGTATGAGGGAGCAGGCCTGGCGTCTTACAGGATTGGCTGTGCCTGCTCGTATGTGCGTTGTGTAGTGGGGGCTCCGTGACAGGTATCAGGCCATGTGCTGTAGTGGCCGTGCGGAATAAACACAGGGAAAAGCATCTCCAGGTTACTAAAGTAACTGGGATGCCATGAATGTGAGGCGAGTGCGCAGTGTGTACTGGTTAACCAGGAATCGGAAATTGAGAATTGAGGAAGGAAACTAAAGAAACAATGGATCAAAAGGTATAGAGCAGGCATGCTCAACCTGCGGCCCTCCAGCTGTTGCAAAACTACAACTCCCATGATTCCCGGACAGCATACAGCTATCAGCCTGCAGCAGGGCATGGTGGGAGTTGTAGTTTTACAACAGCTGGAGGGCCGCAGGTTGAGCATCCCAGGTATAGAGGATTAAGGGCTCATGCACACAAAATAATTTTCCGTTTTTTTTACAGGTCCGTATACGGAACCAAAACGTAAATGATTCCGTGTGCATACCATCTCCGTATGCCCGCGTGTCCATTCCGCCAAAAAATAGATCATGTCCTATTCTTAGCTGTTTTGTGGAGGACAGGCATTGTTACAATGTATCTGCAGAAAAAACGGATGCAATATGGATTTCACACGGATCCGTGTTTTGCGGACAGCAAAATACTTACTGTCGTGTGAATGAGCCCTAAAGAAAGGGAAGGGGATAATAAGAGTGGAGGAGGAAGGAGGGTGGCAGGATGAGGAGGGAAATAGACACCAGGTGGAAGGGTTAAGGATGACGTCACTATACAAATATCACAAGAAATATATATCATGGATTGTTGTGCCGCCAAAGGAATATCGCAAAACGCAGTGGTCGAGGAATATATCTGCACCGACCCAACCATGTGAATGGGATCGAGCTGCAATACCAAACACTCCCACTACACAGTGGATGGCGCTGTGTATGCTATGATGAGGCTGCAGTGTGAGTCTGAACTCCATCGTCCCTTTATACAGCCGACCAGCAGGTGGTGCCGGGAGTCCGGGTGACAAAAGTCCAAGAGCTTCCGCAGCCCCATCAGAGAGCTGGTCCCTGGGAATAAAAATTAAAATATGCATTGTTCTGAAGGCCAAAATGAGCTCACACCCCCCGACCTGACGCCAGAGCCACCCAGCATGGCCCATCAACAGTGAATGAACACTGGAGCCATAGAAATCAATGAAAAAATTCTACCAACCTGCCACCAGGGGGCGCTCACAAGATGTGAATATATAAAGCAATCTGAATAGATATGTAGTGGGCTCCCCCTAGTGGCCACTGCAGGGGAATAGTCCCATGTGTCAGGAGAATCACAGATAATATATACACATTTGAGGGGTCTCCATCCTTTGGCTCTCGTGTTGTAGTATAACTACCACTCCCAGCGTGCTATGATGGCCTGTGGAGTTGTAGTTCTAACCCCACACATCGTTCTGTCACTGGCAGCAGGAAGGAGTGATAGCTCATCATTTCCCAGTCTAAAATAATGGTGTCATCAGGAGTCGACCACTGACACCTGACAACCCTGTAACAATGTATAGCAGGCCGCTGCTCTCTTTCAACGTCTCCTGTGCAGACCTAGTGCTTCTCACAGCTGAGGGTTTGTTACAATAGTATCCGGTCTTGACAATCCTCTGAGAGGTAAACACCCTGGACTGATACATTGTAACAGATTATCAGGGCACCTCCTATAGATACGGCTCTGGTATAGATATTATATAGACCAGTTCTGCTCCGCATCAACCACTGGGGGGCAGAGTCATGAGTTGTGTCTATGGAAACGGCCAGCGGCGTAGAGCGTCTCCAGTGGGCGAGGAATGGTGAAGCGGGGGGCTCTGCTTCATCATTACAGGCAGCCAGTGTCGGACTGGGCAGTCTAGGGCCCACCAGGAAAATTTATCTTGGGGGGCCCCCCATATGGATATATCCAAATATTTCCTGCTCACACAGCAGAACACGGCAGCAAGACGCTATAAGATCATTACTTATTGGGGTCCCTGTAGCAACTTTGAGAAGACATGTCCCTGTTGTAGTAAGTCTACTGTGTTATTTGCGAGATTTGTGCAGGGGGTGGGCAGGCTAGGGGCCCACCTTGCTCAGGGGCCCACCGGGGGATTCACCTGTACCCCTGTGGGCCAGTCCGAGCCTGCAGGCAGCTGTCTCTGCGTCTGCCTGAGAGTGGGACATACCTCCTCCGCTCTGGGACTGTCCCACCGTGTCCGGGACCGTTGGGAGGTATGGTAGTGATAGGAGGGGCACTAACAGCTCAGCGATATGTGCCGGACATCCTGCTGACACATGTTCCTCTCATGGCAGGGCTGATGATTGGCATTTCTCAGCAGGATAATGCTCACCCACACACACCAAGGGTTTCCTAGGAACGTCTCCTCCAGATTACAGCACTTCCTCGGCTCCCGGTCACCAGATATATCACCATTTATGGGACCAGCTGGGACGTCGGCAACCTACCTACAAGTGTGTAGGATCTACAGGCCCAGCTGTAACGTCTGTGATCAAATGTGCCACAGGATGCAAAGAACCTGTATGCCTCCATGTGTGGTGCCCTGGAGCCGGGGAACTTTGGAGACTGCCCAGTAGTGCCCTGGAGCCGGGGAACTTTGGAGACTGCCCAGTCCGATTTGTGGACATTTTCCTGTTTCTAACTGAGAGATAATCAAAAAGGTTTGCCGTATCAAAATTATATAGGCTAACTGAAAGTGTAGTAACGGCTTAAAATTAAAATAATAAACTTTATTAAATACTGTTACACGTAGAGTAGGGCTAGTATCCATCAGGCAGGATCAGCCAGAACGTGGCTTACACATCTGGTATGAGGGGGGCAAGTTCAGGGAGACCCACATTACATAGGGCTCCCTTTATATACTACCCATCCCTGCTCAATACCTCACCAGTAGTGTCATTATTTTGAGGGAATTGAACTGGGATATCCTGAGCGACCAACAGGATATCCCATAGAATAGTTATATTTACTTATTATTCCCTTGTATTTTCGTGCTGGTTAATCAATGGTGCAAACATAGTTTTGTCTGAGCTACAATAGATAAACAATATTAACTATATACCAGCAGTAGCTTCTAGACAGAAGAATCCATTCCTACCAGCGCATGTTGGATAGTAATTGTTGTTAGTCGGCTGTTTTACCTCAACACTATTACACTAACGAACCCTCTTGGTTCCGTTTAATAAACAGTATTTAATAAAGCTTATTATTTTAATTTTAAGCCGTTACTACACTTTCAGTCAGCCCAATTTCCTGTTTCCCCTGAGCAGAGTCATCAACTCTTTACTTTATTTCACTTTAAATGGTTAACCTGCACTGACATATACCGTGTAGCTGCATTATATATGAATGTTGTCGTATATATAGTGTTCATTTGCACAGCACTGTGGAAAGGGTTAATGAATACTGAGAGACTTTTGGGACTTTCTAGCTAATAATGAGAAGTTGGTAATTTTCCACAGCCAACATAGGTTTAAAGAAGAGCATGTTTTGGAGGGAAAAAGACAGACTTGTTTACCACCAGAATATGACAGACTGACCTTTTCAATGTTTGGTTTAGCTTTGTTGTTATGTCTGAAAACCTGTTTTTGTCTGGAAAATCTGCTCTGTCATTGCCATTGAGTATCACTGAAGCTCTAATGTAAGTCTATGAGAGACAGGAGTTGTAACAATGTATCTGTTAGTGCTGTGTTTCTCCAACCCCACTAGAAGGTTCTAGTTTAGTTTAGTCTAGAAACTGTATGTAAGGAGAGCAGTCAGAGCCCCTAGTGTTCTGCAGGGACCAGTGCTTGGAGGGGAGAGACGGTCTGCATGAGTGACCAGAGGAAGACACTGAGATGGGAATACTCTGCCACAGACCCTGGACCACCAGCCTTCTGAAGAGAGAGAGGGACAGCCAGATCAGGCTTTTTCTTAGCATCAAACCCTATTTCTGCCAAGGAGGAGACGTTCTTGCAAGAAGCCGGCCCTCTGCCTCGCCTGTATTGTTTTGCACCTGAATACCTCCAGTAAAGAAGCAGACTGGTTACTGCAGACCCTGACTCTCTGGACTTATTTCACATTGGGGTGCACCACACCTTCCCGAGTGCAGCAACACGTGGTGACACCTCAATGGTGTCTGGGGGACCCAGCGTAGAGTTGGGGCCTGCTGCACATATACAACCATATCTCTTCTTGTATCCATACTAGAGGCCGTATCTCATCCTGTATCCAGGCTAGAGGCTGTATCTCATCTTGTATCCAGGATAGAGGCAGTATCTCATCTTGTATTCAGGCTAGAGGCCGTATCTCATCCGGTATCAAGGCTAGAGGTTGTATCTCATCTTGTATCCAGGATAGAGGCAGTATCTCATCTTGTATCCCAGCTAGAGGCCGTATCTCATCTTGTATCTAGGCTAGAGGCCGTATCTCATCTTGTATCCAGGATAGAGGCCGTATCTTCTATTGTATCCAGGCTAGAGGCCGTATCTCATCTTGTATCCAGGCTAGGGGCCGTATCACATCGTGTATCCAGGCTAGAGGCCGTATCTCATCTTGTATCCAGGCTAGATGCTGTATCTCATCTTGTATCCAGGCTAAAGGCCGTATCTCATCTTGTATCCAGGATAGAGGCAGTATCTTCTCTTGTATCCAGGATAGAGGCCGTATCTCATCTTGTATCCAGGCTAGAGGCCGTATCTTCTCTTGTATCCAGGATAGAGGCCGTATCTCATCTTGTATCCAGGCTAGAGGCCGTATCTTCTCTTGTATCCAGGCTAGAGGCCGTATCTTCTCTTGTATCCAGGCTAGAGGCCGTATCTCATCTTGTATCCAGGATAGAGGCCGTATCTCATCTTGTATCCAGGCTAGAGTCCCTATCTCATCTTGTATCCAGGCTAGAGGCCGTATCTCATCTTGTATCCAGGATAGAGGCTGTATCTCATCTTGTATCAAGGCTAGAGGCAATATCTCATCTTGTATCCAGGCTAGAGGCCGTATCTCATCTTGTATCCAGGCTAGAGGCCGTATCTCATCTTGTATCCAGGATAGAGGCCGTATCTCATCTTGTATCAAGGCTAGAGGCAATATCTCATCTTGTATCCAGGCTAGAGGCTGTATCTCATCTTGTATCCAGGCTAGAGGCTGTATCTTCTCTTGTATCCAGGCTAGAGGCTGTATCTTCTCTTGTATCCAGGCCGTATCTTATCTTGTATCAAGGCTAGAGGCCGTATCTCATCTTGTATCAAGGCTAGAGACTGTATCTCATCTTGTATCCAGGCTAGAGGCCGTATCTCATCTTGTATCCAGGCTAGAGGCCGTATCTCATCTTGTATCCAGGGTAGAGGGATACTAAACCCTGCCGTATGCTGTCAATTACGTACTGAAGATCTCTCTATAGTTTGCGAGTTAAAGGGGTTGTCCCACTTCGCATTTTCATACTTACCTGCTGCAAGTCCGCAATTCACTTCCTGGATTATGGCTGGGGGCGGGCTTCATCTTGATTGAAGTCTTCTCCCGGCCGGGCCGCAGGCTAGACTGAACACACAACCCGGCCGCGCATGCGCCATGGCGATATAGTACAGTGCGCGTTCGCAGCTCTGTACTATACTGCATAGGAAAAAGTCACCATGGCGCATGCGCGGCGGCGTGTGCGTTCAGGACAACGCGCGGACCGGCTGGAAGAAAAGGTGTCGTCTTTTGCGCAAGCGTGGCCACCGTGATTCGAGTGAAGAGCGGTGGCCGTAACCAGGGGAGACCGAATGACAACAATCAGGTAAGTGGGGATGAATTTCTTAAAAAGGGTGGGAATTGGGTAATTAAATATATTTACAAAAATGATCACTGTCAAATCATTAACGGATTTAACAGTAATCATTATGATGGGAATACCCCTTTAAGTTCTTCGGTCTATACCACCATGATTCCTAGCAGCACTTTGTATATGTTTCTTCAGTTCACACCTATATATATACGGTATATGTCTGTTTGCACCTTTGTTTTCTCACACTGATATTGTTTAAAGAGACCATATTGAACTGCCTGCAGTCACCACTAGGTGGCGCTCCCTGCAAATGGCTTTACACTGAACTCATTGGGAGCTGTAAAAATCTGTATACAGTGAGCTCCCCCTAGTGGCAGATTCATGAAATCACAATTGGCCCTAGGCGATAGTTCTTGCTTATCAGGGTCATTCATTACCTACGTATAGTGCTGAAGTCTCCGCTTGTTCCTCCTCCTGACCTGATATACGTAAGGAACGAGGAATACGCCATTATATAACAACACCACTGCTCTCATCAGCGGAGGAGGGGGCTTCTGGTCCTGAGGCCGGTGATGTCATCCCTCTTCTGGTCTCTTATGAAATATGGCACCCACAGTCCGATCCAATCCCCCAGTATGGTTGTCATCTATTTATGACACAGTGCCGTAGTCTCTGCTGTAGCTCTCCAGCTGTTGAAAAACTATAACCCCCAACAGCCAGAGTCTTCTAGACAGGGGCGTAGCTAAAGGCTCATGGGCCCAGGTGCAAGAGTTCAGCTTGGGCCCCCCTTACCTCAGTGCTTTGTGTGTCTTCTTATGCAGCACAGGTGTCTTTGGGCCCCTTCAGGCTCCTGGGCCCGGTAGCAACTGCTACCTCTGCACCCCCTATAGCTACGCCCCCGCTTCTAGAATATTTTGCAGTACTACATGACCTAACAGGCAAGCCACGACTTCTGTGCCGTCGCTGTGCTGTAAATGTACACTACCAATGATCACCACCAGAGGGCGATGTAATGCGCCTTTAAACAGACATTTCCATATTTTCTTCATCACTTATAGCAGGCATGCTCAACCTGCGGCCCTCCAGCTGTTGCAAAACTACAACTCCCATCATTCCTGGACAGCCTACAGCTATCAGCCTGCAGAAGGGCATGGTGAGAGTTGTAGTTTTACAACAGCTGGAGGGCCGCAGGTTGAGCCTCCCTGACTTTTAGCAACCCAGAAGTGAATATTCTTTATATGATATTATATGGTGGATGGTTTTCTGGATATGTTCTAGCTTTCAGTATGGGAGTCTGCCAGGTAAACATACACCCATAGAGGTGAATGGGGAGAGACACTCCGAGAACTGTCTGGAGGTGCGTACACCTACATACCACATATTCTTATTCATGTATGTCAGTATACACTGCTTTGTTTGCATTCTATTCAGGTCTGTACTTTCTATCTATATATATATGTATCACTTTAATTGCAATGAATCATGTTCTCCACCTACTAATTGTCTATAATATGCCTTTTTGGTCATGTATGTTTCATGGCCGCCGTGTGTGGCTTGTACTGCAGGGTTTAATGATTAGTGTCATTATAAACTGCTGGCTTGGGAGTTCTATTCATTTTGCAGTCCCATAGAAGACGCAGCCTGCACAAGTATGGAGGTCAAACCTTTTAGAACTGAAAGTTGGGAATATTCCGGGAAGATATTTCCAAGCCTCCTTGATAGTACATGACAATACTGCCCCCGGTGGACATATTAATAATGCGCTATAGAACACACACGTCCTCAGTCTGTTTTATTTCATAATTAAATATTTACATTTATCATTTTCAAGCAATTCTCTGCACCGTCCCTTTAACTACCTCTTAAAGCCACAGCAGATCATTTGAATTCTAAACTATTCAATGGCATCTACAGTAAAGGATATAATAAAGTGGCGCAGAGTCTAATGAAGGGTTAAGGACTCCAGATTGCACATTGTGTTTTGCTCTCCTGTGGGACGACTGATGGCGTCTAAGGGGAGCATCGTATCGGTTTCCAGACAACCTGAAAGGGTTAATTGGATTTAGGAATAGACCGCTCCCCGAACTTGAAGCTTTAGTCAATTATCTGCCAAACGCGGGGCCCCTAAAACCAGCAGGGGAGCCACATGATGGAACTGAAAGCGGTGGTGGTCAAGGCTCCCGCCAGCAAACCCAGCGCCATCTGTTCGCCTAACGAATCACGGTTGTCCCTGACAATCACTTGCGTCACTCCGGGACCTAGAGCGAGAAATAAAATCACCGAAATCAGAAGGTTCAGAGGCGGAAAAAAAATACTCCTGTGCTGGTCCTCACACAGCAGCGGGGGTGTTACAGTGTGTCAGCGCAGACAAATCTCTCTCCTCACCTGGATATACATACACTGATACACTGTAACAAGCCTTCAGCTGTGTGAGCTAGATACGTTCAGAAGAAATGCCAGCAGTGATTTCATTCACTGACAGAAAACAAAGATCTTAAAATATTCTACCGTTTTCAAACCGGCACCTGGATCTGAATACTTTTGTAATTGCATGTCATTAAGAATTTAGCATAACCACTGAGCTATCCGATAAAATGTATCTGTATAGCGCCACCTGCTGTTTGTCCTTTTTCTTATTTCTTTGTCCTGCTCATTGCGATGGTCGCACATGCTCAGTTTCATCCTTCAACTGCCTGAGTTGTGATAGGGAGAGAATGGACACGCCTCCTGAGCTGTGATAGGGAGAGAATGGACACGCCTCCTGAGCTGTGATAGGGAGAGAATGGACACGCCTCCTGAGCTGTGATAGGGAGAGAATGGGCACGCCCCCTGAGCTGTGATAGGGAGAGAATGGGCACACCTCCTGAGCTGTGATAGGGAGAGAATGGACACGCCTCCTGAGCTGTGATAGGGAGAGAATGGCCACGCCTCCTGAGCTGTGATAGGGAGAGAATGGGCACACCTCCTGAGCTGTGATAGGGAGAGAATGGGCACGCCCCCTGAGCTGTGATAGGGAGAGAATGGACGCGCCCCCTGAGCTGTGATAGGGAGAGAATGGCCACGCCTCCTGAGCTGTGATAGGGAGAGAATGGACACGCCTCCTGAGCTGTGATAGGGAGAGAATGGACACGCCCCCTGAGCTGTGATAGGCAGAGAGCTGTAGCAGAAAATGAATGGGGAGATTTCTGGATCCATGTGAGGTACAGGGCTGGTTCTAGCTTTTTTAGAAAGTGATTGTCATGTACTATGTGATGTCTGATTTTCATTTTGTATATTAGTCATGGAACAACCCCTTTAAATAATAGTGTAAAAGCTAAAATTTCTTGTTATTCCACCCTACATTGTAATGACGCTCCATGACCACTAGATGGCAGTATAATGCTTCCAGAACAATTCACATCCAGAAGTGCAAGCAGGAAACCATGAACCCAGCGATTAGGGATGAGCGAATCGACTTCGGATGAAACATCCGAATAATAATAACGTCATAAATTAATTTGTACTGTAAAAAAAACATTTCCCGACAGTGGTACAAATGAATTTATGAAGTTATTACCCGAAGTCTCGCGAGACTACGCGAAGCAGTAACTTCGGCTCATCGGAGCCAATACATTCTAATACTGTACGGAGCTCCTGCTTCGTACAGTATTGGAACGAGGTTTTATGCGAATCGATTTCGGATGTTTCATCTGAAGTCGATTCGCTCATCCCTACCAGCGATTGTCCCCAATGTATTCAGTAATAGGATTGGGGAGGGGGATATCATCATTATCAGAAGCGTAATTTGAAGGCCCTGGGCCCCAAATGCAAAATCTGTGGGCCCCGCACCCACCATGTGCCATTTATATTACTACTGTCTTCTTATAGGGCTGAGGGCCCTTTGGGGTCCTCTTAAAGGGTTTCTGTCACATGAAAAATGGGTATTAAGCTGGCTGACATGCTTAGCGATGTGCTAATGCCAGCTGAACATAACTATATTAGTGCCATCTCACTGCCCGCCGCCGTTATTGAGAAAAACAAACTTTTATAATATGCTAATTAGCCTCTAGGAGCGTTGTACCTGCTCCTAGAGGCTCCGTTCTCCCACCTCTGGCAACGCCCTGCTTCACTAGATTGACAGGGCCAGGCAGCGTTGGTGTCCTACCTCCGGCCCTGTCTGCAGTGTAAATCTTGCGCCTGTGCCGCCCCGTTCAGTATTCGGCGCAGGCGCAGTGAGTGAGGGGTGCTAGCTGGCTGCCAGCTTCCTCACTGCGCCTGCGCTGAATACTGAAATCTCCCCAGCGCACAGGGTCGGCAGGAGGAGGTGAACGCTGCTTGGCCCTGTCAATCTAGTGAAGCAGGGCGTGGCCAGAAGTGGAAGAACGGAGCCTCTAGGAGCAGGGGCAACGCCCCCCCCACACCTCCCCCCCTGCTCCTAGGGGCTAATTAGCATATTATAAAAGTTAGTTTTTTCTCAATAACGGCGGCAGGCAGTGAGATGGCGCTAATATAGTTATGTTCAGCGGACATTAGCACATCGCTAACGTCAGCCATCTTAATACCCATTTTTCAGGTGACAGAAACCCTTTAAGCACCAAGCTCCTTTTGTAAGTGCAACCTCTGCACCTCCTATAGTTACACCCCTCTGTTAGCCTATATTCATTCCATTGTCCAAAACAATGCTGCTATTTGGAAACCATCAACAAGCTGCTGCTAACGGACTGTCCACTGTCAAAACTAATTGTTATGTTAATCTACTATAAAAAAATATATATATATTTAAAAATTTAATCTCCTGCCGTTTTGTGTATTCAACTCCCATGCAGACTTATGGACCTCCATAGCTCATGGCTGATCCTACAGTGATGCACCCGTCTGGCCATCCACCTACTAATCTAGAGGTAGGGGGCAGATGAATGGGGGCAGTCACAGGATCAGACGACACAGGGTTTGTTGTCTGTTCCCGTGGAGACGTATAATTCTGCACTGAAGCTGTATACACATAACGAAAATAATGTTTTAGTATAGACAGTTTGCAAAGTGGCCTCAGATTTCATTTTACATGCATCAGAGAAGTACAAAGATGTATATAGGCCATAAATTCACAGAGTAAGGGTGTTAGCAGCAGGTAACCTCCTTGCTGACAGTTTCCGGGTAGTAAAAAATTATTTATATTGATCAGGACTCATGGGGCATTTTTATGCCACCACTGACTCGTCTCTGGAGCTGCAGACTTTCGCTGATGTCATCGCTTCATGTCTGCAGCTGTAGGACGAGACTCAGGCGGCCACTCGAAGAAATGAGTAATCTGGCTCATATCTGTAGAACGTACCGTAGCCATGCTCGTAGTAGCCAGGATTGATGTACACAGCCTGATGAGAGTTCACTGGAACGGTGTGGTAGTTGTCGTCATATGGATTATATATGTAGACCTGGAGAGAGCAGAGCAGATATCACCGCCATATACTGCACTTATAGCATTTCACTCAAGAGATTATACACAGTCATGCAGGAGCTTATATTCTGCGCCGATTACTCTGATAATATGTCTTTATAATAGTCAGAGGTTTGTTCTTCTCATACACGGATCCAAATCCCCTGCATGGCTATAAATAAAACTGCCAGCAGCCTCCACCAGAGGGAGCTCACTGCATATTGTGCCATTATTGAGTTCAATGTATGAACAGTATACAGTAAGCTCCTGAGCTCCCTCTAGTGGTGACTGTATAAATCACATGCAGTAAGCTCCTGAGCTTTCTCTAGTGGTGGCTGTATAAATCACATGCAGTAAGCTCCTGAGCTTTCTCTAGTGGTGGCTGTATAAATCACATGCAGTAAGCTCCTGAGCTTTCTCTAGTGGTGGCTGTATAAATCTCATGCAGTAAGCTCCTGAGCTCCCTCTAGTGGTGGCTGTATACATCACATGCAGTAAGCTCCTGAGCTTTCTCTAGTGGTGACTGTATAAATCACATGCAGTAAGCTCCTGAGCTTTCTCTAGTGGTGGCTGTATAAATCACATGCAGTAAGCTCCTGAGCTTTCTCTAGTGGTGGCTGTATAAATCTCATGCAGTAAGCTCCTGAGCTCCCTCTAGTGGTGGCTGTATACATCACATGCAGTAAGCTCCTGAGCTTTCTCTAGTGGTGACTGTATAAATCACATACAGTAAGTTCCTGAGCTTTCTCTAGTGGTGGCTGCATACATCACATGCAGTAAGTTCCTGAGCTTTCTCTAGTGGTGGCTGTATACATCACATGCAGTAAGCTCCTGAGCTCCCTCTAGTGGTGGCTGTATAAATCACATGCAGTAAGCTCCTCAGCTCCCTCTAGTGGTGGCTGTATAAACCAGATGCAGTAAGCTCCTGAGCTCCCTCTAGTGGTGGCTGTATAAATCACATGCAGGAAGGTCCTCAGCTCCCTCTAGTGGTGGCTGTATAAATCACATGCAGTAAGCTCCTGAGCTCCCTCTAGTGGTGGCTGTATACATCACATGCAGTAAGCTCCTGAGCTCCCTCTAGTGGTGGCTGTATAAATCACATGCAGTAAGCTCCTGAGCTCACTCTAGTGGTGGCTGTATACATCACATGCAGTAAGCTCCTGAGCTCCCTCTAGTGGTGGCTGTATAAATCACATGCAGTAAGCTCCTGAGCTCCCTCTAGTGGTGGCTGTATACATCACATGCAGTAAGCTCCTGAGCTTTCTCTAGTGGTGGCTATATAAATCACATGCAGTATTCCCCTGAGCATTCTCTAGTGGTGGCTGTATACATCACATGCAGTAAGCTCCTGAGCTCCCTCTCCTGGGGGCTGTATAAATCACATGAAATTAACTCCTTAGCTCCCTCTAGTGGTGGCTCTATAAATCATATGCAGTAAACTCCTGAGCTCCCTCTAGTGGTGGCTGTATACATCACATGCAGTAAGCTCCTAAGCTTTCTCTAGTGGTGGCTGTATACGTCACATGCAGTAAGCTCCTGAGCTCCCTCTAGTGGTGGCTGTATACATCACATGCAGTAAGCTCCTGAGCTCCCTCTAGTGGTGGCTGTATAAATCACATACAGTAAGCTCCTGAGCTCCCTCTGTGGTGGCTGTATACATCACATACAGTAAGCTCCTGAGCTCCCTCTAGTGGTGGCTGTATACATCACATGCAGTAAGCTCCTGAGCTCCCTCTATTATAAATCACATACAGTAAGCTCCTGAGCTCCCTCTGTGGTGGCTGTATACATCACATACAGTAAGGTCCTGAGCTCCCTCTAGTGGTGGCTGTATACATCACATGCAGTAAACTCCTGAGCTCCCTCTAGTGGTGGCTGTATACATCATATGCAGTAAGCTCCTAAGCTTTCTCTAGTGGTGGCTGTATACATCACATGCAGTAAGCTCCTGAGCTCCCTCTAGTGGTGGCTGTATACATCACATGCAGTAAGCTCCTGAGCTCCCTCTAGTGGTGGCTGCATACATTTTTATATTTGGGAATTGTCTTTCTTTATGGCCATGAGATTTACCATTATAATTTGGATATTACTACAAGAATATAATCTGATTCGCACACAAATTATTGCCTCCATTCCCGTACTGTTTGTTTTTTGGAGTTTTTTTGTTATATGTGGTCCCCGATAAACTGACCCCAGAAAACAGTTCAGAGAAACGCGTTGGTACAAAGTTTGCATTCCTGGGACATATGGTTTGTGCTCCTTTCTTTTCCACTGGTGATCAAAGCCTGGAGGCCACTGCTTTATTTTGGAGCATATATGTATTATGTGCGATTATTTTTGTTATAACTTTATTATTTTCTGATACATGCTTGACTTATGACATTACTATTGGACTGTAGTCATACACCCACCATGACCCATGACCCACCCCGTGACGACTTACCGGCTGGGATCTTGCGTCCAGTAAAGCAAACTTCCAAGCACTTAAAACAATAAGAAAAGAAAGAAAATGGAAGTAGTATGAACTTCTTGTTACATACATAATAGCTACAGCAGCACAGAGTGTTTCAGAACAATTCCACACGTCACTCAACCTGTTTACTGGTGTGCTGAGTAGTAGTTGCCAATTTCAACCATTGTTTCACCCCAGGTCGGATGTTGGACATGTGGTGGTGAAGGTGGGGGTGGTAGTGTCCCTATTACAGGACATTTACGGGTTATATGGAGGAAAAGGGGGTCAATAGTCAAGTCTGTATTCAAAATGCTGCCAGTGACTCCACCAGCAGAATAGTGAGTGCAGCTCTGGAGTATAATACAGGATGTAACTCAGGATCAGTACAGGATAAGTAATGTAATGTATGTCCACAGTGTCTGCACCAGCAGAATAGTGAGTGCAGCTCTGGAGTATAATACAGGATGTAACTCAGGATAAGAACAGGATAAGTAATGTATGTACACAGTGACTGCACCAGCAGAATAGTGAGTGCAGCTCTGGAGTATAAGACAGGATGTAACTCAGGATCAGTACAGGATAAGTAATGTAATGTATGTACACAGTGACTCCACCAGCAGAATAGTGAGTGCAGCTGTGGAGTATAATACAGGATGTAACTTAGGATCAGTACAGGATAAGTAATGTAATGTATGTACACAATGACTGCACCAGCAGAATAGTGAGTGCAGCTCTGGAGTATAATACAGGATGTGAATCAGGATCAGTACAGGAGAAGTAATGTATGTACACAGTGACTGCACCAGCAGAATAGTGAGTGCAGCTCTGGAGTATAATACAGGATGTGAATCAGGATCAGTACAGGAGAAGTAATGTATGTACACAGTGACTGCACCAGCAGAATAGTGAGCGCAGCTCTGGAGTATAATACAGAATGTAACTCAGGATCAGTACAGGATAAGTAATGTAATGTATGTACACAGTGACTGCACCAGCAGAATAGTGAGTGCAGCTCTCGAGTATAATACCGGATGTTACTCAGGATCAGTACAGGATAAGTAATGTATGTACACAGTGACTGCACCAGCAGAATAGTGAGTGCAGCTCTGGAGTATATTACAGAATGTAACTCAGGATCAGTACAGGATAAGTAATGTATGTACACAGTGACTGCACCAGCAGAATAGTGAGTGCAGCTCTGGAGTATAATACAGGATGTAACTCAGGATCAGTACAGGATAAGTAATGTATGTACACAGTGACTGCACCAGCAGAATAGTGAGTGCAGCTCTGGAGTATAATACAGGATGTAACTCAGGATCAGTACAGGATAAGTAATGTAATGTATGTACACAGTGACTGCACCAGCAGAATAGTGAGTGCAGCTCTGGAGTATAATACAGGAGGTATCTCAGGATCAGTACAGGATAAGTAATGTATGTACACAGTGACTGCACCAGCAGAATAGGGAGTGCAGCTCTGGAGTATAATACAGGATGTAATTCAGGATCAGTATAGGATAAGTAATGTAATGTATGTACACAGTGACTGCACCAGCAGAATAGTGAGTGCAGCTCTGGAGTATAATACAGGATGTAATTCAGGATCAGTATAGGATAAGTAATGTAATGTATGTACACAGTGACTCCACCAGCAGAATAGTAAGTGCAGCTCTGGAGTATAATACAGGATGTAACTCAGGATCAGTGCAGGATAAGTAATGTATGTACACAGTGACTGCACCAGCAGAATAGGGAGTGCAGCTCTGGAGTATAATACAGGATGTAACTCAGGGTCAGTACAGGATAAGTAATGTATGTACACAGTGACTCCACCAGCAGAATAGTGAGTGAAGCTCTGGAGTATAATACAGGATGTAACTCAGGATCAGTACAGGATAAGTAATGTATGTACACAGTGACTGCACCAGCAGAATAGTGAGTGCAGCTCTGGAGTATAATACAGGATGTAACTGAGGATCGGTACAGGATAAGTAATGTAATGTATGGTACACAGTGACTGCTCCAGCAAAATAGTGAGTGCAGCTCTGGAGTATAATACAGGATGTAACTCAGGATCAGTGCAGGATAAGTAATGTATGTACACAGTGACTGCACCAGCAGAATAGTGAGTGCAGCTCTGGAGTATAATACAGGATGTAACTCAGGATCAGTACAGGATAAGTAATGTAATGTATGTACACAGTGACTGCACCAGCAGAATAGTGAGTGCAGCTCTGGAGTATAATACAGGATGTAACTCAGGATCAGTACAGGATAAGTAACGTATGTACACAGTGACTCCACCAGCAGAATAGTGAGTGCAGCTCTGGAGTATAATACAGGATGTAACTCAGGATCAGTGCAGGATAAGTAATGTAATGTATGTACACAGTGACTCCACCAGCAGAATAGTGAGTGCAGCTCTGGAGTATAATACAGGATGTAACTGAGGATCGGTACAGGATAAGTAATGTAATGTATGGTACACAGTGACTGCTCCAGCAGAATAGTGAGTGCAGCTCTGGAGTATAATACAGGATGTAACTCAGGATCAGTGCAGGATAAGTAATGTATGTATACAGTGACTGCACCAGCAGAATAGTGAGTGCAGCTCTGGAGTATAATACAGGATGTAACTCAGGATCAGTACAGGATAAGTAATGTAATGTATGTACACAGTGACTGCACCAGCAGAATAGTGAGTGCAGCTCTGGAGTATAATACAGGATGTAACTCAGGATCAGTGCAGGATAAGTAATGTATGTACACAGTGACTCCACCAGCAGAATAGTGAGTGCAGCTCTGGAGTATAATACAGGATGTAACTCAGGATAAGTACAGGATAAGTAATGTATGTACACAGTGACTCCACCAGCAGAATAGTGAGTGCAGCTCTGGAGTATAATACAGGATGTAACTCAGGATCAGTACAGGATAAGTAATGTATGTACACAGTGACTCCACCAGCAGAATAGTGAGTGCAGCTCTGGAGTATAATACAGGATGTAACTCAGGATCAGTACAGGATAAGTAATGTAATGTATGTACACAGTGACTGCACCAGCAGAATAGTGAGTGCAGCTCTGGAGTATAATACAGGATGTAACTCAGGATCAGTACAGGATAAGTAATGTATGTACACAGTGACTGCAGCAGCAGAATAGTGAGTGCAGCTCTGGAGTATAATACAGGATGTAACTCAGGATCAGTACAGGATAAGTAATGTATGTACACAGTGACTCCACCAGCAGAATAGTGAGTGCAGCTCTGGAGTATAATACAGGATGTAACTCAGGATCAGTACAGGATAAGTAATGTATGTACACAGTGACTGCACCAGCAGAATAGTGAGTGCAGCTCCGGAGTATAATACAGGATGTAACTCAGTATCAGTATAGGATAAGTAATGTATGTACACAGTGACTGCACCAGCAGAATAGTGAGTGCAGCTCTGGAGTATAATACAGGATGTAACTCCAGGATCAGTACAGGATAAGTAATGTATGTACACAGTGACTGCACCAGCAGAATAGTGAGTGCAGCTCTGGAGTATAATACAGGATGCAACTCAGGATCAGTACAGGATAAGTAATGTATGTACACAGTGACTGCACCAGCAGAATAGTGAGTGCAGCTCTGGAGTATAATACAGGATGTAACTCAGGATCAGTACAGGATAAGTAATGTATGTACACAGTGACTGCACCAGCAGAATAGTGAGTGCAGCTCTGGAGTATAATACAGGATGCAACTCAGGATCAGTACAGGATAAGTAATGTATGTACACAGTGACTGCACCAGCAGAATAGTGAGTGCAGCTCTGGAGTATAATGCAGGATGTAACTCAGGATCAGTACAGGATAAGTAATGTATGTACACAGTGACTGCACCAGCAGAATAGTGAGTGCAGCTCTGGAGTATAATACAGGATGTAACTCAGGATCAGTACAGGATAAGTAATGTATGTACACAGTGACTGCTCCAGCAGAATAGTGAGTGCAGCTCTGGAGTATAATACAGGATGTAACTCAGGATCAGTACAGGATAAGTAATGTATGTACACTGTGACTGCACCAGCAGAATAGTGAGTGCAGCTCTGGGGTATAATACAGGATGTAACTCAGGATAAGTACAGGATAAGTAATGTGTGTACACAGTGACTGCACCAAATAGAATACAAAAGTAAAATCAAGCACAATGTAACATTATTCTGCAAGGATGTAATATATAAACTAATTCTATATTCAGTACATTAGGTGAATATTAGTTACTTTGCAAATAAACCTACTCATTCACTTCATTACAGTTTGTGCTGACTAACTTTGTCTTTTGCACCAGCTGAATAGTGATTGCAGCTCTGGAGTATAATACAGAACGTAATTTAGTACAATCATGTATGAAATGATAAGGGAATCACATCAGGGAAATTAAAGGTTAAAACCAGCCGGGTTATCTGAGTACAAGGGTCCTGCCCTGTCTGTGGCCATATACTCACACAGCATCGTCCCCACTCTCTGCACACAGCAGCAGCCGGGAGCGACCCCTCATCTCTATGGTCAGTAATGAATCCCGGTTACTTCCCTCCGGAGGCTCAATATCTGAAGGGAAGACAAGACATTTCTCTATTACTGTCCCGATAGACGGAGAAACACTACAAGGTATAACCTGGGTATGTCCTGTGTATAATTATATATGTACAGCTGGTATAAGTTATACATCTTCCTGTGTATAGTGATGTGGAGCATGCTGGTATAACCTGGGTATCTCCTGTATATAATTCTATATGTACAGCTGGTATAACCTGGGTATCTCCTGTATATAATTATATATGTACAGCTGGTATAAGTTATACATCTTCTTGTATATAGTGATATGGACCATGCTGATATAACCTGGGTATCTCCTGTATATAATTATATATGTACAGCTGGTATAAGTTATACATCTTCTTGTATATAGTGATATGGAGCATGCTGGTATAACCTGGGTACCTCCTGTGTATAATTATATATATAGAGCTGGTATAAGTTATACATCTTGTATATAGTGATATGGACCATGCTGGTATAACCTGGGCATCCCCTGTATATAATTATATATGTACAGCTGGTATAAGTTATACATCTTCTGTATATAGTGATATGGAGCATGCTGGTATAACCTGGGCATCTCCTGTATGATTATGTATGTACAGCTGGTATAAGTTATACATCTTCTGTATATAGTGATATGGAGCATGCTGGTATAACCTGGGCATCTCCTGTATGATTATGTATGTACAGCTGGTATAACCTGGGCATCCCCTGTATATGATTATATATGTACAGCTGGTATAAGTTATACATCCTCCTGTATATAGTGATATGGACCATGCTGGTATAACCTGGGCAGTGGGCACCTCCTGTATATAATTATATATGTACAGCTGGTATAAGTTATACATCCTCCTGTGTATAGTGATATGGAGCATGCTGATATAACCTGGGTATTTCCTGTGTATAATTATATATGTACAGCTGTATTAACCTGGGTATCTCCTGTATATAGTGATATGGACCATGCTGGTATAACCTGGGCATCTCCTGTGTATAATTATAAATGTACAGCTGGTATAACCTGGGTATCTCCTGTATATAGTGATATGGACCATGCTGGTATAACCTGGGCATCTCCTGTATATAATTATATATGTACAGCTGGTATAAGTTATACATCTTCTTGTATATAGTGATATGGACCATGCTGGTATAACCTGGGCATCGTCTGGTTATATTTTTATAATAACACTTCTAGTATTCTAATAATGAGTATACAATACTAGAGATTACAGTTGTCACTCACCTTCACACTCTTGCCCGGCCCTGACATTCAAACAATTATTTGTCAGTAGGATCCGTTCCTCCATGTTTCGGCGACTTTCATCAGGATAATAGACCAGACCGCCATCCAGCCACAGGTCAAACCACTGCTTTTTCCATCTCCGCAAAACAGAGCCTATAGAAAATGGTGGTGAATACAATTCCTCTGCAACTCCTATAGTCACGCCCCTGGCTTATCCCCGTGCTTCAGAATCCTTGTACCCATTGTTATGAGCCCCATTTATAAATTCCATGTTCTTTATTCTTTTGTGTTATTTCATAAAGATCGCTAATGTCTGCTATGTTCTCCTCACATGTCATTATACCCATATTCTGGGGTACACAGTGTGGTAGGAGCCTCCACTTACTTTGTCTCCAGAGCCACCCGCTCTTCACCAAAGCCATTTCCTCCTGGTTTTTCCCCTGCAAAAGATATCATAGTAAGAGCCAAATACAGATCTATTAGTTCAGTAGGAGCTGTATAATCTGTATGTAGAGAGCTCCCTCTAGTGGTGGCTGTATAATCTGTATGCAGTGAGCTCCCTGTAGTGGTGGCTGTATAATCTGTATGCAGTGAGCTCCCCCTAGTGGTGGCTGTATAATCTGTATGTAGAGAGCTCCCCCTAGTGGTGGCTGTATAATCTGTATGCAGTGAGCTCCCTCTAGTGGTGGCTGTATAATCTGTATGTAGAGAGCTCCCTCTAGTGGTGGCTGTATAATCTGTATGCAGTGAGCTCCCTCTAGTGGTGGCTGTATAATCTGTATGTAGTGAGCTCCCCCTAGTGGTGGCTGTATAATCTGTATGTAGTGAGCTCCCTCTAGTGGTGGCTGTATAATCTGTATGTAGTGAGCTTCCTCTAGTGGTGGTTGTATAATCTGTATGTAGTGGGCTCCCCCTAGTGGTGGCTATATAATCTGTATGTAGTGAGCTTCCTCTAGTGATGGCGGTATAATCTGTAAGGCCTCTTTCACACGGGCGTCATGTTTGACACCCGGATAAGAGGCGGGTACGTTGCGGGATTATGCGCGTTTTTCCCGCGCGGGTGCAAACATTTTTAACGCGTTTTGCACGCGTGTGAGAAAAAACGCCATGTTTGGTACCCAACCCGAAGCCGGACTTTATCACTGAAGTCCGGTTTCGGGTCTTCTGGAGAATTTATTATTTTCCCTTATAACATGGTTATAAGGGAAAATAATAGCATTCTTAATAAAGAATGCATTGTAAAATGAAGTGGAAGGGGTTAAAAATAATAAAATTTAACTTACCTTAGCCACTTGTTCGCGTAGTTGCGATCTGTCTTCTCTCTTCATGCTTTAATAACTAAAGGACCTGTGATGACATCACATCACATGGTCCAATCACATGGGTGAACTTATGGTAAGATGGACCATGTGATTGGACCATGTGATGTGACGTCATCACAGGTCCTTTAGATCTTAGCTGATGCAGGGAAAGAGAGGAGAGATCGCAACTACGCGATCAAGTGGCTAAGGTAAGTTAACTTTTATTATTTTTAACCCCCTCCACTTCATTTTACAATGAATTCTTTATTAAGAATGCTATTATTTCCCCCTTATAACCATAATATAAGGGAAAATAATAGCGATCGGGTCCCGTTGCTAAGCAACCATGCGGTAAAATCGCACTGCATCCGCACTTGCTTGCGGATGCTTGCGATTTTCCCGCAGCCCCATTCACTTCTAAGGGGCCTGCGTTGCGTGAAAAACGCACAATATAGAGCATGCTGTGATTTTCACGCAACGCAGAAGTGATGCGTGAAAATCACTGCTCATGTGCACAGCCCCATAGAAATGAATAGGTCCGGATTCAGTGCGGGTGCAATGCGTCCTCCTCACGCATTGCACCTGCACGGAAAACTCGCCCGTGTGAAAGGGGCCTAAGTAGTGATCTCCCCCTAGTGGAGGCTGTATAATCTGTATGTAGTGAGCTCCCTCTAATGGTGTCTATATAAATCTGTATACAGCTGTCATTAGGGGGAGCTTAATACATACAGATTATACAGCCACCACTAGAGGGAGTTTACTACATACAGATTATATAGCCACCACTAGGGGAAGGTCACTACATACTGATTACACAGCCACCACTAGGTGGAGCACACTGTATACAGATTATAGACACCAGTAGGTGGAGCTCAGTACATACAGATAATAAAGTCACCACTAGGGGGAGCTCAGCGCATACAGATTATACAGCCACCACTAAGGAGTTCTCAATACATACAGATTATATAGCCACCACTATGGGGAGCTCAGTACATACAGCCACCACTAGGGGGAGTTCACTACATACAGATTATATAGCCACCACTAAGGGGAGTTCACTACATACAGATTATGCAGCCACCACTAGAGGGAGCTCATTACATACAGATTATACAGCCACCACTAGAGGGATCTCACTACATACAGATTATACAGTCACCACTAGAGGGAGCTCACTACATAAAGATTATACAGCCACCACTAGAGGGAGCTCACTACATACAGATTATAGTCACCACTAGAGGGAGGTCACTACATACAGATTATATAGCCACCACTAGAGGGAGCTCACTACATACAGATTATACAGCAATCACTAGAGAGAGGGAGCGCACTACATGCAGATTATACAGCAACACTAAGGGGAGCTCACTACATACAGATGTATACAATCAACACTAGGGAGCGCTGACTACATACAGATTAGACAGCCACCACTAGAGGGAGCTCACTATATACAGATTAGACAGCCACCACTAGGGGAAGCTCACTACATACATTTTATACAGTCACCACTACAGGGAGCTCACTACATACAGATTATAGAAACATAGAAACATAGAATGTGTCGGCAGATAAGAACCATTTGGCCCATCTAGTCTGCCCAATATACTGAATACTATGAATAGCCCCCGGCCCTATCTTATATGAAGGATGGCCTTATGCCTATCCCATGCATGCTTAAACTCCTTCACTGTATTTGCAGCTACCACTTCTGCAGGAAGGCTATTCCATGCGTCCACTACTCTCTCAGTAAAGTAATACTTCCTGATATTACTTTTAAACCTTTGCCCCTCTAATTTAAAACTATGTCCTCTTGTAGCAGTTTTCTTCTTTTAAATATTCTCTCCTCTTTTACCGTGATGATTCCCTTTATGTATTTAACAGTTTCTATCATATCCCCTCTGTCTCTTCTTACTTCCAAGCTATACATGTTAAGGTCCTTTAACCTTTCCTGGTAAGTTTTGTCCTGCAATCCATGTACTAGTTTAGTAGCTCTTCTCTGAATATCCTTCTGCAGATCTGGTCTCCAGTACTGCACACAATACTCCCAATGAGGTCTCCCTAGTGCTCTGTAGAGCGGCACGAGCACCTCCCTCTTTCTACTGTTAATGCCTCTCCCTATACACCCAAGCATTCTGCTGGCTTTACCTGCTGCTCTATGACATTGTCTGCCCACCTTTAGGTCGTCTGATATAATGACCCCTAAATCCCTTTCCTCAGATACTGAGGTTAGGACTGTATCACTGATTTTATATTCTGCTCTTGGGTTTTTACGCCCCAGGTGCATTATCTTGCACTTATCGACATTAAATTTTAGTTGCCAGATTTTTGACCATTCCTCTAGTTTTCCTAAATCCTTTTCCATTTGGTGTATCCCTCCAGGAACATCAACCCTGTTACAAATCTTTGTGTCATCAGCAAAAAGACACACCTTACCATTGAGGCCTTCTGCAAGATTATACAGCCACCCAGCGGTGTAGCTATAGTGGAAGCAGGGAAAGCGTTGCTTTGGGGCCTGAACTAAAAAGGGGCTCACCCAGAAGGAGGACTATAAGATTTTATTGTCAGGGCCCACTCAACTGTATTATACAATGGCATAATATATAGTGACAGTATACACAGTGACATGACATACAGTATATACATATAGGAAATGGACGGAGTGGCTGCCTGGCCTCATCTGACAGAGTGATCTTGACTAGCCTTCTAAATATTTGCTGTGGTGCCCAGTCATTTTTAGCTACGCCACTGCAGCTACCACTACAGCAGGGAGCTCAATACATACAGATTATACAGCCACCACTAGAGGGAGTTTACTACATACAGATTATATAGCGACCACTAGGGAGAGGTCACTACATACTGATTACACAGCCACCACTAGGTGAAGCTCACTGTATACAGATTATAGACACCATTAGGGGGAGCTCACTACATACAGATAATACAGCCACCACTAGGGGGAGCTAACTACATACAGATTATACAGCCATCACTAGAGGGAGCACACTACATGCAGATTATACAACCACCACTAAGGGGAGCTCACTACATACAGATTATACAGCCACCACTAGAGAACGCTCACTACATACAGATTATACAGCCACCACTAAGGAGTTTTCAGTACATACAGATTATACAGCCACCACTATGGGGAGCTCAGTACATACAGCCACCAGTAGGGGGAGCACTAGGGAGAGCGAGTACGTACTCGCGGTCAGAAGAAGCGCAAGCCGCGCGAAACGGACGTCACCACCACTGCACGACGGGCGGTTGTCCCTCTCCCCCCCTCGCACCCACAGCGCAGTTTCATGCACTGATTCTGTTATTCCTTCAATAAAAGTATTCCCTTCCTTTCACCGGACTTGGGTGAGTGCCGCCACTTCTTTTATTTATCTTTGTTGCTTATCATATGGATGAGCTCACTACATACAGTTTATACAGCCACCACTAGAGGAAGCTCACTACATACAGATGTATACAATCACCACTAGGGAGCGCTTACTACATACAGATTAGACAGCCACCACTAGAGGGAGATCACTACATACAAATTAGACAACAACCACTACAGGGAGCTCACTATATACAGATTATACAGCCACCACTATGTGGAGCTCAAAACATAGAGCTACGACTAGGGGGAGCTCACTACATACAGATTATACAGCCACCACTA
The DNA here is from genome assembly GCA_033119425.1 of Bufotes viridis. Lineage (NCBI taxonomy): Eukaryota > Metazoa > Chordata > Amphibia > Anura > Bufonidae > Bufotes > Bufotes viridis. Next base: position 497,328,159 of record CM065591.1, on the reverse strand, counting down.
GGGAGAGCTCACTGCATACAGTTTATACAGCCACCATTAGAGGGAGCTCACTACATACAGATTATACAGCCACCACTAGAGGAAGCTCACTACATACAGATTATACAGCCACCACTAGAGGGAGCTCACTACATACAGATTATACAGCCATCACTAGAGGGAGCGCTTACTACATACAGATTAGACAGCCACTACTAGAGGGAGCTCACTACATACAGATTAGACAGCCACCACTAGGGGGAGCTCACTACATACAGAACAACTCCCATTGTATTATTTAATAAAACAATATGCTGATATCTCCCCCTAGTGGTGGCTGTAGGCAGACAGAAATTTCTCATGCAACTCGACAGGGGGAATTCATTAAGCCCTGTGTTTCATATGTAGTAAATCTACCATAAACCATACTATTGACTGTTACAGATTCCTGTCAGAGGTATGGCCCTTTAATAACCAGATTTGGCTCAGGAAAAGATTGACCGGCGCATGGTCGCTGGAAATCTCACCCGTTTCTACAGTAGAAGACGATGGTATCAGGTTCTGCGGCCGGAGATTTACTCGCTGTTCATTATGTCACTAGTAGAAAATGATTGTTTTGAAATTCAATCTGCAGAGGGGTTAATTCACTTACAGAGCGGCCCGGCCGGGGGCCCGCAGCCGCCGCTTCTTGTAGTAAGGATTTATAATGAGAAATGTAATTGTATTAACCGCGATAAGGAGGCAGTGTTATTAAATACGGAAAGGCTGGCGGTTGGCGCTGACACCCACACAGCCCCCCCCATGGCTTTCAGTATGATGCCGCATAATCAGTAACTCCATAAAGGACGGATGCTGAAGGAGCCTTGCTAACACCGATACCACACAATGTACAGATTTGGTAGCGGACTCATACGGCCAGTACTACAACCACCCACCCTTCATAGTGACATATGAGGCCCACATGGGATATTGCATCGCTAGGCAGTCACCGCTCAGAAGTACGGGACAGCTGAGGAACTAACCACTGCCATAGCAGACACAGCGGCTGTTACAGGGGCCCATGAATTGAAGGGCCACCACTGCTGCTGCACTGAGGGTCCTGACACCAGCCATCATCAGAAGCTTTTGGCACCAAGAGGTGAAGAGGATCTGGGATCGAAAGAGTGGTGAGTAAATAAAGGGGTCTGGTCTGGGGACTGAATTCATTTTGTGGTCTGGAGTCTGAATCTAGAACTCTGGTCCAGGGTCTGTAGTGTACGGATTTAATTTGGGGTCTGAATTCATTTTGGGCTCTGAATATAGGGATCTGATCTGGGATCTAAATTTATTTGGGGTGTCTGAAGTCAATTTGGGGTCCTTTCCTGGGTCTAAATTCATTTTGGGATCTGAGTTTAATTTGGGTCTGGATTTTTTTTTTCTGGGGTCTGAAGTTAGGGATCTGAAGTTAGGGATCTGGTCTGGGGTCTGAAGTTAGGGATCTGGTCTGGGGTCTGAAGTTAGGGATCTGGTCTGGGGTCTGAAGTTAGGGATCTGAAGTTAGGGATCTGGTCTGGGGTCTAAATTTATTTACAGTATCTAGATTTAATTTGAGGTTGTGTTCCTGGGTCTAAGATTATTTATGCGTCTGTTAATGGGGCCTTGATTTAATTTGGGGTCTGGTCTTGGGTTTGAATTTATTTAAAGGGCGTGGGTTGTGTTCTGGATTTAATTTGCATAGTTGCCAACTGTCCCGAATTTGCGGGGAGTTTCCGTGGTTTTCACAAACAGTCTTGGCAAATTTTGGAAGGCCGAAAATGGTTGGGGCTAACAATAACACCTCCCATAAATGGGCATTTCCTGACAGAACTGGGTGTTCCCAGGGGTGGGATTTTCAATGTCCCGACTTTTACCAACCTTAGGGTCCATTTAGACTTCCGTAAGTGTTTTGTGGTCTGCACATTGCGAATCCACAAACACGGTTACCAGCCGTGTGCGTTCTGCATTTTGCGGACCGCACATGGCCGGCCCTATGATTGAAATGCCTATTCTTGATTGCGGACAAGAATAGGACATGCTCTATCTTTTTTGCGGGCCGCGTCACAGAAATACGGATGTGGACAGCACACAGTCATGTCATGATTAAGGATCGCTATCGTGTTTGATCCGAAAAGCGTTAACTGGACTGTAACTGGCTTTTAACTGCACTGAATAATAAAGGTAACAATTTTAAAACCAAACTGGACCTTTTTTTCTTTTTCTATGTAATTCTGTGGTTCTCGGCGTGGTCCTTGCTAGGTGTGGCGGGGTGAGCACACCGTAATTCAATTTTGCTTATCTGGACAGCACACAGTGCCCACATTGAAATGAATGGGTCTGCACCCGTTGCGCAAAATTGTGAATGGATCCTAAACGGTGGTAAGCATGAATTTGGGGTCTCCGTCCATGAGAGTCTTTCTAGTGGCCAGTATTGGAGGGGTCCTGAGTAAAGACTATGCGCATTTTTGCAACTTTTTAAATCTTGATTAAAATCTCTCCCCCCATTTTGTGTATACAGCCCCAGCGCTGACCAATGTTTCACCATGACTACCAAAAAGTATAAGTCTGCATAGGAGTTGTGTACGCAAAATTTGGGGGGTTGTCACAGAGCCTATTTACAAGAATACTCTATCCTACCAATATAATCATTTACTGTGGTAGAAAACCCCCATGAGAAACGATCATCAGAAAACCAGAACAGGTCGGCCATTATTTAAGTCGAAATCATATCCAAATGGTAGCGGTGAAAACATGAGTATGAGTGGACATAAGGGCCCCTAGCAACAAGCTCACTGGTAGCCCATAGCAACCAATCACGGCTCAGCTTTCATTGCCAACGCTGCTCTGAAATCAATGAATGCTGAGCTGTGATTGGTTGCTATGGGTCTCAAGCCTAAACGAGGCCCATTATCTGAAAGGAGTTTCCACATAGAACATCATTATGACTGCACTGCTGCCAACAGTCCTGAATTTTCAGAGACAGTCCTGGCAAATTCAGGCGTTCCTAGCCAAAGTGGCTGTGGCTTGTGTAATCCCCACCTATACGGGTCCATTCCAACGTCCACAACTGTTTAGCGGTCCGCAAATTGCGGATCCGCAAAACACGGACATAGGCCATGTGCGTTCCACATTTTGCGGACCACATATGGCCAGCACTATGATAGACGGGATAGGCCATCAGTGTCACTCAGATCGGTGGTGGTCTAACTCCTGGCACACAATTAAGGGACTGTATCGCTGTGTCCACTTCATTCTTTGCCAGGCGCAGCACCCTATTCTGGCTCGTGGTCATTTACTTCAATGGGACTGAGTAGTGAGGTGCAATTCCAGGCACAGCCACTACCAATGTGTGGCGCTGTGCTTGGTAGGTGTCAGGTGTAGAAAACCCATTTTCATATGCCCTTTTAGGGCCCTCTTTTCAGGATCCTTGTCTATTAGCCAGAGCGGAGATCGCTTCCAAAAATACGCAATACGGGAATGGCCGGGCAACGGTCGTGCACATGAGGCCTTAGGGTCAGTGAAGAAAATCACGGAGACATGCAGTACTTTAGTCCGTGATGCGGACCAAACGCGCACATTGAAGTCTACGGGTCCGTGAAAAACCACTAACACATCACAGATGGCATCAGTATTTGGTTTGTTTTTCACTGACCATTGGTAGGAGACGCTCAGTGTGGAATATGGATGACACACGGAGAGCAAAAAAACAGCCCCTCAGACCAAACACGGATTCTTTATGGACGTTTTCACGGATGAAACACAGACAGATTTTTTCACGGACGTCAAACGGACACAAAAATGTGAAGGAGGCATAAATGTTAATGAATTTTCCGGGGCTGATAGCCCTGGTCCCGACACCTTCCTGTCACTCCCCAGTGGGGAGGGCTGTGTAAAAAATGGCACGTGTGACAAAATATTGTTGCACAAGCATTAAAAATTAGCAAAACGGGTTTGGACGGCCAACTGATTCTGATGAGAACTGCGTAATTCTACATTTTCCCTGTGGTGGCGCTGCTGGGAAACTGAACACTTCTTGCTGATCGCTGCGATCGTCCTGTGATCATCGCATCATTAAGGTTCAGATTGCCACAAAATGAAAACCCAGTGTCCTGATAATGAGGACTATGGGGACGCTGGTTGTGGCAGATTAACCCATGTGTGCCCAGATTTAGATTTTACATCCCTTACCAGACCAGTCACCACAGACCTCAATGGATTCAGTGTCATAAACGGACAAACCCTTGTGAGCACCCTGCGGGGCTTTCATTGATTTTTTTATCTTACTCTCACGTGTCACACAGATCACACGGGAACAACATGTGACAGACAATAACATAACATGATGAAAGACCCATCGTCGCATCGTTAAAAGATCGGCAGCTTCAAAATAGGTTTGGGGGAAGATTTACCATCTCCTTGCGAAACTTCTTTTTGGCTTAAAAAAAGTCACAAACCTTGTGTTTGCAACTTTTTTTAATGCTGCCCTTGCCACTTTATGAAAACAAGTTTTTTTAAACTGTGTCCCCCTTCATGTGGCTTACAACTATCTCATTGATAATGCTGACAATGTCCCTACGGGGCCAGCGCTGCTCTTCCTGGGGTAATGAGGTTCCTGGCATGGATCACGTGCTGTAAGTTCTGCATGTGATCCAGGCCTGGCTACAACTCCCAATATACGCGGGTTATACCTGCGCAGTCAGGCAGCCTCAGACGCTGTGAGCAGTCAGCACCAGAAGATGCTTGACAGTATTCCGTATTACTGCCTGCAGCAGCACCTCATCATGTCTGTCAGCGTTTGTGTAGAAGCACATCTGACATTGTTCTCTGTATGGGTTTGTAGATTTTTATTTATTTTTTTACCTTTTACCTTTAACCTTTTTAACAATATGATAACATCCCCTAGAGACAGGCAGCCATTTACAAATCACCTGGAAACAGGCAGCCATATAAACACACATACAGTGTAATAGTTGGTTTTTATCATTAGTCCTAAGTACCATATGTTTCGCCCTATAAGATGCACCTAGGTTTTAGAGGAGCAAAATAATTTTTTATATTTTTCATCAGACCTCCAATGTTAATCAGACCTCAGATCAGACACCCAAGGTTTATCAGGATCAGATCAGACCCCCAATGTCAATCAGACCTCAGATCAGACCCTTGATGTTAATCAGACCTCAGATCAGACCCCCAAAGTTAATCAGACCTCAGATCAGGCCCCCAATGTTAATCAGACCTCTAATATTAATCACACCTCAGATCAGACCCTCAATGTTAATCAGACCACAGATAAGATCCCCAATGTTAATCAGATCTCAGATCAGACCCCCAATGTTAATCAGACCTCAGACCAGAACCCCAATGTTAATCAGACTTCAGATCAGACCCTCAATGTTAATCAGGCCTCAGACCAGACCTCCAATGTTAATCAGACCCCCAATGTTAATCAGACCTCAGACCAGAACCCCAATGTTAATCAGACTTCAGATCAGACCCTCAATGTTAATCAGACCTCAGATCAGACCCCTAATATTAATAAGACTTCAGATCAGACCCCCAATGTTAACCCCTTAAGGACACGGCCCTATTTCACCTTAAGGACCAGGCCATTTTTTCAAAATCTGACCACTGTCACTTTAAGTGTGGATAACTTTAAAACACTTTTACTTACCCAGGCCGTTCTGAGATTGTTTTTTCGTCACATATTATATTATATTTGCATCAAAAAATACAATTTTTACAAAAAATTTGGAAAATTTATCAAATTTTTAAGTTTCAGTTTCTCTACTTCTAGAATACACAGTAATACCCCCCCAAAAAGGGATGATTTTACATTTCCCATATGTCTCCTTTATTTTTGGAGCATTTGGGGAATGTCATTTTATTTTTTGGGATGTTACATAGCTTAGAAGTTTAGAAGCAAATTTTGAAATTTTTCCGAAATTTCCCAAATTCCACTTTTTATGGACCAGTCCAGGTCTGGAGTCACTTTGTGAGGCTCACATAATAGAAACCACCCAAAAATGACCCCATTTTAGAAAGTACACCCCTCAAGGTATTCAAAGCTGGGTTTACAAACGTTGTTAACCCTTTAGGTGTTCCACAACAGTTCGTGGAAGATGGAGAAACATTTTTGAAATTTGGAATTTTGGAACAATTTCCATTATAATCCATTTTTCCAGTCATAAAGTGAGGGTTACCTGCCAAACAAAACTCAATATGGGTTGCCCTGATTCTCTAGTTTACAGAAACACCCCATGTGTGGTCCTAAACTACTGTTTGGCCAAACGGGAGGACATTGAAGGAGGGAACGCCATATGGTTTTTGGAAGGCAGATTTTGTGGGACTGGTTTATTTACACCATGTACCCTTTCAAGCCCCCTGCTGCACCCCTAGAGTAGAAACTCCATAAAAGTGACCCCATCTAGGAAACTACAGGATATGGTGGTTGTTGTTTTGGGACTATTTTAGAGTAAATTTGTTTTTTGGTTGCTCTATATTATACTTTTTTGAGGCAATATAACAAAAATTGAAATTCTAAAATTGTTAATACATTTGCCATAAATTTTTGTGGAACGCCTAAAGGGTTAACAAAGTTTGTAAAGTAATTTTTGAATACCTTGAGGGGTGTAGTTTTTTAGATGGGGTCACTTTTTTGGAGTTTCTAGTCTAGGCTACATCAGGGGGACTTCTAATGGGACATGGTGTAAATAAACCAGTCCATCAAAATCTGCCTTCCAGAAACCATATGGCGTTCCCTTCGTTCTGTGCCCTGCATTGTGGCTATATAGCCATTTACGACCACATATGGGGTGTTTCTGCAAAGTACAGAATTGGGGCAATAAATAATATATTTTTTTTAATGTTAACCCTTGCTTTATTACTGGAAAATATGGATTAAAACGGAAATTTTGCCAAAAGATTGGTTTTTTGGCACAGTTTTTTTTTTTTTTTTTAACACCGCTCCTGTAAGGGGTTGGGTCTAATGTTATTTTTGTAGGGGAGATTATTACAGACGCGCCAATACCTAATATGTCTACTTTCTTTGAATTATTCAGATTTGACACTAGATTATCATTTTAGGAACAAAAAATAGATAATTTTACTATCTCCATAGCCTGGCTGCTGCATTTTTTTTGGGGGGTGGTTACTATATAATGTAGGGACTCATTTTTGGCAGGATGAGTTGGCAGTTTTATTGGCACTATTTGGGGGTGCATACGATTTTTTGATCGCTCGCTATTACACTTTTTGTAGTGTTAGGAGACATAAATGGCTTTTTTTAACACTGTTTTTATTTTTTATTTTTAACGCCGTTCATCCGAGGGGTTGGTTCTAATGTTATTTTTATAGGGAAGATTATTACGGACGTGCCGATACCTAATATGTCTACATTTTTTGATTTATTCAGATTTGACACTAGATTATAATTTTAGGGGAAAAAAAAAGATAATTTTACTATCTAAATAGCCTGGTAGCTGCATTTTTTTTTGGGGGGGGGGGGGATATATAATGTAGGGGCTCATTTTTTGCAGGATGAGATGGCGGTTTTATTGGCACTATTTGGGGGTGCATACGATTTTTTGATCGCTCGCTATTACACTTTTTGTAGTGTTAGGAGACATAAATGGCTTTTTTTTAACACTGTTTTTATTTTTTATTTTTAACGCCGTTCATCCGAGGGGTTGGTTCTAATGTTATTTTTATAGGGAAGATTATTACGGACGTGCCGATACCTAATATGTCTACATTTTTTTATTTATTCAGATTTGACACTAGATTATAATTTTAGGGAAAAAAAAAAGATAATTTTACTATCTAAATAGCCTGGTAGCTGCATTTTTTTTTTGGGGGAATATATAATGTAGGGGCTCATTTTTTGCAGGATGAGATGGCGGTTTTATTGGCACTATTTGGGGGTGCATACAACTTTTTGATCGCTCGCTATTACAATTTTTGTAGTGTTAGGTAATAATACAAATGTCTTTTTGGACATAGTTTTTATTTTTTATTTTTTAAGAAGTTTTTCAAAGGGGTTAGGTCAAATTTTATTTTTATAGAGCAGATTTTTACGGACGCGGCGATGCCCAATATGTATGGCTCTCAGACTTAGGTGACACTAAAACAGGCATCCTCAAAAAGCGGCCCTCCAGATGTTGTAAAACTACAATTCCCACTATGCCCTGCTGATACCTGTAGCTGGGCATGCTGGGAGTTGTAGTTTTACAACATCTGGAAGGCCGCATTTTGAGGATGCCTGCACTAAAACTAATATTTTTGGGAAAAAAAAATGTTTATGTGCCTCCAAAGTCTTAGAGCCATACTTTTTATGTTTTCTAGGGGACTGTTGGGACTTATAAAAATTTAGTACTCCATGGAAGTGTGATACTCCCTGAAGCAATTGATGACGCAGAGGCCCGGATGATCGGGGCAAGTGTCACATTAAATGGTGGTGTCCTTCCGAATCCCCCTCTTGTGACACACTCTGCATCTTTTTTGGGTTTGTCCCTTTTTTCCAGTATGGGGGACCACACCTGGAAAGTGTTGGCCAGGGACGACCCGGGCGCCTCCAATTCCCGAGGTACTCCGACCTGCTCTTTCCCGGTCAGAAAAGATCAGGTCCTTGAGGACTGCCTCATAGAACTGGAGGAAAGTCCCTGTGCTGCCAGCGCTTCGGCATAGTACAAAAGCGTTGTACATGGCAACCTGCACCATGTTGACCGCAACCTTTTTGTACCATGCCCGGGTTTTCCGCATGGCATTATATGGTTGGAGAACTTGATCAGACAGATCAACTCCACCCATATACCGATTGTAGTCGACGATACAATCGGGTTTGAGGACCGTTGCCGAGGATCCTCGCACAGAGACTGGGGTGGTGCCATTACCATGGATTGTGGTCAGCATAAGGACATCCCTCTTGTCCTTATACCTGACCAACAGCAGGTTTCCACAAGTAAGGGCACGGGTCTCACCCCTGGGGATTGGTACCTGGAGGGGGTGGGCAGGGAGGCCACGCTGATTTTTCCGCACGGTCCCACAAGCGAACGTGGATCTGGCGTAGAGGGCCTGGTACAAGGGTATACTGGTATAAAAGTTATCCACGTACAGGTGGTAACCCTTATCCAGTAGTGGGTACATGAGGTCCCACACAAGTTTCCCGCTAACACCCAGAGTGGGGGGACATTCTGGGGGTTCAATACGGGAATCTCGTCCCTCGTACACACGAAATTTGTAAGTGTACCCTGAGGCACTCTCACAAATTTTGTACATTTTGACGCCATACCTCGCCCGCTTAGTGGGAATATATTGGCGGAAACTGAGTCTCCCCTTGAAAGCAACGAGAGACTCATCAACCGCGACCTCCCTTCCAGGTACGTAGGCCTGCGCGAATGCGGCCCCAAAGTGATCGATGATCGGCCGTATCTTGTACAGCCGGTCATAGGCGGGATCACCTTGGGGGGGACATGCTGCATTATTTGCATAATGCAGGCATTTCCGGATGGCCTCAAACCTTGAGCGCGTCATGGCCATACTGTACAGTGGGGTCTGGTAGAGGACGTCCCCACTCCAGTATTGCCTGACACTAGGCCCATGTGCAGCACGAGGCCCCAAAACGTCCTCATCTCGGCTGCACTGACTGGCGTCCAGCACCCCTGGGTGCGGGTGGGGGGTCAGCACCCCTGGGTTGGTTTAGGGTCTGTGGACCCCAACCACCACAGGCATTGAAAAAAAAAAAGTTTTTTTTTCTTTCCCTAATCTAACACTATCCCTTCCTAGCCCTGCCTAAATAGACCTTTCCCTCACTGACCCTAACCTACCTGGAGGGTGCAGGAGGGTTCTGGATGGAGCAGGGGGGCTTCGCAGGAGCAGAGCTGGAGCGGTGCGGGCAGGTGCGGGCACGTCGGCGGCAGCAGCAGAAAGAGGAGGGGAGAGAGGAGCGCTGGGTGTTTGAATCACCCGCCTCTCTCCCTGGACCAATCACCGGCCACTACCGCCACCAACGCCCACAATTCAAGAACGGTAAATGGTGGTGTGATATCACACCACCGATCACCATTCTTTTCCGGTTCATCGGGTCACCGGAGACCCGAATGGACCGGAAACGCAGAAAACCGCAGGTCTGAATTGACCTGCGATTTTCTGCGATCGCCAATACGGGGGGGGGTCACATGACCCCCCTCGGCGTTGTGACGGGATGCCCGCTGAATGATTTCAGCGGGCATCCCGTTTTTATTAACCCCTTCACCACGCAATCGCCGTTAAGAAACATGACGTACCGGTACGTCATGTGTCCTTAAGGACTCGGGAAACATGCCGTACCGGTACGTCATGTGTCCTAAAGGGGTTAATCAGACCTCAGACCAGAACCCCAATGTTAATCAGACTTCAGATCAGAGCCAAAAAATCTCAGATCAGACCTCCAATGTTAATCAGACCTCAGATCAGACCCAAATGTTAATCAGATCTCAGATCAGACCCCCAATGTTAATCAGACCTCAGATCTGACCTCCAATGTTAATCAGACCCCCAATGTTAATTAGACCTCAGATCAGACCCCCAATGTTAATCAGACCACAGATAAGATCCCCAATGTTAATCAGACCTCAGATCAGACCTCCAATGTTAATCAGACCTCAGATCAGACCCAAATGTTAATCAGATCTAAGGACAGACCCCCAATGTTAATCAGACCTCAGACCTGACCTCCAATGTTAATCAGACCCCCAATGTTAATCAGACCTCAGATCAGACCCCCAATGTTAATCAGACCTCAGACCAGAACCCCAATGTTAATCAGACTTTAGATCAGACCCTCAATGTTAATCAGACCTCAGATCAGACCCCCAATATTAATAAGACTTCAGATCAGGCCCCCAATGTTAATCAGACCTCAGACCAGAACCCCAATATTAATAAGACTTCAGATCAGACCCTCAGTGTTAATCAGACCTCAGATCAGAGCCCACCAAAAATCTCAGATCAGACTCCAAATGGTAATTAGATGAGGAATGAGGTGACAGTGAGCGCCGATATCCTCATGCTGTTCACAGGACACAGCACATTAGTATTTGTCTCTTAAGACGCACTGACATTCCCCCCTCCCACTTTGGGGAGAAAAAATGCATGTTATAGGGTGAAAAATACAGTAGTCAACCCATGTATCCCATGTGCACATGTATGTCATGTAACACTGTTGCTTACTAAATGTTGGGGGGGGGTTGTCACATGATGGATGGCATGTTCCAGCTAAGTTCAGCCCATGAATACATTACATGGGACTGACCGATTCATGGGATAAACCATTCTACTATGCAGACAGTGGTCAACAACCTGATATAGGAAAGGTAAGTAAGCAGAATTTTAAATACATGAATATTTGTAAATTGAATAATTTCCTATTATATAAACAAATAAATTTAAAAAAATAAAAACCAGAATACCTCTTTAAAAAAAAAAAATCTGAGGTAGGTAGTGTTAGGTTATGTTTGACGAGGCTATACTGAAACTTGTAGTTCTCCAGCAGTGGAAGAAATCTATTTAAAGGGCTGGTAACCCTAAATTCAGCATTTTATAACAGTGTTTTATGAGGAACGCTGATATCAGTCAGATGATGTGCGACCTAAAGTCGTGGTGATGAGGTGGCCGTCAGGGTTCTACGTGTTTTCTGCTACTTACCCCCTGAATGACATTACAGTCATCCTCTCCCCACCCTGGAATGACTGATAACAGACACAGGGGCATATGGCAGGGTTTGTATGCCGACCCCCTCATATGACCCCTTGCACCCCCAGCCCCATGAGCAGCACCTACCTGTGTTCTGCAGCCTCTTGTCTTCTCTGTATCTTCAGTCTCTAAGACGTGTCTAGGATATTTAAATACAAGAAGCTTCAGGTAGGATTACGCAGTGCATGTTGGGAGTGTTAGTCTACACCTTGCACCAGGTGACCTAATGTAGATGGAGTGTTCCATCCTCCGGACTACCCCTCCCAGCATGCTGCAGGGCACAGCTCTGGACTGTTCCAGAAGAGGCAGCATCCGGTGACACTTGTTGTGCGGACGGGCAGCATCGGGGCTGATCCTCTTATTCCGTGTAATCTACGAGTAATGACAGCACTAGGGGAATTAGTGCAGAGCTGCGTACAGAGAGGGCACTTGGCTCAGGGACTGCTGTGGGACTACAAGTAGCAGGAAGTCCTGCCAGAGGGGTGCACAAGAGATGCATATTTATAGGGGTTTACAGGATTAGAAAAACATGACTGCTTTCTTCCAAAAACAGCTTGACAGCGGTCCACAGATTGTGTTATATCACAGGTCACTGACTGCAGAGGAGACAAACCGCACTTCCAGATGCAACACATGGACGGCATGGAGAAAACCATGTATAACCGGATATTCCAGTATAACAGTCTGGAGCTTATGTCATTTTCTTTAACCTGTGCACAGACCTAAAAATGACCATGTCCTCCCTGAGAAGAGAGAAACAGGGTGACCAGGAGCAAATGGATCAGAACAAACTACCATTTTTATATTTTATATTTTTCACCATTTTTATATACAATATGTAGTCACTGTGTACATACATTACATTACTTATCCTGTACTGATCCTGAGTTACATCCTGTATTATACTCCAGAGCTGCACTCACTATTCTGCTGGTGCAGTCACTGTGTACATACATTACTTTATCCTGTACTGATCCTGAGTTACATCCTGTATTATACTCCAGAGCTGCACTCACTATTCTGCTGGTGCAGTCACTGTGTACATACATTACTTATCCTGTACTGATCCTGAGTTACATCCTGTATTATACTCCAGAGCTGCACTCACTATTCTGCTGGTGGAGTCACTGTGTACATACATTACTTATCCTGTACTGATCCTGAGTTACATCCTGTATTATACTCCAGAGCTGCACTCACTATTCTGCTGGTGCAGTCACTGTGTACATACATTACTTATCCTGTACTGATCCTGAGTTACATCCTGTATTATACTCCAGAGCTGCACTCACTATTCTGCTGGTGGAGTCACTGTGTACATACATTACTTATCCTGTACTGATCCTGAGTTACATCCTGTATTATACTCCAGAGCTGCACTCACTATTCTGCTGGTGGAGTCACTGTGTACATACATTACATTACTTATCCTGTACTGATCCTGAGTTACATCCTGTATTATACTCCAGAGCTGCACTCACTATTCTGCTGGTGGAGTCACTGTGTACATACATTACAGTACTTATCCTGTACTGATCCTGAGTTACATCCTGTATTATACTCCAGAGCTGCACTCACTATTCTGCTGGTGCTGGGAGAGGTGCTTTGAATGGGGCCAAAATTATTTGTTTCCCTGGCGCATGCACAAATCCTGAATCCACCTCATCTGCGCATGCACCATGTAGAGCAATAGTTCTGGTCCCGTCCGCAGCACCTCACCAGAGCGGCCGATCCACGCCGCTTAGAGATGGGAAGTGTACTGGAAAGGTTCTTCTGCAGGCAAAAGAGTATGGGCCCACTGGGTCCTGGAAAACTACTTTAAGCACTGGGATGGACATAGGAATTTGGGCAGGGGCGTAGCTATAGGGGGTGCAGAGGCAGCAGTCGCTACCGGGCCCAAGAGCCTGAGGGGGCCCAAAGACCCTTGTGCCACATAAGAAGACACACAAAGCACTGAAGGAAGGGGGGCCCAAGCTGAACTCTTGCACCAGGGCCCATGAGCCTTTAGCTAAGACCCCTGGATTTGGGTCATGGTTAGGGACCGTTCATCCATAATTGAAGACCCTGGTCAGGTAGAGCACATATTACAGGCCCGTCCTAGGGCCACGCATTATACCGTAATAAGGGGTTATTAATAGACGGCGGCAGATCAGGAGAGCTTTATCCGCAGTATCATCCACAGCTTAGCATTATGCAAGGTCTGTTTACATGGCCCTGCTGACACCTGCCGCTGTTTGCACTGTCACTGTGGATGCATCTTATTATCCTCATGTTATATTCAGGAGAAACCTGAGGAAAGGAACCTTCAATACATAATACTGCCATTTGGCACCCACACAAACAGCCATCAAGGGCAGAAATAATACCGCCATACATGCCCACTCAATACAGCAATTCATTGTTCATAATAACTTCCATACTGCCATTCAGGTTCCAAATACTGCCATACAACGCCCAAACATTCACCCATTAAGTTAAAAAATAATACTGCTATAAAGTGAACACTTCCATACAGCATTCTATCATACAGTGACCATATAATGCAGCCATATTTTGCAGTGTAGTCCTTAGGATCTCCCTAGGAAAACTGCCATCACAAAATCCGCTAAAGAGTGCAGAAATAATACTGCCATACATGGCCACGCAAATAATACTGCCATACGATAATACTTCCATTCACTGCCATTGAGTGTGCAAATACGGTCATACCATTGCAATACACTCACCCTTCAATGGTAAATATAATGACATCGTACTGTGATAAAAAATTACTTCCATACAGTATCCAAATAATACTACCATATAGTGATCATATAATACTGCCATTTTCTTCAGTGCTCTCCTTAAGGTCTTGCTGGAAACTGAGGCCCTGGGCAACTGACCAGTTTGCTGCCCCCTAAAACAAATGTTTATGGAGAACCTGTCAATGTCGCCATATAGTCCTACACTTTTGTGGGTGGCTGATCAGGGTCTTGACACCATGGACGTGAACGTGGCATCAGTACGACGTGCCGTAAATGTATGATCGGAGGTGGTCCGGCTGTTGGGACCCCAATAAATTGGTAATACAAAGAACCAATTCCGAGAGTTGCACATCTTTGGCTTCCTTTGGCCAGACTGGCCCATAGACTACACTAGGCTAACCTGGCGTCAATGTGGTCGGGGGAACCTAATGGTGAGCATACCCTAACCCCCCGTAACATGTACCAGAAGCGGGGAGATGTGATGCACTGTATAAGTCCTCCTCTGGTAGCAGCTTATCTCCCCTGAGAATAAAAGGATTGGGCATGTTTACATCCAACATGCCTGACCCCTCTTTCCCAAAGAAGGAAATCTCCATACACTTCAGATGGCAGTGTTGGCTGATGTTCTTCTAATGTGTATGGTCCGTGAGTGAAACCATTATATCATAGGAGCCGCAGGGTGTGTTAGTCGTCGATCTCAGGATCCTCTCTTATGGTCTCTTTTTATCTTAGTCCTCTTTAGCTTTCTTGAACATTTATGATGATTGTCTGAGCAATTACCAGATCACAAACCATTAAGAGGATTGTGAACGTCCTATGTGGTACACACCAGGTGTAACCCGCACATGACGTGGTCATCTGAGAAGAGAATTACGACAGGAAAGGTCAATTTCTCAGTAATCTCCACTCCTGGAACATATTCTGTTAGTAAAAGCATTGAAGATCGGCAAGAACTGGAGAAGTTCAAGGGAATCCTCATCTAAAGGGCCAGAAGATTTGTCCTTGTGATCCATGGACGGGTATTTCTATATTATTTGTGAATGTCTTTTAGGTACCGCCATGGGCACGAATACAACGCCATCCATTGTCTTCTTATGTGTATCTAGTATGTGTGGGTGGATGCTTCTCTACATTTCTAATGTTCATGTATATGTCTGTTATTGGAACAATAGATTATTACATTTTATATAGCGCCATCTACAGTGTGATACAAAACAGCAAAATACAAATACAGTAGTCAGTATAGAATGAGTCCCAGATATCACAGAGCTGGTGTAGCTATTGAGGGTGCAGTCACGGGAGTTGTAGATGGGCCTCTGCTCCTGGGGGCCCGTAGGGGAACAGCATCTCTCAATGTGGGTGGACAGGACATTAGCAAAAATCAAGGTTCTTTTAATGCAAGGATCTGCAGGTTTTAACTGAAGAAGGTAATTGACCCATTAGCTGCTGATACTTGACATAATCTCTCTGGATGGAGAAGCTTTCCCTCTAAATGATGATTACAATAATCTGGATAATTTCGTAACATCATCCAAACCGATCTACTGTCCACCGGCTCAGCAGACTGTATCACACATGATAGGGTTAGATACACAGCTCAGAAGACTGTATCACACATGATAGGGTTAGATACACAGCTCAGCAGACTGTATCACACATGATAGGGTTAGATACACAGCTCAGCAGACAGTATCACACATGGCGGGATTAGATACACAGCTCAGCAGACAGTATCACACAGGATAGGATTAGATACACAGCTCAGCAGACTGTATCACACATGATAGGGTTAGATACACAGCTCAGAAGACTGTATCACACATGATAGGGTTAGATACACAGCTCAGCAGACAGTATCACACATGATAGGGTTAGATACACAGCTCAGCAGACAGTATCACACAGATAGATTAGATACACAGCTCAGCAGACAGTATCACGCATAAGTTGATACACAGCTCAGCAGACTGTATCACACATGATAGGGTTAGATACACAGCTCAGCAGACAGTATCACACATGGCGGGATTAGATACACAGCTCAGCAGACAGTATCACACATAATATGCTTAGATACACAGGTCGGCAGACAGAATCACACATGATAGGATTAGATACACAGCTCAGCAGACAGTATCACACAGGATAGGATTAGATACACCGTTCAGAAGACAGTATCACACATAATAGGCTTAGATACACAGGTCGGCAGACAGAATCACACATGATAGGATTAGATACACAGCTCAGCAGACAGCATCACACATGATAGGATTAGATACACCGCTCAGCAGACAGTATCACAGATGATAGGGTTAGATACACAACTCAGCAGACAGTATCAGACGAGATAGGATTAGATACACAGCTCAGCAGACAGTATCAGACAAGATAGGATTAGATACACAGCTCAGCAGACAGTATCGCACATGATAGGATTAGGTACACAGCTCAGCAGGCAGTATCACACAGGATAGGATTAGATACACAGCTCAGCAGACAGTATCACACAGGATAGGATTAGATACACAGCTCAGCAGACCGTATCACACATGATAGGATTAGATACACAGCTCAGCAGACCGTATCACACATGATAGGATTAGATACACAGCTCAGCAGACAGTATCAAACATGATAGGATTAGATATACAGATTAGCAAGTAGTATCACACAGGACATGATTAGATACACAGCTCAGCAGACAGTACCACACACGATAGGATTAGATAACGGAGCTCAGCAGACCATATCACACATGATAGGATTAGATACACAGCTCAGCAGACTGTATCACACATGATAGGATTAGATACACAGCTCAGCAGACTGTATCACACATGATAGGATTAGATACACAGCTCAGAAGACAGTATCACCCATGATAGGGTTAGATACACAGCTCAGCAGACAGTATCAGACAAGATAGGATTAGATACACAGCTCAGCAGACAGTATCACACGATAGGATTAGATACACAGCTCAGCAGACAGTATCACGCATAATAGGCTTAGATACACAGGTCGGCAGACAGAATCACACATGATAGGATTAGATACACAGCTCAGCAGACAGTATCACACAGGATAGGATTAGATACACCGTTCAGAAGACAGTATCACGCCTAATAGGCTTAGATACACAGGTCGGCAGACAGAATCACACATGATAGGATTAGATACACAGCTCAGCAGACAGTATCACGCATAATAGGCTTAGATACACAGGTCGGCAGACAGAATCACACATGATAGGATTAGATACACAGCTCAGCAGACAGTATCACACATGATAGGATTAGATACACAGCTCAGCAGACCATATCACACATGATAGGCTTAGATACACAGCTCAGCAGACGGTATCGCACATGATAGGATTAGATACACAGCTTAGCAGACAGTATCACACACAATAGGATTAGATTCACAGCTCAGCAGACAGTATCACACACAATAGGATTAGATACACAGCTCAGCAGGTGGTATCACACACGATTGGTTTATATTCTCTGACTCTGTCCTCCGAGACATACGGTCTGTGAGCGGGCCATATGTCCCGAAGCGGCATTGATCGTGCGCACGGGAGCTCACAGCACCATAGATTACAATGATCATATGAGTGCAGGACAATAGTCCCGCGGGCGGCCCGATGTGTCGCGCGCACGATCAATGCCGCTCTGGGACATATGGCCCGCTCACAGACCGTATGTCTCGGAGGGCATACGTCATGTGCAAGAGGCCTTAGCAGATAGTATCTCATATAGTAGATTAGGGTGGAGCCTTATCTTAACTAAATTCCCATTATCCTCCTAACCCCTGTGCAGGGACATGTAGTAAATATCCAGTATTATAGATGTGTCATTCCAGCCTCCAGCTGCTACCGTGTAGAGACCCTGCTGTTACCATTTATAAAAATGGTGCAAAAAATTCTGCAGACTCGCTGTCAGCACAGCCCAAGAGGCACAAGGTTACATTTCACAGGGAGGGATTCTTTACTGTAAGAGCAGCTGTGAAATATCAGGTCTGGCAGACACAATGGGGGTCATCTACAAGGACCAGAATTCCCCCCCCCCCCCATGCACTGCTGGAGGGCTCCCTGTGCGCTTTGTCATAAATTAGGCGCATCTACTGTAGTCCGTGCACCTGGAGTGAAAGCAGAGTGGAGAGTAGGTGGAGAGGAATAGGGTCGATTTTCGGAATCTGTAAATGAAAGTGAATATGCCGGAGCTGATGCGGCCCACACCATTTGGAGTAGTGAGGATAGCAAAAAAAACGCAGCATATGACAAAATATTGTTGCATGGGCATAAAAAAGTCACAAAATGGGGTCCTGCGACTTTTTCTTAATGACCTGAAGGAAGAGAAAACATAAGGAGTTATGTAAATGGAACGGATACATTTGAGATTCTTTTGGCTTTAGGAAAAATTTGAATATATTTTAAAAGAAATTTGGGTTGAAGCTTATTGTTGGTGCAAAGAAGCTACGTGAGAGGCAATGGGGGTCATTTATAAAGACCGGCTTTTTTTTTCCCCCTTTGTGCTACCGGAGTATGCGTCTAATTTATGGCGAGGTGTGCGCCTGGTCCTGGCAGTCCGTGCGCGAGAAGTTAGACTGGAGTTGCACGGGCGTTAACTAAATCGCTAAATGGGGTCTTGGGAGTTTTGTTTCATCCAATACTAGCAAAGGCTTCTTAAAATGACCCCCTATGGATGCTGGCCACAGTCGCCTATGATTGGTGCTCTGTACCTCACTAGCATATTTTGTATACTGCTTAGATTACTGGAACTTTGACCTTTGGATTGTCCCTGACCATGCTTCTGATTTCACCTCTGACATATCTTCTGGCGCTGACCCTGTCTGGTATTGACCCTGTGTTTTGTCTCTTTTTCTGGTTCCGAATTTACTCCCTTATTTGGACGTTGGCCTGGTTTTGGTTTGAGCTGTACCCTGATGTTCTGATTAGGTTTTGACCTTGCTCTGTCTGACTTCTCCCTCTATTTGGGCCTCATGCACTTAGGTGGGGGATCGTCGCCCAGTTGGAGGCCGCTGTTTACGGCGGATCGTTTGAGTAAGAAGACAGTGGTTTGGTGGAGGCTAGGGAGTGCACTGTTCTCTACCTGACGTGACAGTCTGTTGGGTATAAGCATAAACTCATCTGGATGCTAGTACATGGAACGTTGGTTACCAGTAGAGTAAGGACAGAATTTGTGCAAACTACCAGCAGCTAAATGCAGCAGTGAGGGGAAAAAAAGATGGCATATATTAACCAATGGGGACCAGCCTCAATATGGCGGAGGTGCATTTTAAAGTGGATTATAATATGCATGTAACATTTAGTAGAAAAATGAAATTGTCAGGTATGACACTTTTCCTTGCAGATTAGCCTCCTTTTTCCTGCGCTTGCCTTTGATTATGTCCCTTGCTGATGACTACAGATGCTTGAAAGATGTTGCCGCTGTGTCGGTATCTGTAAGACGCCGCTGCTGACAGTAATGGAGGGGGATTAATAATGTATTTGCATAATCTTAAACACCAGGGAATTCTGCAGTCTCCAAACTCTCCGAACCCGCTGGATTCTGTGTCGACATATCCGTATAAAAGGCAATCACTCATAGGAAGATCTGTAATCCAGTTAATGTGGCAGACGGCCGCTCTGTGCCAGCTCTGACTTATGTGATCAGATCTCTCCTGGGCATCGGAACACATGCCAGTCTCTGTGTACAGGGTGGCATCTCCAAAGGCGAAATGTCTGCTTCTACGCTGCCAACTCACAGGGCGATGTTTGGTTCGTGCACTGAAGCTGCCGAGGGGAGGAAAGAAATGGTGGAGCTCCTGAGTATAAATCTTGCCTGGTCCTTGGTGATTCCCTTCAGCAAAGAAACTGAGGCCGAAACCTGCTGGGCTAAAAAACGTTCCACAGTAGAGGCTCAGCCGTAATCCTCTGCGGCCTCTTTAAATGTTATCGTCATCTAGTTTCTAGCAGCATGAGGTAGCTGAACCCTTCAGATCGAATCCCTTGCTGGACTGTGCAGTGTGAATTCAATAGATTTAAAGAAGAACTCTGTAAGGAGTTATCAGGTCCATTAAACTATACCTGCCCCTACGGATTACTGCACTGGACACATCTAGATCTGTTAGCGGTTGCAACTAGGTCCGGCTGCCTAAGGAGACCCCTCTATCGCATACATTACTCCAGTATTATAAATGGCACCTGACAGGTCAGGGGCCCGCTAAAGATTTTGGATTGGAGTTCAGGAGCTTCAAATTACACCTCTGCTCAAGTTTCTTAGCTTTGGTGACTACATTAAACTTTATAATATATCTTAGGCTACTTTCACACTAGAGCTTTTGCTGGATCCGGCAGGGTCCAGCAAAAAACGCTTCTGTTACTGATAATACAACCATCTGCATCCGTTATGAACGGATCCGGTTGTATTATCTTTAACATTGCCAAGACGTCATGTAAGTCAATTGGGAAGGATCCGTTTCCTATTGTGTCAGAGAAACGGATCCGTCCCCATTGACTTGCATTGTGGGTCATGACGGATCCGTCTTGCTCCGCATCTCAGGACGGAACGCAAACCGCAGCATGCGGCTCTCCGGTATGAGAACAGAACGGAATGCATTTCGGAGCACTCCGTTCTGTTCAGTTACGTTTTGTCCCTATTGACAATGAATGGGGACAAAACAGAAGCGTTTTTTTTCCGGTATTGAGACCCTATGACGGATCTCAATACCAGAAAACATTAACACTAGTGTGAAAGTAGCCTTATAAGGATAAAGTAAAGATTTTCATCTCTGCAGGATCTTTTCAAATATTTGCAAACCATCCCAGTCACCCAAAAATCTATTTGGTGTAAAACAGTAAGTAACCGACAGGGAGAAGGGGGAAGAAGGAGATGCAGCTGCAGGTTCTTTCTCTCTTTATGTTATCTTGCATGCTGCGAGAGGGAAGTGGAAGCAAAAATTTGTCTAGGTTAAAACAAAAAGCAAAAGACAGAGAAGAGGTGGAAGAAGGAGCTGCAGGTTATTTCTCTCTCATTCTATTAATCTGCATGCTGTGAGAGGGGGAGCAAAAATCCATCTAGTGTAAAACATAAAGCAAAAGACAGAGAAGATGGGAAGAAGGAGATGCAGCTGCAGGTTCTTTCTCTCTCATTCTATTAATCTGCATGCTGTGAGAGGGGGAGCAAAAATCCATCTAGTGTAAAACAAAAGGCAAAAGACAGAGAAGAGCTGGAAGAAGGAGCTGCAGGTTATTTCTCTCTCATTCTATTAATCTGCATGCTGTGAGAGGGGGAGCAAAAAAATCCATCTAGTGTAAAACAAAAGGCAAAAGACAGAGAAGAGGTGGAAGAAGGAGCTGAAGCTGCAGGTTCTCTCTCTCTCAATCTATAAATCTGCATGATGTGAGAGGGGAAGCAAAAAATCCATCTAGTGTAAAACAAAAAATTAAAGAGGTGAAAGAAGGAGATGCAGCTGCAGGTTCTCTCTCTGTCTATAAGACTCCATACTCTGAGGGAGAGCAACAAATCAGTCTAGTGTAAGACAGTAAATAGAAGCCCGGAAGGAAGAACATGCAGATGCAGGATCTTGCTCTCTGTCTTTAAGACTTCGTGCTGTGGAGGAAGCAACAAATTCATCTGGTGTAAAACAGTAAAAACAAGACAGGGAGGAAGTAGAAAAAGGAGATGCAGGTGCAGGTTTTCTCTCACTCTGTAAAGGCAAGTTCACATCTGTGTTGGAGGCTCCACAGATTTTGTCAAAAAATGCATGCCTCGCTAAAAAAAAGTGTTCCCCAGAAGGAACTGAACGGATCTGTTTGCTTAGTTCATGTTGGTTATGCGCCAAATCCTGCTCTTATGTTATTTTCATTCTTCTGCTCCAATAACAGAGAAGAATAATGGAAATAATTAATGCTGGTGTAAAAGAGCCCTAAGACTGCATGCTGTGAGAGGGTAGCCTCAGATCCTTCTAGTGTAAAACTTAAAAGAAGACAGGAAGGAAAGGAGAGGACTTGTGCACCAGCAAGTTCACTCTCTTTGTGACTCTAAGACTGGATGGCGTAAGTGGAAGAAAAAAAATACATCTAATGTAAAACGGTAACAAGAAAACAGGAGGGAAGGTAGTGGGGGGATGGAGCTGCAGCTTCTCTTTTTGTGTTTATGAGACTGCATGCTGTGAGAGGGGAGGGAGAGCAGCAGGGGGAGACATCTGATCGATCCCACAAGAGAGAAAATATACATTTACTGAAGTAAGAGGGAAGGAAACTGAGTACAACTGCCTAAAGGAGCTCTCACTGCTGCTCCCTGCTGGTTCAGTGTCTGTACACCACATGATGTGTTATGCAAGTCCCAAAGGTCAATGTTTAGGCCACTCAATCCACTAATATCAAGAGCCACCCCAAACCAGAGTGTGCTCCAAGGGGATGAAAGAGTGTTCCCCTCCCTTCACTGTGTGCAAAGCCTGGGGAGAGCTAAAGCAGGATCGCCACAGTGAGTACTACCACCTCCATTCTCACTGCTGCCACCACTCCTATCCTCTCTACCTCACGACTCCCCTGTGAGAGGCAGAATAGCATCCTTGCCCCTTATTCTAAGAGGTGCAGATGTCATGTGGACCATCCGATGTCTACCGTATATCAGTAATGCCTGTTGTTACGCTCAGCCCTAAGGCTTGGTAATTGCACGTTGCCTGCTTCCTGACATATCCCGGGCACTCCGACGTCACATGTCTTATAAAAGGGGATTCTGACGCTTCAAAGCATTTTCCGAAAACCCATTGCTCAGCAGAAATCCAGTATTAATGTCCTCTGTCATCACAGCTGGACCAGATGCCGTGCTGAGCAATCACTTAATAAAATGCATCCCTAAGGAGGCATAATGGCTTGTCCGGAATCTGGATGTGCCCGAGGCCGTCTGTCGGAATTAGCTTCAGCCCCTGTTGGTCCTTGGATCCCAGATTTGGCTGTCGTAGCGGTCCTGGCCTGATGCTGCCTCCCCCCACAGATCTGGAGAGGGAGCAGAATGTTATTCGTGTCTATTACGGCTCGCAGTCAGCGGCCATCTTCAAACAGAAAACCAGATTTTCCATGCATTGCAGGGAGAGGGTGGGAAAAAATTTTAAGGCGTCGGTGTGAAAAATATGAGCAATTTAACACATGCTGGGAGATGGTTTTGCTGCAGGGTGTAATAACCAGCACTGACCACTAAAACAGTTGAGTTCTGCTTCCGTTTTCACATTATTAGCCCAGTATATGTGGGGCTGGTGAACATTGAGGCCTAAATAACCGTTATGGTGGAAGAAGAGCATATATAACTCTATTTTCATTCACTGACAACAAGCAGAGGTCTTGAAAATGGTTCGGCACTGCAACATAGAGTATATTAGAAAGTTGCAGAACTATCTGAAGGTCCCATCGTTACCGCAGATCCCGACCACGTTACTGACGCGGCAGCTGATCACTGGAGGGCTGTAACGGTCTGCATCCAGAAGCCGTGTTCGTCGGGGCAGATACTGACGAGATGAAAGATGTTATGATTCTCACTGGAGGAGTGGAAACTGGGGTGCGGGGACTGTGAAAGTATGGACTGTCCAGGCTGGGTCAGAGGTCATCACCAGGAACAGTATATGGGAAACCGGAGGATGACACGAAGACATAATGTGAAGACGGGTCAGAACCAGGAGGTTGGACAGCACCACCTATGGTTAGTGGGGCACCTTCCAGTAAGACCCTTCTATGCCAGGCAGCATACTGTGGACCCTGGCTTTCTCGTGCTTAATAGACCATTTATTGGCCCATCCTGAGCTCCAGAATAAAGCCATGAATGACATGCCAAGGTCTGCACTGCATGCCAATGTCTGTTACACCAACATCAAAACCGATTTCACTCTACAAGAGTCCCTGGGACCTCAAAGCATAAGAGGAACGTCCACTAAGCAGCAATTCTGCACTGATTAATTTCTTAAAATTGGTGTACAGTAGTCGAACTTCATTTATCTAATTACACCTCTGCTCAAATTTCTTTCCTGAGGGAGCTCAGGAGCTTACTGCATGTGATTTACTACAGTCACCACTAGAGGGAGCTCAGGAGCTTACTGTGTGTGATTTATACAGTCACCACTAGAGGGAGCTCAGGAGCTTACTGCATGTGATTTATACAGCCACCACTAGAGGGAGCTCAGGAGCTTACTGCATGTGATTTATAGATCCACTACTAGAGGGAGTTCAGGAGATTACTGCATGTGATTTATAGATCCACCACTAGAGGGAGTTTAGGGGATTACTGTATGTGATTTATACAGCCACCATTACAGGGAGCTCAGGAGCTTATTGCATGTGATTTATATAGCCACCACTAGAGGAAGCTCAGGATCAGGGGCGTAGCTAGAAATGCATGGGCCCCATAGCAAAAAAATTTCATGGGCCCCCCCCAATCTCCCACCCCCACATATCTATCGGGCCTCCCACCACCCCTTCCAGAGCTCCCACCCGAACACCTATCCTAGATCTCCCACCGCCCCCATCCCCATTATAGTCAATGGGGACGGAGCAGCGGTCCAGCGAAATGGCGGCAGGACGGATCCGACAGGCTGAACAGTCTGCTGGATCCGTCCTGCTGCAAGTGTAAAAGTACCCTTAGTCTGTCATATAAGGGGGGGGGGGAGAAACCCCAGAACTAGAGTGTGCCCCCCAAAAGAAGGAAGGGGCGCCCTCCTTATCACTGCTGGCATCTCTTTTTAACTTCAGATCATCAGACTCTCACTAATTACAGCACACACCCCTGTAGTGTCCACCATCAGAGACAGGGGAGGGAAGAAACCGTAGTTGGGGGGCACACTCTAGTTCTGGGGTTTCTTCCCTCTCCTGTCTGATGGTGGACACTACAGGGGTGTGTGCTGTAAATGTGTAATTAGTGAGAGAGTCTGTTGATCTGAATTCTGAAGTTAAAAAGAGCTGCCTGCATACCTGCAATGATAAGGAGGGTGCGGGGGCCCTAAGAGAAGGAAGGGGGCAGGGGCCCCCAAGCCCTCTTTTACTTCAGGTCTGCAGGCAGCTCTTTTTAACTTCAGAATTCAGATCATCATTATCAAGTTCAACATCATCACGATACTGTACTGATCATCATTATCTTCTGAACCTTAGTTCTAAGTTCTCACAATTCTTTTTCACTTAATCACTTACTTTTAGACTGAGGCACACTGGCACAGAGTCAGAACAGAGACAGCTGTTACAGCAGGCACTTGGCAGCCGCAGGCACAGAGGCAGGACTGGAGACCAGTGGTGGAGACCACTGACCAGTTGAGGAGGAGGGAGCAGACTGGAGAAGAGTCAGACTCGGACCGGTCCCACCACAGCGCAGGCAGGCTGAGCTGAGCTGAGGCACAGGCTGGCAGCAGTGAGACTGACACTCTCAGTCAGTCTCAGACACTGCTGCGGCGGGAATCGAGGCCACTCCCTCCTAGGTATAGTACACACCCCCGTGACCCCGGCTCGACCCCCTCCACCGCGGCCTATCGCATCTGCTGCCCGGTCCCGTCGTGCCCTCACTGCCCTGCTCTCTCCTGACTCCTTCTCCCCGTCCCCAGCCAGGCCCAAGCCGCCCACGAACGGGCCGGCAAGTGGATAAAAAATAAAATCAACAGGCCCGGGCGGGCCCCCAACTCAGGAACTTACTGTATGTGATTTATACAGCCATCACTAGATAGAGCCCAGGAAGTTACTGCATATGATGCATACAGCCACCACTAAAGGGAGCTCAGGGATTACTGCATGTGATTTATACAGCCACCACTAAAAGGAGCTCAGGAGCTTACTGCATGTGATTTATACAGCCACCACTAAAAGGAGCTCAGGAGCTTACTGTATGTGATTTATACAGCCACCACTAGAGGGAGCTCAGGAGATTACTGCATGTAATTTATACAGCCACCACTAGAGGGAGCTCAGGAGCTTACTGATGCTCCTCTGATCATCACATGCAGTAGCTCCTGACCTAGCTGTACATCACATGCAGTAAGCTCTGACTCCTGATGGCTGCATCACATGCAGTAGCTCCTGAGCTCGCTAGTCTGATGACTGTCATAAATCACATGCAGTAAGCTCTGGTCGGTGACTGCATACACCATCTGCTGGCTCCGTCTGCTGTGATAAATCACATGCAGTAAGCTCCTGAGCTACCTCTAGTGGTGACTGTATAAATCACATGCAGTAAGCTCCTGAGCTCCCTCTCCTGGTGGCTGTATACATCACATGAAGTAAGCTCCTGAGCTCCCTCTCCTGGTGTCTGTATAAATCACATGCAGTAAGCTCCTGACTGAGCTTCTCTCTAGTGGTGGCTGTATACATCACATGCAGTAGCCTGAGCTCCTGGGGACGTAAATCATCAGTAGCTCTAGCTCGTCTCTGGTGGCTGTATAAATCACATGCAGTAAGCTCCTGAGCTCCCTCTAGTGGTGACTGTATAAATCACATGCAGTAAGCTCCTGAGCTCCCTCTCCTGGTGGCTGTATAAATCACATGCAGTAAGCTCCTGAGCTGTCTCTAGTGGTGGCTCTATACATCACATGGAGTAAGCTCCTGAGCTCCCTCTAGTGGTGACTGTATAAATCACATGCAGTAAGCTCCTGAGCTCCCTCTCCTGGTGGCTGTATACATCACATGCAGTAAGCTCCTGAGCTGTCTCTAGTGGTGGCTGTATACATCACATGCAGTAAGCTCATGAGCTGTCTCTAGTGGTGGCTGTATACATCACATGCAGTAAGCTCCTGAGCTCCCTCTATTATAAATCACATGCAGTAAGCTCCTGAGCTCCCTCTATTATAAATCACATGCAGTAAGTTCCTGAGCTTTCTCTAGTGGTGGCTGTATAAATCACATGCAGTAAGCTCATGAGCTGTCTCTAGTGGTGGCTGTATACATCACATGCAGTAAGCTCCTGAGCTCCCTCTATTATAAATCACATGCAGTCAGCTCCTGAGCTCCCTCTATTATAAATCACATGCAGTAAGTTCCTGAGCTTTCTCTAGTGGTGGCTGTATAAATCACATGCAGTAAGCTCCTGAGCTACCTCTCCTGGTGACTGTATAAATCACATGCAGTAAGCTCCTGAGCGCCCTCTCCTGGTGGCTGTATACATCACATCACATTCAGTAAGCTCCTGAGCTCCCTCTCCTGGTGGCTGTATAAATCACATGCAGTAAGCTCCTGAGCTTTCTCTAGTGGTGGCTGTATACATCACATGCAGTAAGCTCCTGAGCTTCCTCTAGTAGTGACTGTATAAATCACATGCAGTAAGCTCCTGAGCTTCCTCTAGTGGTGACTGTATAAATCACACACAGTAAGCTCCTGAGCTCCCTCTCCTGGTGGCTGTATAAATCACACGCAGTAAGCTCCTGAGCTTTTTCTAGTGGTGGCTGTATACATCACATGCAGTAAGCTCCTGAGCTTCCTCTAGTGGTGACTGTATAAATCACATGCAGTAAGCTCCTGAGCTTCCTCTCCTGGTGGCTGTATAAATCACATGCAGTAAGCTCCTGAGCTGTCTCTAGTGGTGGCTGTATACATCACATGCAGTAAGCTCCTGAGCTCCCTCTATTATAAATCACATGCAGTAAGCTCCTGAGCTCCCTCTAGTGGTGGCTGTATACATCACATGCCGTAAGCTCCTGAGCTTTCTCTAGTGGTGGCTGTATAAATCACATGCAGTAAGCTCCTGAGCTCCCTCTAGTGGTGGCTGTATAAATCACATGCAGTAAGCTCCTGAGCTCTCTCTCCTGGTGGCTGTATACATCACATGCAGTAAGCTCATGAGCTCCCTCTCCTGGTGGCTGTATACATCACATGCAGTAAGCTCCTGAGCTTTCTCTAGAGGTGGCTGTATACATCACATGCAGTAAGCTCCTGAGCTCCCTCTAGTGGCTGTATAAATCACATGCAGTAAGCTCCT
This sequence comes from Bufotes viridis, assembly GCA_033119425.1. Lineage (NCBI taxonomy): Eukaryota > Metazoa > Chordata > Amphibia > Anura > Bufonidae > Bufotes > Bufotes viridis. The sequence continues at coordinate 497,299,742 of CM065591.1, read as the reverse complement.
GAGCTCCCTCTCCTGGTGTCTGTATACATCACATGCAGTAAGCTCCTGAGCTCCCTCTAGTGGTGGCTGTATACATCACATGCAGTAAGCTCCTGAGCTCCCTCTAGTGGTGGCTGTATACATCACATGCAGTAAGCTCCTCACTCCCTCTAGGGATGGCTACAGGCAGACAGAATGTTATCAGTTTGATGAGAACACAGAAGATTTGAAGCCGGATCTCTATAAAGATACAATAAGAAAAATAATCTGGACAAGAAAAGACAGCCAGTCTCATAAAGGAGGACGGCTGTATATGGTGCCTAATAGCCTGTATAGGATATGGACCCAGATCACCCCCTGCTGGTGGTGACAGGTAAATGTTGCTCTCTACCATAAAGGAGGCAAACTCCCAAAATGATTCCTGACTGCTGGGCTGGTAGGAAGCTGCAGGCTGTCTTCCCCCATCGCTCTCATGTTATACGCAGGCACCATCCTTGTACACAGCCCCCCCCCCTCGTAGCGTGTGATCACGGGGACGGGCACACGTATGTTTGGGGAAGTCAGGAATTCTGCATGGACTTTAGGCAGACAGCTGTGAAATGTTGCCTGAGGCAAAGCACTCGCTCAAGGTGTCCTGGGCTACAGCCTTGTGTATAGCGGTTATTACCATGAATTAGTGCAATATGTTTTCGTGACATTGTAGCATCTCTTGAAACACTTTGTGCTGCTGTGGGAATCTCTATTCTTCAATCTCAGCCAGGGATTATTATAAGGTTGGTCTAGCTGGATCCATCAGCAACACGGCCTGGCTGCAAACCTTGACAGGTGAAGAGAAAAATGTGACCGCGACGCCTTCCACCCCCACCTATCAATGCTGCCGACGCATTTCAAAGCCCTTAAAGATCACTGCATGCAATATGTGAGGATTGGTCACCTCTCCTGATGTGACTGTTCTCATAAATACTTATGTTCCCCATAAAATAGCAATTCTGCCCCATCTTTTCTTACAACCTCTGCATTGTGCTGTCCCTCAGCTATTCCTTCTGGAAATGTATGAGTAAATTGACAACTGTGTGTTATCAGTTGGAGGTGTGTCCTCTCGCAGTCTGCCATTGTCCAATTGTGTAGCGGCACATCCTTCTAGTATATATATATAGTCATTAAATTACTAGGAGGAGTAACAGAGGAAGGGCGCAACACAAAGGTCTAAGAAAAGGAGCTTCGGAATTGATATTTCATAGGGAATACAAGTATTTACTAAAACAGACTATTAAAGGGGTTGTATGAGATTAGATATAGAAATCTGCTTTTTTTTATTTTCCCAGAAACAGCGCCTCTCTTGTCCATGGATTGAGCCTGGTACTGCAGCTTATCCCCATTGAAGCGGATACTAACTACAGCCCATAGTCAGTTGTTTCTAATCTCAAGCAATTCTTTAAAACAGCAATAAGAGTGGAACACAGCTTGCCATGATGGAGAAGGAGCAGCTGACACATTAGTGCCGCTCCATTTGCAGTGACCCAGTGAATCCCTGCTAAAAATGATGGCCTATATATCCCAAATGGCTGCGTATGGACAAAAAACGGTGGCAGTCTGGTTTCCAGGGTGTAGGGCTGGCCCCGTCCCCTGGTTAGTGGAGTTGTCTGAGTTCCTACCAAGTAGGCCCAAAAAGAAGCCTAGTCCAGAAAACACCATTCCTGTGACCGAAAAGCTGCCAGAGGACAAGCTGCCAGACGACTGCCCCTGAGTGAGAGCGATCAGACACCTTAGGCCCCTTTCACACGAGCGTGTCCGGATTAGGTCCGGATGCGCTGCGGATGCGTTCAGTGAAAACTGTGGGATTTCACAGGCAAAGCAATTCAGTTTTGCCTGCGATTGCGTTCAGTTGTTCAGTTTTTTCCGCGCGGGTGCAATGCGTTTTGATGCGTTTTTCACACGCGTGATAAAAAACTGAAGGTTTACAAACAACATCTCCTAGCAACCATCAGTGAAAAAAGCAACGCACCCGCACTTGCTTGCGGATGCATTGCGTTTTTCACGCAGCCCCATTCACTTCTATGGGGCCAGGGCTGCGTGAAAAACGCAGAATATAGAACATGCTGCGTGATGTGAACGCACTGAATTCTGACCCATTCATTTCTATGGGGCTGTGTACATGAGCATTTTTTTTCACGCATCACTTGTGCGTTGCGTGAAAATCGCAGCATGTTCTATATTCTGCGTTTTTCACGCAACGCAAGCAAGTGCGGGTGCGATGCGTTTTTCACTGATGGTTGCTAGGGGAGGTTGTTTGTAAACCTTCAGTTTTTATCGCAGCCAGCGTGAAAAGCGCGCAAAACGCATTGCACCCGCGGAAAAACTGAACAACTGAACGCAATCGCAGGCAAAACTGAATGGCTTTGCCTGTGAAATCGCACAGTTTTCACTGAACGCATCCGCAACGCATCCGGACCTAATCCGGACACGCTCGTGTGAAAGGGGCCTAAGGTGCCGCACGTTTATGGCAATAAGACTTTACTGCTTGTGGAAAGGGTATATTGCTTCAGCGAGAAGGACTGGCCGTCCGAATCTAAGATCTGCACCCCTCAGTCTGGGAATTTCAGACAGACCTAAGGAGGGTGGAACTGTACGCCTGTTGTTATTTGGAAGGACTGCAAAGTGAACTTAGAGTGAGACTACTACTACCATCATTGCTATTGCCAATACATAACTGTTGGAGGAAGCCTACTCTGTAACATACTTCAGAAATGTGCCTTTTCTTACTTTATGAACTACTACTCTCATTATCTATTCAGTAAAGAGAGACTTTATTGATTGCAACCAAATGGGCCTGGTTATTGACTCCATCATTATCTGCCATCCCCCCATCCATGCCTGCTCTCCTGCATTTCACCCTACCAACCATCCACCATCAAGAGCACCCCAGCCACCACCAGGCAGAAGACCCCAAAAGTCCAAGGTGTGTCCCGGGGGAAGAACGGGTGCAACCTTAACCAGTGGTGTAGCGTGGGTTGGCAGCACCCGGGACAGGCCAATTATTGCGGCCCCCGCCCAACCAGTCGACACACACTTTTTTTTACAGATAATGTAGTAGATGTCACCTGCAGTCCTATGTAACACCACACGTAGCACAGCAATAACTCTCTGAGTACAGATAATGTAGTAGATGTGACCTGCAGTCCTATGTAACACCGCAGATAACACAGTAATAACTCTCTGAGTACAGATAATGTAGTAGACGTCACCTGTAGTCCTATGTAACATCACAGATAACACAGTGATAACTCTCTGAGTACATATAATGTAGTAGATGTGACCTGCAGTCCTATGTAACACCACAGATAACACAGTGATAACTCTCTGAGTACTGATAATGTAGTAGATGTCACCTGCAGTCCTATGTAACACCACAGATAACACAGTGATAACTCTCTGAGTACAGATAATGTAGTAGATGTCACCTGCAGTCCTATGTAACACCACAGATAACACAGTGATAACTCTCTGAGTACAGATAATGTAGTAGATGTCACCTGCAGTCCTATGTAACACCACAGATAACACAGTGATAACTCTCTGAGTACAGATAATGTAGTAGATGTCACCTGTAGTCCTATGTAACACCACAGATAACACAGTGATAACTCTCTGAGTGCTGATAATGTAGTAGATGTCACCTGCAGTCCTATGTAACACCACAGATAACACAGTGATAACTCTCTGAGTACAGATAATGTAGTAGATGTCACCTGCAGTCCTATGTAACACCACAGATAACAATGTGATAACTCTCTGAGTACAGATAATGTTGTTACGCTCACCTGCAGTCCTATGTAACACCACAGATAACAATGTGATAACTCTCTGAGTACAGATAAGGTAGTAGATGTCACCTGCAGTCCTATGTAACACCACAGATAACACAGTGATAGCTCTCTGAGTACAGATAATGTAGTAGATGTCACCTGCAGTCCTATGTAACACCACAGATAACACAGTGATAACTCTCTGAGTACAGATAATGTTGTTACGGTCACCTGCAGTCCTATGTAACAACACAGATAACACAGTGATAACTCTCTGAGTACAGATAATGTAGTAGATGTCACCTGCAGTCCTATGTAACACCACAGATAACAAGTGATAACTCTCTGAGTACAGATAATGTAGTAGATGTCACCTGCAGTCCTATGTAACACCACAGATAACAATGTGATAACTCTCTGAGTACAGATAATGTAGTAGATGTCACCTGCAGTCCTATGTAACACCACAGATAACACAGTGATAACTCTCTGAGTACAGATAATGTAGTAGATGTCACCTGCAGTCCTATGTAACACCACAGATAACAATGTGATAACTCTCTGAGTACAGATAATGTAGTAGATGTCACCTGCAGTCCTATGTAACACCACAGATAACAATGTGATAAGTCTCTGAGTACAGATAATGTTGTTACGCTCACCTGCAGTCCTATGTAACACCACAGATAACAATGTGATAACTCTCTGAGTACAGATAAGGTAGTAGATGTCACCTGCAGTCCTATGTAACACCACAGATAACAGTGATAGCTCTCTGAGTACAGATAATGTAGTAGATGTCACCTGCAGTCCTATGTAACACCACAGATAACACAGTGATAACTCCCTGAGTACAGATAATGTTGTTACGGTCACCTGCAGTCCTATGTAACACCACAGATAACAATGTGATAACTCTCTGAGTACAGATAATGTAGTAGATGTCACCTGCAGTCCTATGTAACACCACAGATAACAATGTGATAACTCTCTGAGTACAGATAATGTAGTAGATGTCACCTGCAGTCCTATGTAACACCACAGATAACAATGTGATAACTCTCTGAGTACAGATAATGTAGTAGATGTCACCTGCAGTCCTATGTAACACCACAGATAACACAGTGATAACTCTCTGAGTACAGATAATGTAGTAGATGTCACCTGCAGTCCTATGTAACACCACAGATAACACAGTGATAACTCTCTGAGTACAGATAGTGTGGTAGATATCACCTGCAGTCCTATGTAACACCACAGATAACACAGTGATAACTCTCTGAGTACAGATAATGTAGTAGATGGATGGGAGGCCCTAGAATTCAGAACATGCACAGTGTCGCCTGAAATGCCCCCCTACAGAAAATACTGTAGAAAACGGCAGCACTTACCTCTTCCATCGTCACGTCTCCTCTGATGTGGACTCCTTCCTCAACGTCTTCATTCGGAGATAAGACCGCCATGATACCTTCTTTCAGCCGCGTCTCGTCTCTGCAGAGTTTATCACAGAACATTTTTTAGATTCCTCACGGGCCCCAGAGCAGCTGCGTGGTCTGCCTATACGGTAGGTACGCCACTGCCTATAGAGCCTACAGTAGTAATAAAGTCCCCTATAGTGTCTGCAGAAGTTATAATACCTCATACAGTAGCCCCAGTATTTATAAAGACCCGTCGCGGTGTCCCCCCTCCCCTGTATTATTAGTATATTGGCCCCTTCTGTATAATTATTATATATAATACCCCCCTCTGTATTAGGCCTCATGCACACGACCGTTGTTTGTTTCCACGTCCGTTCCGGTTTTTTTTCACAGATAGGATGCTTCCCCATTCATTTCAATGGGTCCGTCAAAAAATAGTAAAAAAATTATGTTTCCCCAAAATAAAAAAAAAAAGCTCCCCAATGACCCCACAAAAAAACAGCACTCACAGAGCGGGTCATTATACTATTAATACAGAGAGGGCCATCATACTTATAAGGCCTCATGCACACGGCCGTTTTTGTTCCGCATCCGTGGTCCGTGTTTACATTCCGTCAAAAAAATAGAGCATGTCCTATTTTTTTCACGTTTGCGGACAAGGATAGGCATTATTACAATGGATCTGCCATAAAAACAGACTCGCCAAAAAAAACGGTCTGTCATCCGTTTTTTTTGACGGATGCAAAATTTGCGGACGGAACGGACGTGGAAACAAACAACGGTCGTGTGCATGAGGCCTTATAGGTATAATGGCCCTCTCTGTGAAAAAAGATAGTTGGATCCAGCTTTCGATAAAACTTCACTTTTATTTCTTTGCGGTAAAATCCAGTACAGACATGGCAATCCAGTCTACGCGTTTCGGACCCTCCTTCTGTTTAGGTCCTTACTCATGACATGCAAACTTACAACTGATAACCTCCCTTTAATGGCCCTCGCTGAATTAATAGTATAATGACCCGCCCTGTGAGTGCTGTTTTTTTGTGGGGTCATTGGGGAGCTTTTTATTTTTATTTTGGGGAAAGATCATTTTTTTTTAGGAGGGCTAAAAACATTGAATCACGCAATTGGCAAAGACACCTATTTTACCCACAAACATTACCCCTCTGGGCAGCAAGCCCGTGTCTCATCTGAGCAGTACTAGCAGCGCACTCCGCTCCCTGGTCTGAGCGGTGCAGCAGGCACTGTGTACTTTACTGTACTGAAATTGTGCCCTGAGCCTCAGTGGGACTTGAACTTGGTCAGCGACTGTCGGTCACCCTGTGTTAGTCACTGTCACACTCAGGCTGCACACTTTAGCCCTGAAGCGGCAGCCATCTTCTTCTTCTTGCTCCGCAGTGTCTATCCTGCTTGGAAGGTGGCCAGAGCCACTGCCCTCCACTGTACAGCCCCCCACCACGCTACGCTACTACCCTTCACTCACTGCACAGCCCCAAAGACCTTTGGAGTGAGGACAGCCAATATGAAGCACTATTACTCCTATCAGTGGCACGACTACCACTCCCCTCCTCCCAGCTCTCCCCTGCACGTTCACACAGGGAGACACATGGCTCGATTTTCGTGATTGGTTGCGACCCCAGTGGTCAGGCCCTACCAATCTAAGAGTGATCCCCTGCCATGCACATGGCAATAATTGGGATCTGTGTCAAAGAGTCCAGCAGGACACCCCCTGTCCTAAGAGGTCCTTGTTACCGACCCGTAGTGTAGTCTGTGCACCATTGTGTGCAGGAGCGTAGCTAATGGCTCATGGGCCCTAGTGCAAGAGTTCAGCTTGGGCCCCCCTTCCCTCAGTGCTTTCTGTGTCTTCCTATACGGCACAAGGGTCTTTGGGCCCCCTCAGGCTCCTGGGCCCGGTAGCGACTGCTACCTCTGCACCCCCTATAGCTACGCCCATGATTGTGCGGGTTTCTGCACTGTATGTTGTATGAAACATGGCTGCTTTCTTCCAGGGACAGCGCCATTCTTATTTGTGGCCACGTCTGGTATTGCAACTCAGTCCCCTGGAAGAAGGGGTCCTAATCCAGCTTCTGAAGGTAAATGTTTCCATTCACTGACAGTAAGTGCATACTATTGGCAAGCTGACCTATATGCACCAAAATTGTCTGGGTCAGGGCTATGTGCCAGCGGCTAATTTCAGTGATATAACTGAACACCGGGCCATGGTCCTGGTATCTGCCCATGCTTGCCGTACACCTCACGGTCACGGTGCGATGAGATCCACATCCCCGAGCATTAAAAAACTGAGACGCTTGATAATTACCGCATGTCAGTCCTCGGAGACAGAGCCGAGGTGCGCTGCCGGAGCTTATAATTCACCTGTAAATCAAAAAGATAATTACAACGCGGAGCAGAGAACCCGGTGCAGAGGCATCTGGTCACAGAATATAATTAATGGCGGCGGTGGCGATCGATGAGGATGCATTCAGACAGGATCGCGAGGCAATGGACGCGAAAAATGTTCATAGAAAGATCCCAAATTATACAGCGGCGCTACGTAGACAATGCTTAACTCATCCACATTATAATACACACCTCAGCTGCTGCAGAACCGCATACCACTGCCATGTCTGTCCCACCACCCAATCTGGCTGCTCATATATCGATGAATTAAAACCTATTCAATATACTGTAACATATGTAAAGGTTTTACGAATGACGGTGTCTTGGGCAGGTTGGATTTCAGCATGCTCAATCCTTTCATTCTTGGGGAGATGAGCCGCTTGCCTGAGGTGTCTGACAGCGCCATTTCCTCTTTTCAGGAGAGGGCTCAGGATCAGGAGAAGGCTCAGGATCAGGAGAAGGCTCAGGATCAGGAGAGGGCTCAGGATCAGGAGAAGGCTCAGGATCAGGAGAAGGCTCAGGATCAGGAGAAGGCTCAGGATCAGGAGAGGACTCAGGATCAGGAGAGGACTCAGGATCAGGAGAGGGACTCAGGAACAGGAGAGGACTCAGGATCAGGAGAGGACTCAGGATTAGGGGGGGGACTCAGGAACAGGAGAGGACTCAGGATCAGGAGAGGGCTCGGGATCAGGAGAGGACTCAGGATTAGGAGAGGACTCAGGATAAAGAGAGGGCTCACGATCAGGAGAGGGCTCAGGATTAGAGTTGAGCGAACTTGTATTTTAAGTTCGGCGTCCAAAGTTCGGGTTGGGGTTATCGAAGAATCCCGTTATGGTTTCCGCTACCACGGACCATAACGGCATTTGGAATCCATAAGGGGATTCTTCAATGAACCCGAACCTTGGACAACACTAAGGACCTGGGGTGACATCACCGTCATGTGATCAGTGCAGGGGGCGTGGCTCAGTACTGGATCACCTCTTATCCAATCCAGTGCTGAGCCACGCCCCCTGCACTGATCACATGACGGTGACGTCACCCCAGGTCCTTAGTGTTGTCCAAGGTTCGGGTTCATTGAAGAATCCCCTTATGGATTCCAAATGCCGTTATGGTCCGTGGTGGTGGAATCTATAACAGGATTCTTCAATAACCCCAACCCGAACTTTGGACGCCGAACTTAAAATACAAGTTCGCTCAACTCTACTCAGGATCAGGGGAGGGCTCAGGATCAGGAGAGGACTCAGGATCAGGAGAGGACTCAGGATCAGGGGAGGACTCAGGATCAGGGGAGGGCTCAGGATCAGGAGAGGACTCAGGATCAGGAGAGGACTCAGGATCAGGAGAGGACTCAGGATTAGGGGGGGGGACTCAGGAACAGGAGAGGACTCAGGATTAGGGGGGGGACTCAGGAACAGGAGAGGACTCAGGATCAGGAGAGGGCTCGGGATCAGGAGAGGACTCAGGATTAGGAGAGGACTCAGGATAAGGAGAGGGCTCACGATCAGGAGAGGGCTCAGGATTAGAGTTGAGCGAACTTGTATTTTAAGTTCGGCGTCCAAAGTTCGGGTTGGGGTTATCGAAGAATCCCGTTATGGTTTCAGCTACCACGGACCATAACGGCATTTGGAATCCATAAGGGGATTCTTCAATGAACCCGAACCTTGGACAACACTAAGGACCTGGGGTGACATCACCGTCATGTGATCAGTGCAGGGGGCGTGGCTCAGTACTGGATCACCTCTTATCCAATCCAGTGCTGAGCCACGCCCCCTGCACTGATCACATGACGGTGACGTCACCCCAGGTCCTTAGTGTTGTCCAAGGTTCGGGTTCATTGAAGAATCCCCTTATGGATTCCAAATGCCGTTATGGTCCGTGGTGGTGGAATCTATAACAGGATTCTTCAATAACCCCAACCCGAACTTTGGACGCCGAACTTAAAATACAAGTTCGCTCAACTCTACTCAGGATCAGGGGAGGGCTCAGGATCAGGAGAGGACTCAGGATCAGGAGAGGACTCAGGATCAGGGGAGGACTCAGGATCAGGAGGCTCAGGATCAGGGAGGCCCAGGATCAGGAGAGGACCACAGATCAGGCAGAGGACTCCAGGAACATGTGAGAGGACCCAGGATTAGGGGACCTAGGAACAGGAGAGGACTCAGGATCAGGAGAGGGGCCTCGGACTCAGGAGAGTGGCCCAGGATCAGGAGAGGACTCGCGGACAAGAGAGAGGGCTCACGATCAGGAGAGGGCTTCAGGATTAGAGTTGAGCGAACTCTGTATTTTAGCTCGGGCAGCCCAGGCTAGCTATCGAAGCAATCCCGCTATGGTCTTACACGACATGGTCGGCATTTGGAACCATAAGGGGATTCTTCACGAACTCGACCTGGACAACACTAAGGACCTGGGATGACATCACCGTCATGTGATCAGTGCAGGGCGTGGCTCAGTACTGGATCACCTCTTATCCAATCCAGTGCTGAGCCACGCCCCCTGAACTGATCACATGTCGGTGATGTCACCCCAGGTCCTTAGTGTTGTCCAAGGTTCGGGTTCATTGAAGAATCCCCTTATGGATTCCAAATGCCGTTATGGTCCGTGGTGGTGGAATCTATAACGGGATTCTTCAATAACCCCAACCCGAACTTTGGACGCCGAACTTAAAATACAAGTTCGCTCAACTCTACTCAGGATCAGGGGAGGGCTCAGGATCAGGAGAGGACTCAGGATCAGGAGAGGACTCAGGATCAGGGGAGGACTCAGGATCAGGAGAGGACTCAGGATCAGGAGAGGACTCAGGATCAGGAGAGGACTCAGGATCAGGAGAGGACTCAGGATCAGGGGAGGGCTCAGGATCAGGGGAGGGCTCAGGATCAGGAGAGGACTCAGGATCAGGAGAGGACTCAGGATCAGGGGAGGGCTCAGGATCAGGAGAGGACTCGGGATCAGGAGAGGACTGAGGATCAGGAGAGGACTCAGGATCAGGAGAGGACTCAGGAGAGGGCTCAGGATCAGGAGAGGACTCAGGATCTGGAGAGGACTCAGGAGAGGGCTCAGGATCAGGAGAGGGCTCAGGATCAGGAGAGGACTCAGGATCAGGAGAGGACTCAGGATCAGGAGAGGACTCAGGATCAGGAGAGGACTACCCTGCATAAATGAAATGGGACGTATCCGTAATGCAGGCCATAGACATCTATTATGACGCAATGAATAACGGAATGTCTCTAAAGGCATTCCGTCATAGAATTAATAAAATATGAAATTCGCTCATCTCTAATTTTCACGCCAGAAAACAAGTGTAAGGGATTGTTAAATGACCCCCACCGTGTGCAATAAAAAACACCAACTCAAAACGATTGCAAGAAAAAACAACTCACAAATGCAGTTTTTCTCGAGTTTTTTTGTGGTTAAAAAAAACACCGGCGCAAATTTGTGTGTGTAAAGACCCTAAAGGGGCTGTCCGATCCTGTAAAAGCAGTGACTGCTGGGAAACCCGGGGACTCTGATTCTCCTTGTGGAGATCCAGCTGGTGCAGAGATTATTACAGGCAATGCTCCCTGGGAAAAAAAGTATGCAAAATTAAAGAAAACTGCCTCTCTAGCGCCACCTACAGGTAGCTAACCTCTCTGCACATCTCTCAGTGGTGCTCGTGATACTCATCATCTGTCGAAAATGTCACCCGTCAGGTTATAGTTTCTGCCTGTGGTCGTCGGGAGACACGAGCGTATGGAACCATCGGCCAAATCCGACCGATGATTCGTCACTTGGCGTAAGCCCGCTGTGTGGCTCCCTGATTGGTCAGCTTAGTGTAGCGCGCTGCTGGTGGGATCCATCCGAGGAAAAAGTCACTGACTGGGTCTGCAGACTTCGAGGGCAACCAAAAAATAATTGTGATGTGAAGTCCGAAACCCCGCAGATCAGTTGTCCTGCAGAAGCTCCAGAGCCACACAGCTCCACACATTGTGTAGTGGCCGGCGCTGGTTACTGCAGCGTTGAAGTGCGTAACCAGCTCTGTCCACCCTCGCCCCTGCTACTTCCTGTACTAGCCCCTCCCTCTTCTTCCTGATTGACAGGGCCAGGTGAGATGACTAAACAGGAAGTTGGGAGGGGCTGGCAGAGGAAGCAGGAGCAGTGAGGGTGCACTGAGTCTCCTGGGCCCACCCTCGATGCACTTAACTGCTCATCTGCATTGTGCTCTCCGTATCCATTCTGTCCCCATTCAGAATGAATGGGTCCGCACCCGTCCCGCATAATTGCGGAACGGGTGCGGACACTGAATGCGGACATGTGAATGGACCCTTAAGGAGTATTCCAGGATTGACTCCGGACCTGTGTGCCACTTCAGCCAATGACAGCTGGGACATGCCACCACTGAGATCAGTCATTGGCTGCAGAGGTACATGTGACCCTGTCCATCATTCTGACTGGAAAAATATCGCGTTAGGCCCCTTGCACACGACCGTATGCCCTCTGAGACATACCGGTCCGTGAGAAAGCCATATGTCCTGGAGCGGAATTGATCGCACGCATGGGAGCGCACAGCATCATAGGTTACTATGATGCTGTGCGCATCGGGCCGCCCGCGGGACTATTCTCCTGCACTCATAACAGAGGCACTGATCCTAAGTGTGAACAGAGCCTGAGTTTCTTCCCCCCCCCCCCACCTCAGGAAGGTCTCCCCACTACCATGAAGCAAAATACAGAGAGGTATTTCTGCACAGGAGACTCTCCTTTGCCTGGAGCGCTGTATCAGCACAGTCTGTTCAGCCCTATACTGTCCCCCTAATACTGGTCATACTTACCCCACACCCTCGTCGCTTCAAAACATCCGACGACAGGGGGCGTGGGCAGCCAATAGCAGGCCGCGAAAGGAACAAGCCTCCCTAGCCTCACCCGTGATGCTAGGAAGGGTAGTTCCCATCGTGGCCTGCTATTGGCTGCCGCCTCCCCCCCATCCCTCTCGCCGGATGACCAGTATGAGGGGCCCGGGAGTTAGGGGGGACATTATAGGGGTTGGATAACCCCTCTAATCCTGGTGCTGGGGGCAGGAACTGAAGAGAGCCCTCACAGACTGAGCTGATACAGCGCACCGCCGCACTGATTGGAGCCATGTTCCCGATGCAATGGCTGCGATTGAACTCTGGTGAAGGCCACTGAACTCCCAAGGTGCTGCGGTCAATAGTAACCGTGGCATCTAGACAATTAGAGGGGCAGAGCTTCTTCTGCCACCATCGGCCATGACCTAACAAAGGTATAACACATGTGTGAGTGCAGATGTAGCTAGATGGGTGTAGTAGTAGTTGTAGCTCCCTGGGCTCATGCAGTGACGGTAAGGTCGGACTGGTTCTTCTTTGGGGTACACTATGGTTCTTGGGATCCTCCTACCTGATGGCAGTTGAGGTGCCCTTGGTGTTAATGGTTTTATGGTGCAAGGCAGGGTCCCTGTTGTCGTGAGAACAACACCACGTTCAAGGATCCTTCACATGCATTATAGTCTATGGGTCCGTGAAAAACACGTCCCCAACACAGACGCCATCTGTGTTTCACAGACTATTTATAGGAGATGCTCTGAAATTTAATTTTCAGCTGTGCAGTGTTCGTGGAACATGGATGACACACGGAGAGCAAAAAACCGACACACGGACCCAACACGGATCCTTCATGGAAACCTTCACGGATGGATCACTGACCATCTTGTCACAGATTTCATCACAGATACTGGCGTGTGAATACGGCCTCATATAGAGGGTGACACCAGCCCCATCTAGTGGTGGCTAAGAATATGGCCTGTGCATACAGAAAATACAGCATGTGCACACATTACACAGAAATATATTATCTGCACTTTCTTTTGCAGTATAATTTGATTCTCGGAGGAAGATGTCTCCTAGTGCAGTAATGGGCAACGTGCGGCTCTCCAGCTGTTGCAGAACTACAACTCCCAGCATGCAAAGCCTGTCTATAGCTATCAGCCTACTGCAGGGCATGGTGGGAGTTGTAGTTTAGCAACAGCTGGAGAGCCGCACGTTGCCCATCACTGTAATGTGAGATGAAAAATAGTCAAAGGTTAGTGTTGATCAAGCACCAAAGTGCTCGGGCCGAACACATCGGGATGCTCGGGTGCGCTACAGAGCACCCGAGCACAATGGAAGAACCCGAGCATAGAACCTGCTCTGAAGAGGGGAGGGCGTCTGGTTCACTGGAAAAGGTCAGAAATTGATGGAAACACCACCGAAATGGTTCGAGAACAGCATGGGGACGATGTCTGGATGCATCTTGGACTCCCAGGTCACTGCTGGGAACGATGTTGTCCGAGTAGTACGCCACTTTTACAGACTGACAATAATACACACAAAACCGAAGATAAAATCGATTTTAGAAGAAAGATTGTTTAGAAACATTCTTTCCTGTATATTTACTTGTATATAAAGTGCAAGTGCTGCCAAAAATTACAAGGAAGAGGCACTCCGATACCACCTGTATATCATATAAAGGAGGGCCTCATACCTGGTACAATGGTTTAGGTAGAGGGACTCCTAGACTCATAAAGCCTATGCACTAAGTGAGAGGGCTGCCAAAAATTACAAGGAAGCGGCACTCCAATACACCCTTCATTACACATAAAGGAGGGCATCATACACACCCTTAAAAAATTATGATTGATGGCCTGCTGGTGACCCTCAAAATATTAGGAGCAAGGGCCTGTTGCTGAGCTGACCATCTAAAACATTTGGAGCAAGGGCCTGCTGCTGAGCTGACCCTGTAAAAGATTATATGCGAGGGCCTGTAGGTAAAATGACCCTGTAAAAGATTATATGCGAGGGCCTGTAGGTAAAATGACCCTGTAAAACATTATATGCGAGGGCCTGTAGGTAAAACGACCCTGTAAAAGATTATATGCGAGGGCCTGTAGGTAAAATGACCCTGTAAAACATTATATGCGAGGGCCTGTAGGTAAAATGACCCTGTAAAACATTATATGTGAGGGGCTGTAGGTAAAATGACCCTGTAAAACATTATATGCGAGGGCCTGTAGGTAAAATGACCCTGTAAAACATTATATGCGAGGGCCTGTAGGTAAAATGACCCTGTAAAACATTATATGCGAGGGCCTGTAGGTAAAATGACCCTGTAAAACATTATATGCGAGGGCCTGTAGGTAAAATGACCCTGTAAAACATTATATGCGAGGGCCTTGGCTACTGAGACTGGACTTGGTGGAAGACAGGGTGGTGCTTAACCGACTGGAGGCATTATCTGCTGCAATCCAACCGACCACTTGGTTGCACTGGTCTGACTTCAAGAGTCCTGCGCAGCCCTGCAAACTGGGACATGAAGCTAGGTATTGTGGATGAGTGTTTTTCTTGTGCTCTGGCAGCCGTTTCAACGCGGCCAGGGCCACGGCCTCTACGTGCACCATCAGCATCAGGGCCACTTCCCCGTCCCTTACTGCTCGCCTTCTTCATATTAAATGTTATATATGCTTGAAAGTATGTCACATGTACAGTAACGCAGGATTTGGAAGTGTATGCGCAATTTTTTTTTAAAAGGGTATTTGGGATGTGGAAACGTCACACAGGAGATATTCCGCAGATAATGTCAATGCTGTCACCAGCGGCTAATAAACAATTACAGGGAATGTCACAGGTATTTGGGATGAGGAAACGTCATACAGGAGAGGTACCACAGGTAATGTCGATGTCCGCAGCATCTAAGGAAATAGTACACTGTATGTCACAGATAAAAATATTATGCACACACGTTACACTGGAGATGTGGCACTGGTAATGTCACTGTCAGAAGCAGACACCGTCTATTGAAAAAGTACTCTGGATGTCACTGATATTTTTGGGATGCGCACACTTTACACAGGAGATGTGGTGCAGATAATTTAACTGTCTGCAGCGGCCTACTAGGCGCTACTTAGCGCAGGATGCGCTAAAAAAATATATTGCTGCTGCCACACACAATAGTCCTTAAAAGGACTTTTGGGTCTCTGAAAAGTTTTTCTAATAAAAATAGTCCAATATCATTCCGTACACTGTCTGTCCCTTCCTATGCTCAGCTCTCACTGCCTAAGGCCTCATGCACACGACAGTATTTTTTTGCGGACCGCAAAACGGGGTTCCGTTGTTCCATGATCCGTGTCAGTTTTTGCTTCCGTTGTGTTTCCGTGTGTCTTCAGTTTTTTTAGCGGACATGACCCAATAGATTTTACCAAAAGACAGGCTGACAATTTTTGCCAAGTGCCTGCCAAGGGATCCGCAAAAAAAAAACGGACGCGGAACGCGGATGAAACAGGATGGCCATCCGCATTTTTTCACGGTCCCATTGACTTGAATGGGTCTGTGAACCGTTTTTCACGGACAAGAATAGGACAGGTTATATTTTTTTGACGGACTGGAATCACGTACCACGGATGCGGAGGACAAACGGTGCATTTGCCGAGTTTTCCACGGACCCATTGAAAACCAATGGGTCCGCGGAAAATCACGAAAAACGGCCCCACCGACACGGAATTAAACAACGGTCGTGTGCATGAGGCCTAAGACTGAGCTGAACACGTGCCATTGGCTGCTATATAACCTCCGATGACGCGTTTCGGCCAGCCAATCACTGTAAGCCAGTAACCAACATGGCTACAGCATTACTTACAGTACTTACCTGCTCAGCAGCCAAGAAACGTGCGGGGAGGAGATTTGAGCATCGCGCTAGAGCACATGCGGTATTCGGCCGAGCATGCTCGCTCAACACTATCAAAGGTTAATAAAGTTTATAAAAAAAAATAAAACGTTTTTTCATAAAAGTGGTTCTATTTTGTATAAAAAGCCCCCTCGCACACATATGATATCACACGGTGCTTGCCAGCGCCTGTACAGTAAAGATAGCACGTTAGGCTAGTTTCACACTAGCGTTCACATATTAACTATAATGGGGTCCCACAGAGATCCAGGGGCTCCCCTGTAAATATGCTGAGAATCGGCCAAATCCCACCGCGCGCAGCGAATGTTGTACCGCCGATTCCTAGCATTCTATGCCGGAACCGCGTAGTGTGAAACAAGCCTTATTTAATGCATTTAAAAAAACAGAAAAAACATGGAATTGTCTTTTTTCTATTCACTTCTGCCCTCAAAAATAATAATTGTTAATCAATAAGTTCTATGTGCCCCTCAAAAGTGCTACCAACAAAAAGCACTTGATGCTCCGCAAAAAACAAGCCCCGTATGGCTACAACAGAGCGAAAGTGAGGGGCTCTGCCTCTTGGAAAGCAGCGATTATTGCGCAAAACTAGCAAAAAACACCAGAATTTACACTAATCCCATATAGGGAGGCCCTAATACCCAGGCCCAAGTCCGGGCTCTATAGGCTATGCAGTGATACGTCTTCCCTGTGTATTGTGGGCCTGCAGGGTTATCGGGGCCGGTGACAGGTATATTGGGGTCCCCCTGTGCATTGTGGACCTGCAGGGTTATCGGGGCCGGTGACCGGTATATTGGGGTCCCCCTGTGTATTGTGGGCCTGCAGGGTTATCGGGGCCGGTGACCGGTATATTGGGGTCCCCCTGTGTATTGTGGGCCTGCAGGGTTATCGGGGCCGGTGACAGGTATATTGGGGTCCCCCTGTGTATTGTGGACCTGCAGGGTTTTCGGGGCCGGTGACAGGTATATTGGGGTCCCCCTGTGCATTGTGGACCTGCAGGGTTTTCGGGGCCGGTGACAGGTATATTGGGGTCCCCCTGTGTATTGTGGGCCTGCAGGGTTATCGGGGCCGGTGACAGGTATATTGGGGTCCCCCTGTGTATTGTGGGCCTGCAGGGTTATCGGGGCCAGTGACAGGTATATTGGGGTCCCCCTGTGTATTGTGGGCCTGCAGGGTTATCGGGGCCGGTGACAGGTATATTGGGGTCCCCCTGTGTATTGTGGGCCTGCAGGGTTATCGGGGCCGGTGACAGGTATATTGGGGTCCCCTGTGTATTGTGGGCCTGCAGGGTTATTGGCACCGGTGACAGGTATAGTGGGGTCCCCCTGTGTATTGTGGGCCTGCAGTGTTATCGGGGCCGGTGACAGGTATATTGGGGTCCCCCTGTGTAGTGTGGGCCTGCAGGGTTATCGGGGCCGGTGACAGGTATATTGGGGTCCCCTGTGTATTGTGGGCCTGCAGGGTTATTGGCACCGGTGACAGGTATAGTGGGGTCCCCCCGTATCTGGATCCCCACTCACATGTGGTTTATATATTGGGGTCTCCCCCTCACATGTGGTGTATATATCGGGGTCACCCCCTCACACGTGGTGTATATATTGGGGTCTACCCCCCACACGTGGTGTATGTTGGGGTCTCCCCCTCACACGTGGTGTATATAGGGGTCTCCCCCTCACATGTGGTGTAGTGGTGTATATAGGGGTCTGCCCCTCACACGTGGTGTATATAGGGGTCTCCCCCTCACATGTGGTTTATATATCGGGGTTAGGGTGACCACGTGTCCCGGATCGCCCGGGACAGTCCCACATTTGGAGAGTCTGTCCCGGGTCCCGGTCACCCTCATTCCGGGACAATGCAGTGTCCCGGAATAACCTGAGCCGCAGGCGCCGACCGCTGCTAATAATTGCTTTCAGGCAGCAGGCTCCATCACACATTCAGCCCACTCCAATCACCTGCAGATTAAAACCTGGACACTTGCGGAGTGCGGACAGAGACCTCCAGTGATCCGGCCAGCGTGCGTGACGTCACTTGCACGGCGCCGCAGCCCGCCGGCTGAATTTAATTCAGAGGAGATAAGTGTGGCGCAGTGTGCTGAGGTAACCGGCCAATACTGCCATGTCACGTTTCACTACTTACTGTACAGTTGGACCCACTCATGTCGTGATAGATTAGGGGTAGAGGGAGGATGAGCCGGAGCCATAGATTACACGTGAGGGGAGGTTTATGGAAGTGATTGTATTATATACGACTAAAAATACCCCCCTTTCCTGGATGAGGCTGTGTTCATACTTCACAGTGTGAACACAGCCTCATCCAGGAAAGGCGGCTCTTTCTTTTACAACTTTATACTAGTTTGGGGAAAAGTTTGGTTTTCCCTTTCACTGCAGCGCAGTAATACAGAGCAGACAATATAGTATAAAGTATATAATACAATCACCTCCATAAACCTCCCCTCACGTGTAATCTATGGCTCCGGTGCATCCTCCCTACACCCCTAATCTATCACGACATGAACGGACAGTAGAGGGAAACCTGACATTCTTGGCCCGGCATACATAGGAACTTCTGAAATACTGAGAAATGCACAGGAAAATGTGTTTTTGCCACTATAAGTTTGACGAAATGCACTCGTGAAAGTTAGGCCTCATGCACACGGCCGTTGTTGTGGTCCGCGTCCGAGCCGCATATTTTGCAGCTCGGGTGCGGACCCATTCACTTTAATGGGGCCGCAAAAGATGCGGACAGCACTCCATATTGCTCCATTCCGTGCCCCCGCAAAAAAAATAGAGCATGTCCTATTCTTGTCTGTTTTGCGGACAAGAATAGGCACTTCTATAATGGGCCGCGTTCGGAATTGCAGAACGGAACGCAGAGCAGCTTCCGTGTTTTGCGGACCGCAAAACACCAACGGTCGTGTGCATGTAGCCTGAGTGTCCCTGAATGGCAGTTAGGAAATGTGGTCACCCTAATCAGGGTCTCCCCCTCACATGTGTATATATGGGGGTCACCCCCTCACAGGTGGTGTATATATCGGGGTCTCCCCCTCACACGTGGTGTATATATGGGGGTCTCCCCCTCACACGTGGTGTATATATCGGGGTCTCCCCCTCACACGTGGTGTATATATGGGGGTCTCCCCCTCACACGTGGTGTATATATGGGGGTCTCCCCCTCACACGTGGTGTATATATCGGGGTCTCCCCCTCACAGGTGGTGTATATATCGGGGTCTCCCCCTCACACGTGGTGTATATATCGGGGTCACCCCCTCACACGTGGTGTATATATCGGGGTCTCCCCCTCACACGTGGTGTATATATCGGGGTCTCCCCGTCACACGTGGTGTATAATATATCGGGGTCTCCCCCTCACACGTGGTGTATATATCGGGGTCTCCCCCTCACATGTGGTGTATATATGGGGGTCTCCCCCTCACACGTGGTGTATATATCGGGGTCTCCCCCTCACACGTGGTGTATATATCGGGGTCTCCCCCTCACACGTGGTGTATATATGGGGGTCTCCCCCTCACACGTGGTGTATATATCGGGGTCTCCCCCTCACATGTGGTGTATATATGGGGGTCTCCCCCTCACACGTGGTGTATATATCGGGGTCTCCCCCTCACACGTGGTGTATATATCGGGGTCTCCCCGTCACACGTGGTGTATAATATATCGGGGTCTTCCCCTCACACGTGGTGTATATATCGGGGTCTCCCCCTCACACGTGGTCTATATATCGGGGTCTCCCCCTCACAGGTGGTGTATATATCGGGGTCTCCCCCTCACACGTGGTGTATATATCGGGGTCTCCCCCTCACACGTGGTCTATATATCGGGGTCTCCCCCTCACAGGTGGTGTATATATCGGGGTCTCCCCCTCACACGTGGTGTATATATCGGGGTCTCCCCCTCACACGTGGTGTATATATCGGGGTCTCCCCCTCACATGTGGTGCATATATTTGGGTGTCAGGGCCGCAGTTCGGGGTCACCCCGGGTATCCGGGGGTCTCCTCCCCCCACCCGGAGGTGATGTCACGGTGACAAGCTCCTCCTCCTTCTCTCCTCCTTCATCGCTCACACACAGGAGAGGACGGAGCTGACACCATCAGAACCAGGACACGGCGGCGGAGGATCCGGGCACAGCGGTAAGTGTCCGCGGGGGGTCCGGCTCTGGGGGCGCAGTATGGGGGGGGAATCAGGTGCGGGGGAGGGGGCGGCAATGGGGGAGATGCTGCTGAGTGGCGTATGGGGGAGGGGCGCTGTGAGTCGGGGGTCTGTGTGTATATGATGGGGGGGGCTGATCCATTAGAAAGATAAACCTGTAAATATAGATGGGGGTCCTGTTATTAATATGGGTATATAATGGGATAGGACCAGCTCTGGGGGATGTGTGGTAGGTCCCAGCTATACGGTGCTGCCGTCTGGTTGCTGACAAGGTGGTTTGCAGTTTGGCGCGTTGAGGTGTTGGTGACGTCCGGCGGTACGGGCTCAGATATAGGTGGCGTCCGGCGGTACGGGCTCAGATATAGGTGGCGTCCGGCGGTACGGGCTCAGATATAGGTGGCGTCCGGCGGTACGGGCTCAGATATAGGTGGCGTCCGGCGGTGCGGGCTCAGATATAGGTGGCGTCCGGCGGTACGGGCTCAGATATAGGTGGCGTCCGGCGGTACGGGCTCAGATATAGGTGGCGTCCGGCGGTACGGGCTCAGATATAGGTGGCGTCCGGCGGTACGGGCTCAGATATAGGTGGCGTCCGGCGGTACGGGCTCAGATATAGGTGGCGTCCGGCGGTACGGGCTCAGATATAGGTGGCGTCCGGCGGTACGGGCTCAGATATAGGTGGCGTCCGGCGGTACGGGCTCAGATATAGGTGGCGTCCGGCGGTACAAGTTGAGTTATTGGTGGCATCCGTCAGCACACGTTGAGCTATTGGTCACAACTGGCGCCAAGGTCCGTGGTATTGGTGGCGCCTGACAGCAGGGGCCGTGGTATGATGGTGTCTGGTGGCAGGGGTCGGGGTATTGGTGGTGTCTGGCTGCAGGGACTGTGGTATTGGCTCATCCACTGACTGGTAGTGGTCAGTGGGAAGAGCACCGCATGAGCGGGAGACCCCTGATCTTGACATACGTGGGGCCCACATCTGTCGGAGGCTTATGGTACATCCAGTGAGCTTCAGTGGGGACAGGAACTGATGGGACTGATCAAAACTTCTGTACTGTGCTGTGTATGTGAGTGCCACGTAATGGATAAAGTTATGTCTATGGCGCGGGCTGGGATGCCTCGTAGTGGCGGCGCGGGCTGGGATGCCTCGTAGTGGCGGCGCGGGCTGGGATGCCTCGTAGTGGCGGCGCGGGCTGGGATGCCTCGTAGTGGCGGCGCGGGCTGGGATGCCTCGTAGTGGCGGCGCAGGCTGGGATGCCTCGTAGTGGCGGCTCGGGCTGGGATGCCTCGTAGTGGCGGCTCGGGCTGGGATGCCTCGTAGTGGCGGCTCGGGCTGGGATGCCTCGTAGTGGCGGCGCGGGCTGGGATGCCTCGTAGTGGCGGCGCGGGCTGGGATGCCTCGTAGTGGCGGCGCGGGCTGGGATGCCTCGTAGTGGCGGCGCGGGCTGGGATGCCTCGTAGTGGCGGCGGTGTAGCGGTCAGCTGTTACGAGGTATTGCGGTACTACAAGAAATGTTAGACTAACACAAACATGGTTACAAGTGCATATCCATAAAGCAAGCGTACAGAGAACTAATAAAACATGGCTGCACATTTCACATACAAACAATAGAATGATCCCCATTTCTTAGTTCTAAGGTAAAGTGGTTTATACCTACTATAAAGGAAAAAATAGAAGCTCTTTGCGCACATTTTTGATCTTAGCTTAGCTAAGTCCAGGAGAGGCAGTTCTGTTAGTGTCAGGTTGGTACCCATCTGCGGAAGCCACCTTGACGTCTGGTAGATGGGCCCGACACAGGGTATAGCGGCAAGCGGTCAGCTGTTACGGGGTATAGCGGTCAGCTGTTACGGGGTATAGCGGTCAGCTGTTACGGGGTATAGCGGTCAGCTGTTACGGGGTATAGCGGGCAGCTGTTACGGGGTATAGCGGTCAGCTGTTACGGGGTATAGCGGGCAGCTGTTACGGGGTATAGCGGGCAGCTGTTACGGGGTATAGCGGCCAGCTGTTACGGGGTATAGCGGCCAGCTGTTACGGGGTATAGCGGCCAGCTGTTACGGGGTATAGCGGCCAGCTGTTACGGGGTATAGCGGCAAGCGGTCGGCTGTTACGGGGTATAGCGGCAAGCGGTCGGCTGTTACGGGGTATAGCGGCAAGCGGTCGGCTGTTACGGGGTATAGCGGCAAGCGGTCGGCTGTTACGGGGTGTA
Source organism: Bufotes viridis (assembly GCA_033119425.1). Taxonomy (NCBI): domain Eukaryota; kingdom Metazoa; phylum Chordata; class Amphibia; order Anura; family Bufonidae; genus Bufotes; species Bufotes viridis. Next base: position 497,277,069 of record CM065591.1, on the reverse strand, counting down.
GCGGCAAGCAGTCGGCTGTTACGGGGTGTAGCGGTATGTTGTGCTTTGTGAGGTGTAGCTGATTGTATGTGCTGTGTGTCTACACTGGAGAAGGGCAGTATGGATACCACCGTCTGTCCACACAATCCTCCTAGAGGCCGCTGTGAGCGCTCCGCAGTCAGTGTGTTTCACTAGATGTTGCCGCTTATCTCCAGGGAAGCTAAGGATCTGACAGATGCCAGTCCGCCCAGTGGGGCCCTGGTTTCCTCTAGCGGGCACCTGTAGGGCGGTTATAGACAGTGTAACCGCCACCTCATACGTTTCCTAACAACCGCTGCATCTTCTGTCTGGGTGACCACCGTCTGCCACACAACAGCCTGCCTCCGGATGCTTTACTGGAGAGCTGCTGGTGGGTGGCAGTCGGAGGCTGGCCGGGGTGGGAGGCCGGCGGTACCTCTGTCCGGGCGACTTCTAGCATCTAGTATGACCAGGGTTCCTCCAGCTCGGAGCGAGGTCCCCTCCTTAATAACGTCCATGTACCCTGGTAGATTTGCAGTGAATGGAGCACCTGGTCGAGCCACTCCATTCATTTCAGCAACACAATAGGGAATGAGCATCTAATTGGCGGCTGTCTGACCACCGGGGCCCCTGCTGTTCTCTAGAATGGGGGCCCGCGTTCCTCCGGTTTGAAAGGAGTCGTGGATACGCTTACTCTCGCCACTCATCTCTGTGGTTCTGCCGGAGAGGACGCTCGCCTATCTCCCATAGAATTGAATAGCGCGGCAGCTCACGTGCATGTCCGCCACTGCATTCAGAGGAGGGGGCCACGAGTGATTGTCAGGGGCACCGGTGGTCATATGGGGTGCTGATATAAGCAGCCGTAATATGTCATATCCAGCGGTGGTCACGGGGACGGCACTACAGTCAGCTGACGCCGGGGAACCGTAGATTGCACGCAGCGAGACGAGGGGCGACAGACTGCAGGTAGAGCGTTCCTTTCATCTTCTTGCTTATGCTTGTGAATTTCTGGCCCCGGGTGAGTCGTCTTCCAAGTGGAGGAGATCGGTGTTAAGCGCCTGCATTATTGATAAGCCCTCTGGATGCCCCTTCCCTGGAGCAGCTCGGAGGCAGGAAGGAGCGATCCCGAGGCTGCATGGTGGGAGAGCGCTGCCCTTGGAGCAGTGTATGCAGCCCCCCCACGCGAGGTGCATGTCTGTGGCCGCCTGGCAGACGACGAGCACTGCCCGTCCCTGAACCTTTTGTTCCGGCTCCTCCACAGCTGTCTTTGCACCTCTCCCCATTGTGTCCTCATTCCTCCCGACTGCCTTAATGGGATTTCAATGCAGTCGTCGAGTTACACGGAGCCCTTTGTGTCGTGAAGGATGTTGCAAAATGTGCAGCCCCTTCAAAGGAACGAAGCCGGCGCGGCGGCGCTGACCTCCCGGGAGAGGCGGCGTGTAATGTAATGCGGATACCTGTAGTGTTGCCGGATAATTATCCATCATGCTCTGTGCGCCGAGAAACACAGATTCACATTTGGTATTCGGCATCCGCAGCGTGCGGCTGATGAGGCTGACAAGCAGCGCGTCCGCTCGCAGGATCCTCGCACGTGTCCGAAATGATTTAGCCTTGTGCGTTTCAACCATTCCTGCCTGGGGTGTATCGGGGATAAAGAGACAGGGGGGATGCAACGCGCTTTACGGCCATGATAACGGCGCAGGCTGCAGAGGTGCAACCAGTTTACATGCCAGCGCCATCTGTTCTTCTCTGCATCATTCTACCCCCCCCCCCCCCCCAAGGGCAGCAGACGTGGCGGTAAACCTGCGATTGCCAGCTGAGTCTGAAACTATTTTGGGCAGAGCGGCTTCCATATTGTCAGTATGCTGCAGCGGAATGGAGGAGGAAATGCGCAGTCTGAATTACCTGCTGCAGCCTCACGTGACGCTACCCATATGCCCTGCTGCCCTCTGCTTCCTAATGCCACTTGACGTGCAGGAAATGCCCGCTCAGCCTATCACTGGTAACACGGCATGAGTCTGTTTAATAGTAGTTTCGGTTTGCTGGACAATCCCTTTAACACCCGCCCCCCCGAATCGCAGTAATACGTCGCAGCAAGCATACTGTTATGGCACAGGGGCTCAAAAGCCTTGTTTGTGACATCATTTGCAGTTTCTGGCAGTATTATACAGCTGCCACCCTACTCCTCAGGGTAGGCGTCACTAAAGACGGTGGTCAGACATCCCTTCCCCCGCTGCTGACACTGGAACTACAGTGGACAGAGCGGGTTACTGCAGTATGCACTTCAGTGGGCGCCACACCGCGGTAATCGGCTCCGTCTACGATGGACGGAGCTGCTGCAGAACAGCTGATCGGTGGGGTTTTTCTGCCATACATGAGAGGTCGGTGTTGGATCTGCTGATTTACAATGGGATCTCTCGACGGTGTAATGAACAAACCAACACTTTGATAGAAACAAGGATCGGACATGTTGGATGTATGGCGGCCACTTATCTTTTCCTCTGTCAGGACCAACACAGCAATGTCTATTGGCCGGGTTAGAGATGTCGTTGAGGGATATAGTCACTGGTCAAACTATGTTCTGTACCTTAAAGGGGTTGTTGAACATTTCGATACTGATGGCCTGCCGATATGATATGAGATTGGCAGTGGTCTGACTCCCCGGACCCCCAACGATCAGCGAAGAGCCTGCGTTGGAGCTTAGGCCTCTTCCTAGGCCGGTGATGTCACGTTCATCGATCACATGGCCGAGTTACAGCTCTGTCCCAATGCAATACCAAGCACAGCCACTATCCAATGTATGGCACTGTCCTTGATATGCTGTGCGGAGGCTGCAGCCTTAAACAGCTGATCGGCGAGGTACCGGAAGTCAGACCCCCACCCCTCTTATATTGATGACCTATCCTGAGTATGTAAATCCTAGAGCACCTCTTTAAGCTTTCCACCAAGAGTTCCTCTAACCCACTCATACACATGCATGCTTGGCCTGGGGAGGGGAAAAAGCCACTGCCGGACACCTGGCGGTGGCGTATTTCCAGTGAGAACAAAGGATCTGGCATGTTGAAATTCAACATGCCTGATCCTTTGTTACCCTGACACCTGCCGTTAGGGCCCAGATGCAGTAAAAAGCGGATTGAGAGGCGTTGGGTAAATCCTAAGACAATGTATTATTGAGCATATAAAACTAGGAGCAACGCGTTTCGGGAGCAGTCTGCCAACTTCCTCTGGGAGAGCCAGGAGCTCCTAATACACGATACGGGGGGGGGGGGGGGGGTCTGGTTCTGCTGAAATTGGCAGGTTTGGCCTTAATTCATCAAACGTATATGGGCACCTCAAGGCTAAAAGTCTGAAAGTGCAGCCTTCAGATGAAACCTTTTCAGCAGACTTCTTCGAAGATTTGTTAGGTAAGTCTTAAAGGAGTTGTCCGGTTTTTCTTTACACGCAGTGGCCTCTCCTAAGTCCTGGAGCTCCTGCAGATCGGCCGGGGTGCTGGCCCCACAGATCAGATGAAGATGGCCTTCCCTGAGGACAACTTCTGCAGGATCGTGTAGACGTTGCATGATTTCCCGATGGATGTTCTTTGCAACGTTTTGTTTGCAATGTACGACCTTGGTCAATCCCAATGTCGCACCACGTGCGCCTTCCTCTCAGCTTCATTAAAGGGAGTTTATTCCAGGACCATGGGACCATCCCAAACCTATTGAGGCCTGAAACCCATGGTGACCTTGGAGGTATAGCTGGAGCCACGTGGTCCATTGAGTTTGCAGCGAGGGCGAACCTTGGTGCTGAGGACCAGAAGGTCCCTACAGTGAGGACTTGTGAAGATATTGCGAGACCTCCTCTCTCTGATGAAGTCTTGGTAAATCTAGCTCCAGCACCGCGAAAATGTTGCGCTTCTGAGCTCTAGTGAGGGCTCTAGTATGTGTAGTTCGGCTTTGAGTGAGGATTCCTTCTCGATGATATAATTAGCATTTAGTCGTCTGCTCCAGAAAACGAGCTCCTTGTAAACTTCTTCCTGAGCGTGGTGCCTGTGACCTGTAAAAATTTCAGTTCACGGGAAACAATTCAGCATGAACGTCGGCCGGCGCTCTTCCCACCTGCTACAGTAGTACTTGGCAGAGCGCGCCGGATCCTGTTACTCTTTTATGGTACTGATGTAACGTTATCACCGCCATCCACAAGAGCCTCATAGAAAGGGATCCACTTCCCATTCCCAAACTCTCTCGTAAGCCGGCGCACTGTATCGGTGCGTGGACCACAGTCCCATCCAGAGACCACGGCACAGAATACACTGCGCTCTCGTTCTCGGCTTGTACTAGCCCGCATCCCGAGTAGCCCCATGTATGAATGTGCCACAGGGCCCTGTTACTCTGCTTTTTGGACCCCATTACTCTGCTGGTTTTTGGACCCCCTACTGATTCTAAGGTTAGGCTGTCAAAGCCCTGGAGGACGCCGTTCATTTGGGATATCTGTGCAGTGGTCCAAGGTAGGCCAACCAGTGGGCACCATTTCATCCACTTACTAGTCCCAAAGGTTGACTGGGGCGGTGAACCTTCACCTCTTGTCCTCACCAGCGGTCGGGTCTTCTGGAGATTTATAGACGCACAGATTATTATTTTTTTGTATGTCCTAATATTTTAGCTTTTGCAGCTGCTCCTTGACATTGAGTAAAGCTGCGACTTGACTTACTTCCTAAGGGCTCACAACTGTATGTATTTTGCATTCACAGATCCACAAAAAATACTATTACTAAGGCCTCATGCACACGACTGTATGCGTTTTGAGGTCCGCAAAACACGGAAGCTAACAGAACGCGGCCCATTGTAGAAATGCCTATTCTTGTCCGCAAAACGGACAAGAATAGGACATGCTCTATTTTTTTTTTTTTGCGGAATGGAGCAACGGATGTGCACAGCGCACAAAGTACTGTCCGCATCTTGGAAGTAAATGGGGCTGCATGAAAATCGCATCGCATCCGCTTAGCGAGTGCGGATGCGATGCGATTTTGACGGATGGTTGCTAAGAGATGTTGTTCGTACACATTCAGTTTTATGTCACGCGCGTGTAAAATGCAGTAAATCGCATTGCACCTGTGCGATTAAAAACTGAACGCGATCGTAAAAAAAACTGAATGACTTTGCGAAATCGCGCAGTTTTCACTAAACGCATCTGCAACGCATCCGGACACGCTTGTCTGCAAGGGGCCTAAGGGCTTATGCGCACAGACATATTTTTTGCTTCTGTTTCCGTTCCATTTTTTTTTTTTAGGTCCGTAGGCGGAACCGTTCACTTCAATGGGGCTTAAAAAAAAAACAAAAAAAAACAGAAATGACTGTGTGTACGTTCCGTGTCTGCACGTCCTCTACACAAAAAAAATTTAACATGTCCTATCCTCGGTTTTGCGGACAAGGTCAGACATTGTTACAATGGAGCTACAAAAAAACAGATGCAACACGGGGTGTTACGTACGATAAGTTTTCATCCCCCTCGGCGGAGGTAGCGTGCACCTGCTTCACCATTTCACCTTTTAAAGCTTTGCTTGCGTCGTCTTCCATGTTCTGTCCTCCGGGTCCGGTGTAGCTGGCGGCGCAGGCGATGAGCGCGGCGCCGGTGAGGAGGAATGCTGGACGTGCAGGTACAGCTGGATTCGGATGCCGCAGAACGCCACAAGCCCTCCCTTTGTCTGATTGTGCTTCACAGCTGCCGTTTGACCTTCCGCCCGTCGTCTGATATCTGATTGTCCATTCACTGTCGTCTTCCCCCGCTCTCGGCGCCGCGCGCTCTGTATCTAGCTCTCGTCTGAACGTTTCAGTAATTGCAATTATATTCATCCTGATGGGTTATTGTTATGGAGCTTTTCGGACTAATGAGTAACGCTGCACACACGGCGTAAGATGGAAATGAATGGCACGAAGCTCGGCGATGTCCTGACGCTGCGTACGTGTTGTCGGATGAAGCTGTCTCGACCCTGTCACTAGGAATTGGCTGCTTTACGGCGGCGGTGTTAATTTAAAGGGATCGTACATGGTCTTAAATCGGCGGTGCACGGGTCGCGTGTGCCATTACATTCACTTCAGTGGGCCTGAGCTGCAATACTAGACACAACCCATGGACAAGCGTGGCGCTAGAAGAAAGCATTTGGCGCACAAGCTCGTTCAGGGGTGGAGACCTCTTGGGGGGAGTAAGCCCGAACATATTACACGCAGCGATCTCCTCCACAGTATGGGGAGGAGCAATCGATACTGCTGTTGCCCACAAACAGTAATGTAAGTGTCCGCACCAACGATCCGTAGCCGATGAGCGGTTGTAATTGGCGGCACCTTTACACGTTCCGGTAATAAACGCTTGTTAGCGATAATCTGCCTGAAGGGGCCTTTACTTACTGACTGCACATTAGAAAGAAAGGAGGAGATGAAGAAAGAAAGACAATGTCTCCCGGAATCCAAATCCTCAAACAAGCTCTATACCGACACTGAACGAGCAGTGAATGCTGGGGTATTCCAGCTCTGAAGCCTGCAGAATTATGAATGCAGCTCTGGAGGACAATACAAGGTATACATTATACTGCGTCTGATCCTTGGCTTCCCCTCCATTAGCTGATTTGTAAATGTGAATTTACTTTGGAGGCGTTATTGTAGGACGGCAGTGGGTTTTTTAGACCCCCCCCCCTCCCGCGCGTTGTGCCCACTCCCGTGTTCTTGGGACCACCCTGAATTATTCCGGCACTCGGTCTAATTCGCCAGAATCCAGGATGACTTTCATTTTGGCCGGACAAATTGAAGATTAATCCCTTCTACCGGAAAGTGCGCTGAGGGCCAGGATCGGCCTCCGTGGCCGGCATACCCAACAGTCGTGGAGCCCGGCTGGTTGTCAACATTTACCGGGACTTGTGATTATTTTTATTTTTTTTGGGTGGGGGGGTTGATTTCTACGGTGGCCACTAAATGTACGCAACCTAGATCCCGGCGACCTGGAATTGAGACCTGTGTTGGCACAATGCAAGTGGATCCTGACAACCTTCCGTAGATCCTTAAGCCGTGGCCAGTGTCGGGTCTGCACCCAGGGGCGCCTCGTATAACCCTGCATTGATTGCTGCGTAGGTTGTGTGAGCTGTAGAGCCGCCGCACCTGTTTCTTTCGTATATTTGCTTGTGTCATCAGGGAAATGTTTGCAGCATCTATTGTGCTGGCGTAGCACCCGCAGTGACCCTGATCGCCCGCTCTGAAGGGCACCTGGGGGTGTATTATGGAGATGAAACCCAGACATGGCTGCGTCCATGGTCACCTTCGTTGTAACGGAGAGCTTCATACTTGCCAGCCCTGGATTTCTACTGTAGGTAACTATACAGACACGGCCGTAGCCTAGACGTGCAACGCTGTGGATATTTGGTGACGTCATGTTGGCTGAGACACGATGCATGTGCAGCCCTTAAAAGGGTTTTACCCTCGGGATGGGTCATCGGTATCTGATCGGTGGTGGTCTGACCCCCAGAACCAACATTGATCAGCTGTTGGAGCCTGTGGCCTCCGTCATGTGGCCATTTAAGTGAATGGGGCCGAGCTGCAATACCAAGCACAGCCACTATGCAATGTACGGCGCTGTGAACAGGCTGCAGCACTCATACGAGTTGCTGTGACCCTCTTCAAACAGCTGATCGGTGGGGTGCCACTAGTAGGTCTTCTATATTGATTTCCTGGAAAAACCCTTTAAGCTGAACCCACTGGTTAAGGCTGACCAAAAAAAACGGATGCGATACGCAACGTCATCTGTTTTTCTGCGGATCTGCATTTTGCGGACCGCAAAACACATACGTTTGTGTGCATGAGGCCTAAGGAGAAGGATTGGGCAGTGGATTTTCAACATGTCTGATCCTTTATTGCTGGGCAGATGGCTGTGGTGGCGACTTTCTTCCTATACAGGACACGTGCATGCTTGGCCAAGCGTGCACTCGTCTGGAGGGCTGTGAATAGGGGAGGGGTCCTAATAAAGCCCTGTATGGCTATCTCCATCCAAACCACGTGTTATGGTGACTGTATCCATAGACTCCATTCATCCAGGGAGGCCGAGGACTGTTCTCCGTCAGGGTGCTGGACGCCGCCATGGCTTGTTTTATATATCCGACAATAAGTGAGGCTCATGGCCGATGTTCCACAGTGGTAGACGTCGAGGTATGATCAAGACGTCATCCTCTGAATGCCTACTGATCTGTAGTTACATCATGTCTTGTGCTCCAGTCACAGCCAAAGCTGTGTTTTAAAGTCTCTGCAGCTGAAGGACCGCCTGCTCCTATTTACTAGGCAGAAATTTGAGAGTGACACTTGGATTTCTGCTGCAGAATTGCTGATTGATCTTCTGCTGATCCGCACTTGTGTCTGTACATACCGTGCAGTGGGTTAATGTAAGAAAAACAGGATCATCCTCCTCCGTGGCAAAAGGAAGGTGGTGTAATTTTTCATATTTCGCCCAGTTTTCACTGCCTTCCCATTTACAGTGCCAGCCTCTGAGGGTACTCACATCTAGCTTAGGTGCTCCCATCTTCTGACGTCTGAGGGTTCTCCGTGCTCCCATCTTCTGACCTCTGAGGGTTCTCCGTGCTCCCATCTTCTGACCTCCCCGTGAGTTGCCTCACGTGCTCCCATCTTCCCTGACCTCTCGAGGGGTTCTCCGTGCTCCCATCTTCTGACCTCTGAGGGTTCTCCGTGCTCCCATCTTCTGACCTCTGAGGGTTCTCAGTGCTCCCATCTTCTGACCTCTGAGGGTTCTCCGTGCTCCCATCTTCTGACCTCTGAGGGTTCTCCGTGCTCCCATCTTCTGACCTCTGAGGGTTCTCAGTGCTCCCATCTTCTGACCTCTGAGGGTTCTCAGTGCTCCCATCTTCTGACCTCTGAGGGTTCTCCGTGCTCCCATCTTCTGACCTCTGAGGGTTCTCTGTACTCCTCAGGTGCTCCCATCTCCTGACCTGAGGGTTCTCTGTGCTTCTCAGGTGCTCCCATCTTCTGACCTCTGAAGGTCCCCGGGGTCCTCAGGTGCTCCCATCTCCTGACCTCTGAGGGTTCTCCGTGCTTCTCGGGTGCTCCCATCTCCTGACCTCTGAGGGTTCTCCGTGCTCCCATCTCCTGACCTCTGAGGGTCCCCCTGTTCCTCGGGTGCTCCCATCTTCTGACCTCTGAGGGTTCTCCGTGCTCCCATCTCCCGACCTCTGAGGGTTCTCCGTGCTTCTCAGGTGGTCCCATCTCCCGACCTCTGAGGGTTCTTTGTGCTCCTCAGGTGGTCCCATCTCCCGACCTCTGAGGGTTCTTTGTGCTCCTCAGGTGCTCCCATCTCCCGACCTCTGAGGGTTCTTTGTGCTCCTCAGGTGTTCCCATCTTCTGACCTCTGAGGGTTCTCCGTGCTCCCATCTCCTGACCTCTGAGGGTTCTCCGTGCTCCTCAGGTGGTCCCATCTCCCGACCTCTGAGGGTTCTTTGTGCTCCTCAGGTGCTCCCATCTCCTGACCTGAGGGTTCTCCGTGCTCATCAGGTGCTTAAAAGATTTTAATATCGATGCTCTCAGGACAGGGGCCCAATATCACATTGGTGGATGTCGGAGAACGCCCTTGTAGTTCTGGTGCTTGAAATCCATCCATTATGCAGTAGATGGAGCACTAGGGGAGGTCCTCTAAACTTTAAGGCTGACCAATTCCAAGTGGTGGGCAGCAGAATGTGTGACTGCAGCTTTGGATGTGACTGGAGCATAAGTATTTACAAGTGATGTACATGTGGATCCGGCAGCCGTCGTCCTGTCCCTTCTCCGTAGGTCTCTGACCTGGTTCTGCTCTGCAGGAGTCTTCTCTTAATTCTGTGTTTTGTGTGTTTTTTTTGCTTCCTGTCTTGCTGAAATCTCTATTTCTTAGCCGTTCAGGTATTTAAATGTCAGGGAAGTATTAGAAGGACACTTAAAGGTCATACGCCGGGTATTAACTTGTATTACAGAGCAGAGAATGAATGTCTCCTGGACGGCTGAGCGATGGACCTCTCCGGCCGCCAGTGACCACTTCTTCACAAAGCGTCCCCTGTGCGCCACCGCAGGCGTCCGAAGACCCTGGACCCGGTAGGCTGCGATAGAGACCTTTTACCTGGAGATACGGACTCTGCACTGCCTCCTACACGAACGAGTGACTGCCGTAAAAAAAAATTTGATAAGTGAAGGAAAAAAAGCAACACAAATGGCAAAAAAAAAAACATAAAAAGGCAAAGCAACTGAAGAAAACAAATCCCAAAAAAACAATGCAAGTGAAGAAAAACAAAAAGGCAAAGCAAATGGGGGGAAAAAAAGAAAAAGCAATGCAAGTGAAGAAATAAAGCAACGCAAGTTAGGGGAAACAAAAGCGATTTATTGGGGGCTCGTGGAAGCGATCGCCGGATAATTGCGGGCTACGTCATGTGACCTCAGGGTTCACATGACATGACGGTAACCTGTGATTTTACACTGCGGAGCTGTCGCCCTCTGCTGGCGTAGTATTGTGCGGGCTTCATGGAATGTTAAACCCGCTCCCTGTGAGGCCAGTGTCAGTAGGCTGTTGTAAAGGGGGCTCTGGTGCAGGCCGCCGAGGGGCCCGGGGGGGCATTATGCAGGCGGCCACAGATTTCATTGTGGGAATTTTCTTATAAAGTAGATTTTGCTTCCTCGGCCCGAGCTTCTGGTTTATTACAGAAGCCGATCTCTACGGAGGTGAAGCGGCCATCCTGCCTGCGGGTGATCTATTCAGCTCCTCCAGTAACAGGCGGGTGAACTGGCAGCAAGCAGAGGTGTGGTGTCCTCCTGACTACTGCGCGCCACGCGGCCCCTCCTGTGCAGACGCCCTGAGATTCTCCTGCCTCGTATTTGGGGGCACATGGGCGGGATACAGCCTGTCCGCGTAACTCTATATGTCCAGTCACATAGGAGCATTGCTAATATTATTCTTCTCTACGTTGTGCAGTATTATAGCAGTCATATTCTTGTACATAGGAGCAGTATTATAGTAGTTATATTCCTGTACATAAGAGCAGTATTATAGTAGCTATATTCTTGTACATAGGAGGCAGTATTATAGTAGTTATATTCTTGTACACAGGAGCAGTATTATAGTAGTTATATTCTTGTACATAGGAGGCAGTATTATAGTAGTTATATTCTTGTACATAGGAGGCAGTATTATAGTAGTTATATTCTTGTACATAGGAGGCAGTATTATAGTAGTTATATTCCTGTACATAGGAGGCAGTATTATAGTAGTTATATTCTTGTACATAGGAGCAGTATTATAGTAGTTATATTCCTGTACATAGGAGGCAGTATTATAGTAGTTATATTCTTGTACATAGGAGCAGTATTATAGTAGTTATATTCTTGTACATATGAGGCAGTTTTATAGTAGTTATATTCTTGTACATAGGAGCAGTATTATAGCAGTTATATTCTTATACATAGGAGGCAGTATTATAGTAGTTATATTCTTGTACATAGGAGGCAGTATTATAGTAGTTATATTCCTGTACATAGGAGGCAGTATTATAGTAGTTATTCTTGTACATAGGAGCAGTATTATAGTAGTTATATTCTTGTACATAGGAGCAGTATTATAGTAGTTATATTCTTGTACATAGGAGCAGTATTATAGTAGTTATATCCTTGTACATAGGAGGCAGTATTACAGTAGTTATATTCTTGTACATAGTAGGCAGTATTATAGTAGTTATATTCTTGTACATAGGAGCAGTATTATAGCAGTTATATTCTTGTACATAGGGGCAGTATTATAGTAGTTTTGTGTCAGGGATATGTGTGGATTCCAGTTGAACATCCTACCAAATAAGTATTTTACTGAAACCCCCTAAACCTGATTAGAGACAGAATCAGAAAAATTCTGCGGTACCGTGAGCAGTTTATAATGAAATAAAACATATGCACGCAGGCTATAGGACGGTAAGCAAAAGTAGTACCCACCCGGTCATGGAGCACTGAGTTGCAGTAATAATATATACATATACTTGCACTGTCTGTATTCTCTGTGCGGTTTGTTGCTTGCACGTTTTCCTGTCTCATTAGACGTTTGTTCTTTCGCAGGGACAGCTCTATCGGGCCTTTTCTAGGACAACTATCTGAAATGACAGCGATCTGATCCGTTCTTCTTCTATCTTCACCTCATTTGATCTTTGGTTCCTTCTGTATCCGCTGCGTTCAGGTCTGAGCAGGATCCAGGACCAATTGTCTTTGTAGAACAGGTAAGTCGTCCCAGTTTTTCTCTATGGTAGGTTTATTTGATTGACGTGTTATTTATTACCGCTCATCCTGGCTGTAGGAATAGATGAGATGTCGCGTTTGACCTACATCATTAAGAGGTCGGGGGGGGGGGGTATATATTGGGTAGAGGATGGAGATCTTTCAGGATCAGCCGAGGGACCGCATTGTTTTTATTTACCTGAGATAATCTAGATCAGGCGTCAGCAGCCGCCAGTAAAACTACAACTCCCAGCATGCACAATAGCGTGTCTGTTCTCAGATCTCCCATAGAAGTGAATGGAGCATGCTGGGAGTTGTAGTTTCCCAACGGCTGGAGTACGTGAGGTTGTTGATCCCTGGTGTAGATGATCATCTCAGATTGATGAAAACAATGCGATCCCTCAGCTGCCCCCTAAAGATCTCCATCCCCCACATGTTATATAACCCCCTCTGTGACCTCCACTTGCAGTACCGTGCATAACCTGAGGACAGATGTGGCGCTGTTTTTAGAAGAAAGTATCCATGGTATTCGCCTTCTTTAAAATGGCCGCGAAAGCTATATCTGTAGCTGCTAACTACAAGTAAATGAGTCTGGGGAAGGGTCTTCTGTGCCTGGTGGTGGGCAGCCCCGGACCTGGGTATAATTGGGACTTGTTCACATATTACGGATTTGTCGCAGACATTTCTACGATGTAAAATTTGCTCCATACATGTTATTGGCGTTGCGCATGGATTTAGCGAGGGTTACGTGATGTGTCGCGCCGCCATCTGCAGCTGCTGATAGTGAGTGGGGTTCAGCAGGAATATGGAAGGACCGAATATCCGCAGACTGTCCGGCTGCGACATCCTGCGGGCGTTACGCGCTGCCTTCACTATCATTCGCTGCCACGTATTAGAGCCGAATACTAGCGTAATTTACTATCCAGTCCATGAGAGCTGCTGGGAAGGAGCAGGCTTGGGGCTCGTGCACACGACCGTAGGTATTTCGCGGTCCGCAAAAAAATGCGGATGACGTCCGTATGTTGCAGAACGGATCGGCTGGCCCCTAATAGAACAGTCCCATCCTTGTCCGTAATGCGGACAATAATAGGACACGTTCTATTCTTTTGTGTAACGGACATACGGAAACGAAATGCACAACTTCCGTTTTTTTTTTTTTTGCGGACCCATTAAAATGAATGGTTCTGAAATGGAAAGAAAATACGTTCGTGTTCATGAGCCCTTGGACCTGAGAAGTAATGTAGATGCTAAGCAGATGCGGTTAGACTGAGAAAAAGGAAGATTTAGTTCAGCGGATATGTCCTTTCTGACGCAGCTCTCTCCCTTTCGCACCTCGAGGGGGAATATCCTTTCTGCTGCAGCTCTCTACCACAGCTCATGGAGGCGGTGTCCCTTTTACTGCTGCTCTCTCCCTATCGCAGCTCATGAAGCTGGTCCTTTCTGCTGCCTCTCTCTCCCTTGCACGGGGCGTTCCCTTTCTGCTGCAGCTTTCTTCTGGTAATTATCAGCTTTTAACTGTAGATGGATGGAACGGAGCATGTGTGACCACCTTCAGGATGTTACTGAGCTAAACAGATTGAGGAAAAGAACAAACAGCAGGTGGCGCTATGCCCATGCCCCCTTAATGCCCAGCGACCTTTTTTTTATAATCCACTTTTGCATTTCAGCATCCATATTATTATTTTTTTTATTTTATTTTTATTTTATTTTTCTTTGTTGTGCTAGTACGAGAATTTGTTTTATGGGCGAGAGTTTTTTTGTTTTTGTTTGGCGGAGTATGTAAATTAGGGCACAATAAGCACAAAGATTAGAAAAAAAATCTTTTATTTGTTGTTTTCTTTGTCTCCTCGCGTTTCACGCTGAATACATTCGTTCTTCAGGTTTATCCACTCGTGTGGGCGCCGAGTAGTTGCAGTTTTTGTTGTTTTTCATGCTATGTAAGCGCATCCTGACTCATTAACCGGCCATGACCCGACTTATAGTGCAAACGTATCGCCGCGTTGTAAAACGCATTCATCGGTGGGGTCTTGGAGGCAACAATAAAGACCCTTACTTTTGAGGAGCCATCAATAAAACCTCAATCGCATATAGCGCCAAGATTCAGCAATGGTACAAACCGCGTCCGGGAAATCGGCTCTCCACCGGCTCAGTACACAGCCTTTCTAAGGGCCCAGTAGAATCGGGGAAGCTGCGCCCCAGTCAGGGAAGCTTCCCTGGTAGTCCCTTACATTATAGAGAAGTGCGATACCACGCCGTTATCTGTGCCACCATCACACAGGCTGTTAGGGTCACCCTTAAAGGGTTAGTCCCATCTCGGCCATGTAATCGGCGGATGGGGGTGGGCAGGATAGCTGAGGGGCCCCTTCTACGCGTTTTCCGCAGCTCCCATAGAAGTGGAGCTGTGCTCCTGACCGATGGTCCTGAGACCCGGGTCCACAGGGGGAGGCCATTTCTCTGCTCCGTGGCTCCACATTCCCATCAGCTCATTACTTCTCAAATAATCCAAGACCCCCCTCAGCACCTCGTCCGCCATGACACCCACACCTCAATAGGGTTTTACGTCACCATTGAAACGTCAAATAAGGGAAGCCATTCTGTCCTGGAGAATTTGAGAGGTGCTCCACCATTCATGGGATAGATCAGGGATAACCAACCTGCGGCCCTCCAGCTGCTGCAAAACTACAACTCCCAGCATGCCTGGACAGCCTTCAGTTATTAGGGCATGCTGGGAATTGTAGTTTTGCAACAGCCGGAGGTCCGCAGGTTGAGTATCCCTGGGATAGAGCCTAAAAATGAAGCTTATTTGCTTTTTCATGTTAAGAACCCAACCCGTGTAACAGTTATGACTTTTACTCAGTATGGCGCCACCTGGTGGTCATTTACCTTCATATTATGGTGCCACCTGTTGGTCATTTACTTACACAGTATAGTGCAAACTGGTGGCCATTTACTTATATAGTATGGCGCCACCTGATGTACATTTGCTTATATAGTATGGCACCACCTGATGTACATTTGCTTATATAGTATGGCGCCACCTGGAGTACATTTGCTTATATAGTATGGCACCACCTGGAGTACATTTGATTATATAGTATGGCGCCACCTGGAGTACATTTGCTTATATAGTATGGCGCCACCTGATGTACATTTGCTTATATAGTATGGCGCCACCTGATGTACATTTGGTTATATAGTATGGCGCCACCTGGAGTACATTTGATTATATAGTATGGCGCCACCTGGAGTACATTTGCTTATATAGTATGGCGCCACCTGATGTACATTTGCTTATATAGTATGGCGCCACCTGATGTACATTTGGTTATATAGTATGGCGCCACCTGATGTACATTTGCTTATATAGTATGGCGCCACCTGGAGTACATTTGCTTATATAGTATGGCACCACCTGATGTACATTTCCTTACATAGTATGGCACCACCTGATGTACATTTGCTTATATAGTATGGCGCCACCTGATGTACATTTGCTTATATAGTATGGCGCCACCTGGAGTACATTTGCTTATATAGTATGGCACCACCTGATGTACATTTCCTTACATAGTATGGCGCCACCTGATGTACATTTGCTTATATAGTATGGCGCCACCTGATGTACATTTGCTTATATAGTATGGTGCCACCTGGAGTACATTTGATTATATAGTATGGCGCCACCTGGAGTACATTTGATTATATAGTATGGCACCACCTGATGTACATTTCCTTACATAGTATGGTGCCACCTGGAGTACATTTGATTATATAGTATGGCGCCACCTGATGTACATTTGCTTATATAGTATGGTGCCACCTGGAGTACATTTGATTATATAGTATGGCGCCACCTGGAGTACATTTGCTTATATAGTACGGCGCCACCTGATGTACAGTTACTTACATAGTATGGCGCCACCTGATGTACATTTGCTTATATAATATGGCGCCACCTGATGTACATTTTCTTATATAATATGGCGCCACCTGGCATTCATTTGCCTATGTACTATTGCTCCACCATTTATGTAGCATGGCACCACCTGGCGCTTAATTACGTAGCATGGCGCCACCTGGCGTTTACTTATGTAGCATGGCGCCACTTGGGATTCCCTTACAATTACTGGTGCCTCCTGGTGTAAATTTGCCCACCTAGTATGGCGGTGCTTGGGGTACATTTGCTTATGTAGTATGGCGCCACCTGGTGTTCAGTGTATAGCACATCCACCTATTGAGCTGAGTGCTGGTGGTCGCACATGCTCAGTCGCTCTCCCGCAGCCTGGTCTCTGCGTAGTGATCCTCTATTCCCTGCAGGGCGGCCTATAGAAATAGCTTTCCGCCTGCTTGTCCGGAGGAGCAGCGCCTCCGCAGTACATGGCGGTATCGCTGAGAAGATGGTGCCGGACATTGTACATATGAAATCTCTAATTTGACTCTGAGGGTATGGTGTGCAGGCGGGAAGTGCTGTGTGACCCTGGCCGAAGTGTGAGGCGCTAATCTGGTTGCCATGGCTACATCCATCATGTATGCATTTAATACGTGTATGACTAGATTACATAATTTTGGATGTTGCCATGACATCCAGAATGATATCCACCATTCTTTACACTGCTGGCTGCCTTCAGACAACTAGGTGTAGTGCTCCTTTAAGTCGGAGACGTTGGCAGGTGCAGTTTTTGTCCGTTCCGCCTCCATTCTCTCGGTTATATAACCGTTCTGTTCTTAGGGGTCACGTACCGCCATCTCCACGTACTGCGAGCTTTGTCTCCACGCCATGTCCGCAGCTCCCTCGTGTCAGCAGATGGATAATTCACCACTTAGTGATCTCATGCAAGCACTGGGGACACGATGTAGGAGCCGCCACCGGCTGGTATGAGGGCGGGCAGCGTGTGCGCCTCACAGGGCACTGCCAGGAAGAGCGCGCCCCCAGCTGTACGGTGCTGGCCTCTGAAGTAGTTTACCAGGATCACGCTATTGATGACCTGTCCTCAGTATCCAAACTGTGGAGGCCAAACCCCCGGGACCCTCCATCCTACGGACAGGTCAAAAATATTTTCCCTTGGAATCCCTCTTTAAGTTTTTAACATTTATGGTTTAAAAAAAATGAAAAAAATGTTCTAAAGGAGTCAAGATGTTTTTTTTGTTTTTTTTTATGGTGGTTTTTGGTGGCATTTTTTTTTTTACTTGGTATTTATTATGTACATACATTTTCCCTACTAAGTCGAATAGAGGTGGAAGCGCAGCTCCATACTCCTACTAGTGGCTGTGGCCGGTATTACAGTTCTATCCCATTTACTACCGGGCCCAGCTCCATACTCCTACTAGTGGCTGTGGCCGGTATTACAGTTCTATCCCATTTACTACCAGACGCAGCTCCATACTCCTACTAGTGGCTGTGGCCGATATTACAGTTCTATCCCATTTACTACCGGGCCCAGCTCCATACTCCTACTAGTGGCTGTGGCCGATATTACAGTTCTATCCCATTTACTACCGGGCCCAGCTCCATACTCCTACTAGTGGCTGTGGCTGGTATTACAGTTCTATCCCATTTACTACCAGGCCCAGCTCCATACTCCTACTAGTGGCTGTGGCCGGTATTACAGTTCTATCCCATTTACTACCAGGCCCAGCTCCATACTCCTACTAGTGGCTGTGGCTGGTATTACAGTTCTCTCCCATTTACTACCAGGCCCAGCTCCATACTCCTACTAGTGGCTGTGGCTGGTATTACAGTTCTATCCCATTTACTACCAGGCCCAGCTCCATACTCCTACTAGTGGCTGTGGCTGGTATTACAGTTCTCTCCCATTTACTACCAGGCCCAGCTCCATACTCCTACTAATGGCTGTGGCTGGTATTACAGTTCTATCCCATTTACTACCAGGCACAGCTCCATACTCCTACTAGTGGCTGTGGCTGGTATTACAGTTCTATCCCATTTACTACCAGGCACAGCTCCATACTCCTACTAGTGGCTGTGGCCGGTATTACAGTTCTATCCCATTTACTACCAGGCCCAGCTCCATACTCCTACTAGTGGCTGTGGCCGGTATTACAGTTCCATACCATTTACTACCAGGCCCAGCTCCATACTCCTACTAGTGGCTGTGGCCGGTATTACAGTTCTATCCTATTTACTAACGGGCCCAGCTCCATACTTCTACTAGTGGCTGTGGCCGGTATTACAGTTCTATCCCATTTACTACCAGGCCCAGCTCCATACTTCTACTAGTGGCTGTGGCCGGTATTACAGTTCTATCCCATTTACTACCAGGCACAGCTCCATACTTCTACTAGTGGCTGTGGCTGGTATTGCAGCCCAGTCCCTTTTACAATCGGCACATTCACTACCAATGGGATGAAGCATTCGCTGTGGCCCCTCAGTCAGCTGATTGGGGAGCTGGAAGTAGAGCCCAAAGATCTGTCCTAATAATTGCACGTCGCTGTTGTAATCCTGTAAAACCCTGTTAACTATTTTCTTTATTTAATAACTTTCTTTTGGCTATTAATCTAGTTACTATCTACTACCTCTCTAATGAGCCGTCACCCCGGGGCAGTCCCCACCATCGCGCGCGCCGCCCTGATAACTCTGGTTAGGAGACGGTAAGGTGTCATTATTTAATCAGTGCTGTCTGAGAGCTTCCTTCGGTCCGCACCCGGTGTGATTTTCGCTGTATGTACGGTTGCTTGGTTACAGCAGAGAATTGTGTCTCTTGGAATTGTCATTGGTGTCTTGCAGACTTCCTCCACTCCCTCTTCAAGGACCCTTCTCCGCTCTTTTTAAAGGAAATCGACCTCCTTTTGAAGAGCTCTTTCCTTCCACTTATATATTTATAAAGATTGCTGGTGGGGGAAAAAATCCTTAAATTACTGAAAATTAGACCATCGGTGTACTTACGGTGATGCCGTGTTTAGGCATCTGCTCTAATATGCAGTGTTGTGTTTTCCTGCAGCACCCCAGCAGGGGACATGAGGAATTGCACTGTTCATGTATTGCACTGTGTATAGTAGTTATATTCTTGTACGTAGGAGCAGTATTATAGTAGTTATATTCTTGTACATAGGAGCAGTATTATAGTAGTTATATTCTTGTACATAGGAGGCAGTATTATAGTAGTTATATTCTTGTACATAGGAGGTAGAATTATAGAAGTTATATTCTTGTACATAGGAGCAGTATTATAGTAGTTATATTCCTGTACATAGGAGCAGTAATATAGTAGTTATAGTCTTGTACATAGGAGGCAGTATTATAGTAGTTATATTCTTGTACATAGGAGGCAGTATTATAGTAGTTATATTCTTGTACATAGGAGGCAGTATTATAGTAGTTATATTCTTGTACATAGGAGGCAGTATTATAGTAGTTATATTCTTGTACATAGGAGGCAGTATTATAGTAGTTATATTCTTGTACGTAGGAGCAGTATTATAGTAGTTATATTCTTGTACATAGGAGGCAGTATTATAGTACAGGGGTGTGGAATTCCTATCGCCCGACGCCCGGGATTGCAGTTCCGGACGCCGGGCAGGTAGTTTGTGCAGGTAGCTTAGCCCTGCGGGCAAGTAGCAGGGCTAGGGTGGCGCCGGGTTTTCCTCTAATACACAGCCGGGCTGCTTACCGCAGTGTGATCAGCGCTCCTGTGCAGGCCGGAAGTCATGATCAGAGGAGTGCACCGCGGGACGGAAGTCAGCGAGCAGAAGCGCGAGTCAGGCAGTCAGCGGCTGAAGGAGTAGTGGGAGCTCCTGTCTCCTCACATGGTGGCAGCCAGTGTCCTGATAGCCCAGCAGGTAGTGTGTGTGTGGTGACTCCCCTGGGTGAGCTGTCAGCTATGCTCTCATGTCGGGCTGCAGCTCTGCTCCTTCTCTCTGGCGCTGAAGCTAGGAGTGCTGCCAGGTTCCAGCCACTCACCCTCCATGACTGGGGGGTGGGGGTGCAGAACTGCCCCATTATGGCATATACATTAAAGGGATTCACTGCCCCAGTATGCAATATAGTATATACTATACTGGGGCAGTGAATCCCTTTAATGCACATGCCATACTGGGGCAGTGAATCCCTTTAATGTACATGACATACTGGGGCAGTGAATCCCTTTAATGTATATTATACATTAAAGGGATTCACTGCCCCAGTATGGCGTGGCTGCCCCCATACAGTAGAACGTTTCCTTGTGGCCCCCGCCCCCATGCAGTAGAACGTCTCCTTGTGGCCCCCGCCCCCATGCAGTAGAACGTCTCCTTGTGGCCCCCGCCCCCATGCAGTAGAACGTCTCCTTGTGGCCCCCGCCCCCATGCAGTAGAACGTCTCCTTGTGGCCCCCGCCCCCATGCAGTAGAACGTCTCCTTGTGGCCCCCGCCCCATGCAGTAGAACGTCTCCTTGTGGCCCCGCCCCATGCAGTAGAACGTCTCCTTGTGGCCCCCGCCCCCATGCAGTAGAACGTCACCTTGTGGCCCCCGCCCCCAAGCAGTAGAACGTCACCTTGTGGCCCCCGCCCCCATGCAGTAGAACGTCACCTTGTGGCCCCCGCCCCCATGCAGTAGAACGTCACCTTGTGGCCCCGCCCCATACAGTAGAACGTCACCTTGTGGCCCCGCCTCCATGCAGTAGAACGTCACCTTGTGGCCCCCGCCCCCATACAGTAGAACGTCACCTTGTGGCCCCGCCCCATACAGTAGAACGTCACCTTGTGGCCCCCGCCCCCATACAGTAGAACGTCACCTTGTGGCCCCCGCCCCCATACAGTAGAACGTCACCTTGTGGCCCCCGCCCCCATACAGTAGAACGTCACCTTGTGGCCCCCGCCCCCATACAGTAGAAAGTCACCTTGTGGCCCCCGCCCCCATACAGTAGAAGTTCAGGACAAGTAGATTGTCATGAGGGACAAGTAGATTGAGCCCCCGCTTTAGTCCTTCGACAAGTCGTTTTTTTTTTTTTAATTTCCACACCCCTGAAGTAGTTATATCCTTGTACATAGGAGCTGTATTATAGTAGTTATTCTTGTACATAGGAGCAGTATTATAGTAGTTATATTCTTGTACATAGGAGCAGTATTATGGTAGTTATATTCCTGTACATAGGAGCAGTAATATAGTAGTTATATTCTTGTACATAGGAGCAGTATTATAGTAGTTATATTCTTGTACATAGGAGGCAGTATTATAGTAGTTATATTCTTGTACATAGGAGCAGTATTATAGTAGTTATATTCTTGTACATAGGGGGCAGTATTATAGTAGTTATATTCTTGTACATAGGAGCAGTATTATAGTAGTTATATTCTTGTATATAGGAGGCAGTATTATAGTAGTTATATTCTTGTACATAGGAGCAGTATTATAGTAGTTATATTCTTGTACATAGGATACAGTATTATAGTAGTTACCGTATATCCTTGTACATAGGAGCAGTATTATAGTAGTTATATTCTTGTACATAGGAGCAGTATTATAGTAGTTATATTCTTGTACATAGAGGCAGTATTATAGTAGTTATATTCTTGTACATAGGAGCAGTATTATAGTACTTATATTGCTGTACATAGGAGCAGTATTATAGTAGTTATATTCCTGTACATAGGAGACAGTATTATAGTAGTTATATTCCTGTACATAGGAGGCAGTATTATAGTAGTTATATTCTTGTACATAGGAGCAGTATCATAGTAGTTGTATTCTTGTACATAGGAGCAGTATTATAGTAGTTATATTCTTGTACATAGGAGCAGTATTATAGTAGTTATATTCTTGTACATAGGAGCAGTATTATAGTAGTTATATTTTTGTACATAGGAGCAGTATTATAGTAGATATATTCTTGTACATAGGAGCAGTAATATAGTAGTTATATTCTTGTACATAGGAGCAGTATTATAGTAGTTATATTCTTGTACATAGAAGGCAGTATTATAGTAGTTATATTCTTGTACATAGGAGCAGTATTATAGTAGTTATATTCTTGAACATAGGAGGCAGTATTATAGTAGTTATATTCTTGTACATAGGAGCAGTATTATAGTAGTTATATTCTTGTACATAGGAGCAGTATTATAGTAGTTATATTCTTGTACATAGGAGCAGTATTATAGTAGTTATATTCTTGTACATAGGAGCAGTATTATAGTAGTTATATTCTTGTACATAGGAGCAGTATTATAGTAGTTATATTCTTGTACATAGGAGCAGTATTATAGTAGTTATATTCTTGTACATAGGAGCAGTATTATAGTAGTTATATTCTTGTACATAGGAGCAGTATTATAGTAGTTATATTCTTGTACATAGGAGCAGTATTATAGTAGTTATATTCTTGTACATAGGAGCAGTATTATAGTAGTTATATTCTTGTACATAGGAGGCAGTATTATAGTAGTTATATTCTTGTACATAGGAGCAGTATTATAGTAGTTATATTCTTGTACATAGGAGCAGTATTATAGTAGTTATATTCTTGTACATAGGAGCAGTATTATAGTAGTTATATTCTTGTACATAGGAGCAGTATTATAGTAGTTATATTCTTGTACATAGGAGGCAGTATTATAGTAGTTATATTCTTGTACATAGGAGCAGTATTATAGTAGTTATATTCTTGTACATAGGAGGCAGTATTATAGTAGTTATATTCTTGTACATAGGAGGCAGTATTATAGTAGTTATATTCTTGTACATAGGAGTAGTATTATAGTAGTTATATTTCTGTACATAGGAGCAGTATTATAGTAGTTATATTCTTGTACATAGGAGCAGTATTATAGTAGTTATATTCTTGTACATAGGAGCAGTAATATAGTAGTTATATTCTTGTACATAGGAGGCAGTATTATAGTAGTTATATTCTTGTACATAGGAGGCAGTATTATAGTAGTTATATTCTTGTACGTAGGAGCAGTATTATAGTAGTTATATTCTTGTACGTAGGAGCAGTATTATAGTAGTTATATTCTTGTACATAGGAGGCAGTAATATAGTAGTTATATTCTTGTACATAGGAGCAGTATTATAGTAGTTATATTCTTATACATAGGAGGCAGTATTATAGTAGATATATTCCTGTACATAGGAACAGTATTATAGTAGTTATATTCTTTTTGCATTTTTTTTTTTTCTGTTCACTGAAAGGAGTTGCAAAATCTTTAATAACTGAAATCTTGATCCATTACGATGGCTGCTAGTGTCTTAGATTGTCTTTTTTATCTGTGTATCTGCAGTAGGTCAGGAGCGGACCTCACTCTTGTAGTGTCGCTGCTCCAGTTTGTGTTGTGCTGCCTCCTGCTTTTTCTTCTCTGATTCTCTCCCCAGGGTGGTGCAGCGTATGTGCCGTCATGCCATGCTGTGCTGCAGTGTCTCCTCACCGCTATCCATCAGTATGCTCCTGCAGATCATCTTCACCATCCATCTTATGTGTCAGGGGGTTTCATGTCCTACCTGGTGCAGGCGTCCCGGGGACAATGCGCAGAATCCCATGTAAATACTCCTCATCCACTGTGCTTAATGTGCGACACGTCTATCCGCCTTCTTCTTTATGTTGTCCTTTGGAAGGACGCAGCCTGATAAAGGTGGAAGATCTTTTTTTCCCTGCTTCGTAGTTTCACATCCAGACACCATTTTAGGAGTTTCTGTAGCAGCCAAGGTGTGGATTGCGAGGTTCTGCAGCAGCCGGGGTGTACACTAGAAGGTTCTGCAGCAGCCGGGGTGTACACTAGAAGGTTCTGCAGCAGCCGGGGTGTGCATTAGGAGGTTCTGCAGCAGCCGGTGTACACTAGAAGGTTCTGCAGCAGCCGGGGTGTGCATTAGGAGGTTCTGCAGCAGCCGGTGTGTGCATTAGGAGGTTCTGCAGCAGCCGGTGTGTGCATTAGGAGGTTCTGCAGCAGCCGGGTGTGCATTAGGAGGTTCTGCAGCAGCCGGTGTGTGCATTAGGAGGTTCTGCAGCAGCCGGGGTGTGCATTAGGAGGTTCTGCAGCAGCTGGGGTGTGCATTAGGAGGTTCTGCAGCAGCCGGGGTGTGCATTAGGAGGTTCTGCAGCAGCTGGGGTGTGCATTAGGAGGTTCTGCAGCAGCTGGGGTGTGCATTAGGAGGTTCTGCAGCAGCTGGGGTGTGCATTAGGAGGTTCTGCAGCAGCGGGGTGGGCATTAGGAGGTTCTGCAGCAGCTGAGGTGCGTTTTTTGAGGTTCTGCAGCAGCCGGGGTGGGCACTAGGAGGTTCTGCAGCAGCCGGGGTGGGCCCTAGGAGCTTCTGCAGCGGCCGGGGTGGGCCCTAGGAGCTTCTGCAGCGGCCGGGGTGGGCCCTAGGAGCTTCTGCAGCGGCCGGGGTGGGCCCTAGGAGCTTCTGCAGCGGCCGGGGTGGGCCCTAGGAGCTTCTGCAGCGGCCGGGGTGGGCCCTAGGAGATCAGGTCTATAGCACAAGAGTTTGCAGCAGGCTAAAATGCAGTTGATTGGTGGAGTTTGAGAGAGTTGGACCCCCACTGGTCTGATACTAAAGTCCTATCCTGAGGATAGACCATCAATATTGAAGTCCTGAAATACCCTTTTATCCTACTGCTCGGCCTGAGCGTGGCCTTTCTACATGTGCAGACTGATATCTGTGGGTGGTTGTCAGCGGTCCGGCCATTATTACCTCTGTAGAGTCCACCATCACCTAACTTCCCCAGATTCCTGAATGGCATAGTTGCAGAAGTCCGTCTTTACAAGTATTTGACAGCTTTCCTGGCCGTTCGCACCTTCCCTTTAGGCTAGGAGCACGGGTTGGCTACCTGTGGCACTCCAGCTGTTGTGAAACTACAACTCCCAGCATGCATATTTGCTTTGCTCTTCTCGGTACTCTCATAGAAATAAATGCTGGGAGTTGTAGTTTCACCTCAGCTGGAGTGCCGCAGGTTGCCCACCCCTGGCCAGGCCATCAGTGTGTGACCGATGAGGGTCCTTCCTGTTGACGGCGCCCCCGCCAGTCGCACACTGACAGTGGCACTTACTGAACTCTTATCATCTGGACTTCGTTCAGACAATCGAAATTGATTTGGCGAGTTCGGCCAACGGTAATCGTATGTGAATGGGGGTCATGATATTCTCCGGCCTAAATATTTTAGATGGGAAAGTCTATTTCCATCCAACTATAGATAGTTCCCCGGACCTAGCCGTGGTATGAAAACATAAAACGCCCACCATACTTTACACCACAGACTGTATCCAGTGAACAATAATTAGTGCAAACTAGAGAATAGTGTTTTTTCTTATTTCACACCTAAATAACTGCTTCTTGGAGCAAAAAATATAGGATTGCCGCTCCCCAGTTTTGGCAGTATGGAGGAGGTGATAGTGTAATAAACTACAGGTGATGTCACCACCTAGGCGGAGTTTGAGTGGTATGGGCGGAGTTAGGCTGGTGATGTCATTGGAAATTTTTGCAGGAGGAGGACGGCTCATACAGGCTGATCTATGGAACTTCCTAAAGCTGATTACGGGATTTCGGCACAACCTGTATACCCCCTTTAAATAGCAATTACAACTACTGTTAGAGACGTCCAAGTCCACCTTTTTACAGCCATATGGGAATATCAGATGCTGCACCTTTGTAAGCTGCAGAGTTTAGGGTTGCTGCTGCTGGCCCTTTAAATTTGCACCGCCATACATCTTTTCCTGAATGGTGCACACTGGTTTTCCTCCTCCCATCCATCTTGTCGTGTTACTAGGCTCAGCATGTCTGATTATTCCTAGACTGCTACAGGGACCAGCTGCGCCTGCTGGATGATGGGTGTTCTCTCTGCCGCATCACTTCATCATGCAATTTTTTTTCTTCACCTGCCAGACGGTAGGGAAGTGTATTTACTTTTATAGTGGACTGCTTATCCGTCATCCCCACACGTAGGGTAACACCGTTCCTGCGTCTACCAGGCTCAGTGTACTAAGGCGTGATAAATACTCATTTAGACGAGTAGATAATCGTTACAGTTCAAACACTAATGATTCGTGTTGGATGATAATGGTGTAAATGTGGGTAGTGACCGAGTGATTGTGCTGGAAATGCTCGTTTGATGCTTGTAAAATCATTTATACTGATGAATAAATAGTTTTTATTGAATGTAAACGTGAATCATGGGGTCTTGTTGGGAGCGGGTTTTATGTAAAACTCGTTAGTGTCTAAATAAAGTGGAAAAATCCTCTATTCAGCAAGTACATAATTGCATAAAACAAATTCTTACAACATAATCCATGCTGCCCCCAGTGCACAGCAATATAACTACTATAATACTGCTCCTCTGTACAGGAATATAACTACTATAATACTGCTCCTCTGTACAGGAATATAACTACTATAATACTGTTCCTATGTACAAGAATATAACTACTATAATACTGCTCCTATGTACAAGAATATAACTACTATAATACTGCTCCTATGTACAAGAATATAACTACTATAATACTGCCTCCTATGTACAAGAATATAACTACTATAATACTGCCTCCTATATACAAGAATATAACTACTATAATACTGCCTCCTATGTACAAGAATATAACTACTATAATACTGCTCCTATGTACAAGAATATAACTACTATAATACTGCCTCCTATGTACAAGAATATAACTACTATAATACTGCTCCTATGTACAAGAATATAACTACTATAATACTGCCTCCTATGTACAAGAATATAACTACTATAATACTGCTCCTATGTACAAGAATATAACTACTATAATACTGCTCCTATGTACAAGAATATAACTACTATAATACTGCTCCTATGTACAAGAATATAACTACTATAATACTGCTCCTATGTACAAGAATATAACTACTATAATACTGCTCCTATGTACAAGAATATAACTACTATAATACTGCCTCCTATATACAAGAATATAACTACTATAATACTGCTCCTATGTACAAGAATATAACTACTATAATACTGCTCTATGTACAAGAATATAACTACTATAATACTGCTCCTATGTACAAGAATATAACTACTATAATACTGCTCCTATGTACAAGAATATAACTACTATAATACTGCTCCTATGTACAAGAATATAACTACTATAATACTGCTCCTATGTACAAGAATATAACTACTATAATACTGCCTCCTATGTACAAGAATATAACTACTATAATACTGCCTCCTATGTACAAGAATATAACTACTATAATACTGCCTCCTATGTACAAGAATATAACTACTATAATACTGCTCCTATGTACAAGAATATAACTACTATAATACTGCTCCTATGTACAGGAATATAACTACTATAATACTGCTCCTATGTACAAGAATATAACTACTATAATACTGTCTCCTATGTACAAGAATATAACTACTATAATACTGTCTCCTATGTACAAGAATATAACTACTATAATACTGCCTCCTATGTACAAGAATATAACTACTATAATACTGCTCCTATGTACAAGAATATAACTACTGTAATACTGCTCCTATGTACAAGAATATAACTACTGTAATACTGCTCCTATGTACAAGAATATAACTACTGTAATACTGCTCCTATGTACAAGAATATAACTACTGTAATACTGCTCCTATGTACAAGAATATAACTACTGTAATACTGCTCCTATGTACAAGAATATAACTACTGTAATACTGCTCCTATGTACAAGAATATAACTACCGTATATACTCGAGTATAAGCCGACCCGAGTATAAGCCGACCCCCCTAATTTTACCCAAAAAAACCTGGGAAAAGTAGTGACTCGAGTATAAGCCGAGGTGGAAATGGATGTCACTGTTATGGGGGATCTGTGGATGACGCACTGTTATGGGGGGATCTGTGAATGGCGCACTGTTATGGGGGATCTGTGAATGACGCACTGTTATGGGGGATCTGTGGATGACGCACTGTTATGGGGGATCTGTGGATGACACTGTTATGGGATGGGGGGCTGTGGATGGCACTTATGGGATGAGGGGATGTGGATGACACTGTTATGGGAAGGGGGATGTGGATGGCACTTATGGGATGAGGGGATGTGGATGACACTGTTATGGGAAGGGGGATGTGGATGGCACTTATGGGATGAGGGGATGTGGATGACACTGTTATGGGATGGGGGATGTGGATGGCACTTATGGGATGAGGGGATGTGGATGACACTGTTATGGGAAGGGGGATGTGGATGGCACTTATGGGATGGGGGGCTGTGGATGGCATCCACAGATCCCCATCCTATAACAGATCCCCCATAACAGTGCCATCCACATCCCCTCATCCTAACAGTGCCATCCACATCCCCCATCCCCCATAACCGCTCATGTATAGTTTTTAAATTTGATTATACTATACACTTATTACAATTCTTGCCCCCACTGTACCTCATTACATGCGGCAGGCGGGCAGTGAATCCTTCAGGCCGGGCGGGAGAGCGGCGCAGTGTGACTGACGTCACGTGCCTGCGCCGCCTGCTTCATTCATAAAGCAGGCCGGGCAGGCACGTGACATCAGCAAGTCACGCTGCTCTCGTCCGCCCGGCCTGAAGTATTCACTGCCCGCCTGCCGCATGTAATGAGTACAGTGAGGGCAAGAATTGTGCTAAGTGCATAGTATAATCAAATTTAAAAGTATACATGAGCGGTGAGGCCGGAGCGCAGTGAGCGCATCGGCCCTGCCGCAAATGCCCGCCCCAGCTCCTCCCCCGCTCCTCCTCCCACTCCGCTCTTCACAGTTTTAATTTATGACTCGAGTATAAGCCGAGTTCGGGTTTTCGGCACAAATTTTGTGCCGAAAAACTCGGCTTATACTCAGTATATACGGTACTATAATACTACCTCCTATGTACAAGAATATAACTACTATAATACTGCCTCCTATGTACAAGAATATAACTACTATAATACTGCTCCTATGTACAAGAATATAACTACTATAATACTGCCTCATATGTACAAGAATATAACTACTATAATACTGCCTCCTATGTACAAGAATATAACTACTATAATACTGCCCCTCTGTACAAGAATATAACTACTATAATACTGCCTCCTATGTACAAGAATATAACTACTATAATACTGCCTCCTATGTACAAGAATATAACTACTATAATACTGCCTCCTATATACAAGAATATAACTACTATAATACTGCTCCTATGTACAAGAATATAACTACTATAATACTGCTCCTATGTACAAGAATATAACTACTATAATACTGCTCCTATTTACAAGAATATAACTACTATAATACTGCTCCTATTTACAAGAATATAACTACTATAATACTGCCTCCTATGTACAAGAATATAACTACTATAATACTGCTCCTATGTACAAGAATATAACTACTATAATACTGCTCCTATGTATAAGAATATAACTACTATAATACTGCCTCCTATATACAAGAATATAACTACTATAATACTGCCTCCTATATACAAGAATATAACTACTATAATACTGCTCCTGTGTACAAGAATATAACTACTATAATACTGCTCCTATTTACAAGAATATAACTACTATAATACTGCTCCTATGTACAAGAATATAACTACTATAATACTGCTCCTATGTATAAGAATATAACTACTATAATACTGCCTCCCCAGCTGCCTTTGTTCCTCTGTGTAGTATCTCTTGTGATCATTCATCTCCCTGTGATACCTCTGATCGTTCTTTCCATGCGGTCCCTGAGCCCATATTTGGTCCTGACCCAGGTATTGGTGTAGCACGGATTGTCTGCGTCACTGGCGTCTGGTAACATCTCCGTTATCATTCTGCAGCACAGTGTAAATCATGCCATTCATCATACATACAGTTTCCCTCACGAGGCGGTCCGTGTAATTGTCCGGTCCGTTGTACGGTCTACATTGAAGGAGTAGGACGCCGTCTGAAGAACAGCTTCTTCATTCCCAGCATAAATAATAATTTAGGTTGTGTTTTATTTTCCTTATATTTTTATTTTTTGGTTATCCTCGCTGCCGTTTTATCTGGAAAGACATGCAGATGGCCGCCTCGGGTCACAGGTTGTCCTCAGGTGACCTCACAGCAGAGATCTCAGAGATAAGTCTAGGTGAAGAGAACCTTATCTCCTCTGCCGCGCTCTGCACGCAGTATGAAGAGGTCTTCTGATGTCACTTAAGATATCCCCTTATCGACAGTCAGCAGAGCTGCCGCAGTGTTTCATGGATCAACCGCGGCTCTTCAGGATTGCCCATAAATCTCGGAGAGGAGCGAGTGCATTATTTATTTTCTTCTAATATTGACTAGAAGGGCTGAGTCTTCCACCTCCGTGCCTCGAGATGTCCTGGAATTCTGAGGCTCAGCAAAAGAAAACTCAAAATGGTGATCACCAGTGCCCGTCGGGCCCCCGCCAGGTTCTTGGCCCGCCAGGCTTCGTGGCTAGATGTGCGCCGGGAATTATTGTGCGCGTTGTGCCATTATCCTCATTCATGTCATTGTGTTTTCTCGTTTTCTTGCAGAGATTCCAGTCTTCCACCATGAATCCGGTTTATAGCCCTGTCCAGCCAGGGGCTCCCTACGGAAATCCCAAAAACATGACCTATGCAGGTAAGAAGGAAGGGGTGATGGGTCTTTACAGCAGAAGTGATTGGCATTGTGTTTGGGGGTGGCCGGTGACCTCAGTAGAAATAGGATTCACATGTGAATGGACATCGTTATTTTCAGTTCTTTGGCCGAGGAGTGAACCAAGGTCAAATGTTTGAAAGTAGAGATGAGCGAACTTTAAAAAAAAGTCCGGTGTTCGGTGTTCGGGTTGTGGTAAGTCGCGCATCCCGTTATGGATTCCACTATAGCCGCATATGGAATCCATAAGGGGCGGCTGCCACCAACCCGAACTGTTGAACAGCCGAAGGACCTGGATTTGATCCCGTGCTGAGCCACGCCCCCTGCACTGATCACATGACAGTGATGTCACCCCAGGTCCTTCGGCTGTTCAACAGTTCGGGTTGGTGGCAGCCGCGCCTTATGGATTCCATATGCCGCTATAGTGGAATCCATAACGGAATGCGTGACTTGCCGAACACCAGACTTTTTTTCAGAGTTCGCTCATCTCTATTTGAAAGACCACTGTACCACCAACGCCTAGAGACCACTGAGAGAGTGGTTTGTTGGCTGACAGTCAAACCCGGGTCAACTGCTTGGCAGATCACTATGACCACCGCTATACTACCAATGACTGCTGGCGATTATATTCAGGGTCTGCCCTTTCCTTAGCGTAGGGGGCGCCATAACTGCATGAACCCTGTCTCTGAAGTCTTCTTCTGGAGATTGGGTTGCAAAAACGTCCTCCTCACTTCTGTTCAGAGGGAATATGAGGTTTAATCCTCCCTTCTTTGTGATGTGAATAGTGGCTTTATTGTGCTTTAGTTTAAACCCTTCTGGACATGCGTGGTACATGGACAGTCGGGATTTTAAAGATGACGTCCATTTGCGAGCTGAGCGGGCGTCATAGCTGTTGGGAGCCCGCTGTTTTACACACGCCGGGCATGGAGATTTAACGCCTCGAATGCCGTGGTCAGTTGCCCCCACGGCATCAAAAGCAGCCTTTCTCTGGGAGCTCTGCGCTCCCGGGGACCAAGCGGCAAATACTGTGCTGAGATCGGGGAAGCCTTTGGATTGCTATGGCAGCCTTGGGAATTCTAAAGGCTCTGAGGTATGCCATAGGGAAAAACCTAGGGAGCCCGAGGGCCTTATAGGAACATAGTGAAAATCCCATAGGCTGCAATGGTAAATTATTGCAGTCTATACAAGAATGGATCAGGCGATGTTTACGTCCCCTAGGGGTGCTTAAAATAAGTGCGTAAAACAAATGGAAAAATAAAAAGTGTTTAAAAATTCAAGTGTGGTATCGCTGTAATCGTATTGACCCGGAGAATGAAGGGAACAGGTCAGCTTTATCGCATAGGGAACGCTGTGAAAACAAACCCCAAAAACTATGGTAGAATTGTTATTTTTATTTTATTTTTATTTTCCAACTCCAGCCCACTTGGAATTTATTTTTATTTTTTGTCCAGTTTCTCACTACAATATTAAATGGTGCTATTATAAAGTGCAACTTGTCCCACAAACAACAAGCCCTTGTAACGTTGTGAACGGAAAAATGAAAGTTACGGCTCCGGGGAGGCAGAGAGTAAAAAACAGGAATCATT
Source organism: Bufotes viridis (assembly GCA_033119425.1). NCBI lineage: Eukaryota > Metazoa > Chordata > Amphibia > Anura > Bufonidae > Bufotes > Bufotes viridis. The sequence continues at coordinate 497,244,669 of CM065591.1, read as the reverse complement.
GGGTTCTTTAGGGGTTAAAATTTCCATATAGAATTGTCCATTTACTGGTTGTTCCTAAATCCTGAAGACCCATTGCAGTCAGCCTCACCGCCAGGGCATGCTGGAACTTATAGTGTGTCAGCAGCTTTAAACCTCCAGATTGGCGTAGCAATGCCTTCCAAGAAAAACATGTCCTCCAGGAAGAAGTAAAGGGCATTTCTATTGGGCGTAGCTTTCCTCTGAGTTCTCCTCCTTCTTGGAAGAGAGCTGCTCTCATCGACCAAGAAAAAATCCTGCACCAGGAATTAAATTAATAAATTACATTATTAATGGAAAGTAGAAGTTTATTGGGGAAACTGTACAATTAAAAGGAGGCTCCAGGACCCCATAGGCCACCTCTAGCCTGGGTACCAGATAAGACACGGCCTCTGGCCCGGGTAGGGGGTGGGACGCGGCCTCTAGCCCGGGTAGGGGGTGGGACGCGGCCTCTGGCCCCGGGTAGGGGGTGGGACGCGGCCTCTAGCCCGGGTAGGGGGGGACGCGGCCTCTGGCCCCGGGTAGGGGGTGGGACGCGGCCTCTGGCCCCGGGTAGGGGGTGGGACGCGGCCTCTGGCCCCGTTTAGGGGGTGGGACGCGGCCTCTGGCCCCGTTTAGGGGGTGGGACGCGGCCTCTGGCCCCGTTTAGGGGGTGGGACGCGGCCTCTGGCCCCGGGTCGGGGGTGGGACGCGGCCTCTGGCCCCGGGTAGGGGGTGGGACGCGGCCTCTGGCCCCGGGTAGGGGGTGGGACGCGGCCTCTGGCCCCGGGTAGGGGGTGGGACGCGGCCTCTGGCCCCGGGTAGGTGGGACGCGGCCCTGGCCCCGGTAGGTGGACGCGGCCTCTGGCCCCGGTAGTGGACGCGCCTCTGGCCCCGGTAGGTGGGACGCGCCTCTGGCCCCGGTAGGGGTGGGACGCGCCTCTGGCCCCGGTAGGTGGGACGCGCCTCTGGCCCCGGTAGGGGTGGGACGCGCCTCTGGCCCCGCGTAGGGGTGGGACGCGCCTCTGGCCCCGCTTAGGGTGGGACGCGCCTCTGGCCCCGCTTAGGGTGGGACGCGCCTCTGGCCCCGCTTAGGGGTGGGACGCGCCTCTGGCCCCGCTTAGGGTGGGACGCGGCCTCTGGCCCCGCTTAGGGTGGGACGCGCCTCTGGCCCCGCTTAGGGTGGGACGCGCCTCTGGCCCCGTTAGAGGGTGGGACGCGCCTCTGGCCCCGCTTAGGGTGGGACGCGGCCTCTGGCCCCGTTTAGGGGGTGGGACGCGGCCTCTGGCCCCGGGTAGGGGGTGGGACGCGGCCTCTGGCCCCGGGTAGGGGGTGGGGCGCGGCCTCTGGCCCGGGTAGGGGGTGGGACGCGGCCTCTGGCCCCGGTTTAGGATGAAATACAGTTGGGAATGGAGGCATACAGGTTCCTGGCATCCTGCGGCACTTTTTCCCACAGATGATGCAGCAGGGCCTGTATGTTCCTGAACACTCATAGGTTGGTGAAGTTGGCAGGATTGTACTTTTCTCGCCAAGAGGTACAATACCCAAAAGTAGTCCCTGAGAGCCTTCTTATACGGCAGCAGGGGGAAGCACCTTTACTTTTCTTGTGGCAAGATCCATTGTGTAATGACTCTTGAGACCGCACCTGTAACCATTCACATATCTGCCTGAGACATAACTGCAGCGATCCAACATTTCTCTCTTTTATTTTATTTTTTGTCAACGTTTCTACTTTTTCATTTTTTTCCCCCCCCCCCCAGGGAGCATTCACTGGCCCATAAGTCTACCAGAACACTATGACTTCCGATCATGCTTTGACGGTGAGGGTGATTGCTATAGGTCCTCAACATTTAAACATGACTACACATATTGTAAGACCTGTTAGAGGGTCGGACATTGACTTATAGAGAAGTTACCCCCAATAGGTGGCACTAGAGACACAGTTTAACTGCTCCTGAAGAAGAGCAGCTGGAAATCCACAGGTAGCGAGCGGACTGTGCTCACCCAGTGGTCATGGACCGTTTAAAGAGCACCCGTCACCTCTCCTGACATGTCTTTTTTAGTAAGTCCTTACATTTCCCAAGTAATAACAGTTCTGAAACATCTTTTCATATAACCCAGTGCAGTAACATTCCTCAGGGGCGTGTCCCTGCTCAGTCTGACGCTATCCAATCAGTGCCGTCAGTGTCAGACTGCAGACCCACCCCCCCCCACACTGGTAACACCAAGCCGGACCTTAATTGCAGACTGCTGGCAATTCATTTGTAAGCTTCTATTAGGAGTAATAGAGAAACGGCTCAACATAGTCATAAGAATAGACACATTCCACATGAAATTAGAATTATGGAGCAAGTAGTTACTAAACCAATCCTGTAGGAGAGGGGACAGATCCTCTTTAATGCAGCACAAATCAACCTCTCGGACTATGACTGCCAGCTCTGCACCCCCTGTAACTGCACACCTGGTCCTCGCAGGGAAGCCGTTCCTGGTATGTTGTAAAGCATCTGTCCTTTATGCCCTACAGTTATGGAGGGCGAGCAGTTCTTCCTGCTGTTGGCATTCTCCCTTTTGTTCTGTTCCTGCTCGGCTGAGAGGTCTTGCTGAGCTGGAATAGGGAGAACGTCGTGTTCTTTGTAAGGTCGGCCGCACAATGTGCTGATCTCTCACTAAATGCCATCACTTTCTTAATACATGAAGAACAGCATGTACCCAGGCGCAGGCAGAGGACGGAGCTGAATGCCAGTGCCTCATTCGGGCACCCAGCGTGAAGTGCGGCCGTACCTGTGCACAATCATGAACTCGCCTGTGAACGTGTCACGGGTTTGTTTGCATCTGATTGATATTTGCTGATCGAAGCTGCAGTATAATGTTTAGGGGTCATGGCGGTCCAGCGGGTCAAAGCGTTCATTCAGATCAAAGATCAGCTTTGTTTTTTCAGATGAGCAGCAAAAGGTTTTCTGCTAGTCGCTCATCTCCCCGGGCCTTTTGTCTGTTGGCAGAATCATGGCGAATAGTAATACCTTTTATTAAACATCGTACTTTTCAGCCTATAAGACACATTTTCCCCCAAAAAAGCGTGTGTGTGTGTGTGGGGGGGGGGGGGGGGTGATGTCAGTGCGTCTTATAGGCAAATACTAATGAGCGCTTTCACTATGAAACCGCTAATTAGTACTGGAGGACCAGGGAGCAGTGAATAAATCGCACCATGTGCTGGCTCTTTACTCGCCGCTCCCTAGTTTTCTGCTGGCGCTGTGCTGTGACCTGCATGCAGCGTGAGGGTGTCGGTGTGCTCTGTGACCTCACTCTGCGACGTCGGATCGCAGCGCGGCAGGAAGAGTGCTAGGTCTCAGGAGCCGCAGCGGCGTACGGAACAGGAGAGGCGAGTTGATTTTTACATAATAAATATATATATTTTATTTTTGGTCTGATCTGTGGTATGATTAACATTGGGTGGTCTGATCTAAGGTCTAAATAAAATTGGGGGTCTGATTGGGGTCTTATTAACATTTTGGGGTCTGAGCTGAGGTCTGATTAACTCTGGGCGGGGGGAGAGTCTGATCCCAGGTCTAAATAACATTGGGGCAGGTCTGATCTGAGGTCTGATTAACATTTTGGGGTCTGAGCTGAGGTCTGATTAACACTGGGGGGTCTGATCCCAGGTCTAAATAACATTGGGGGGTCTGAGCTAAAGTCTAAATAACATTGGGGGTCTGAGCTAACATCCAAATAACATTGGGGGGGGGGGTCTGATCTGAGGTCTGATTGGGGGGTCTGATTAATATTTTGGGGTCTGAGCTGAGGTCTGATTAACATTGGGGGGTCTGAGCTAAAGTCTAAATAACATTGGGGGTCTGAGCTAACATCTAAATAACATTGGGGGGGGGGTCTGATCTGAGGTCTGATTGGGGGTCTGATTAATATTTTGGAGTCTGAGCTGAGGTCTGATTAACATCGGGGGGTCTGATCCCAGGTCTAAATAACATTGGGGGTCTGAGCTAAAGTCTAAATAACATTGGGGGGGGGGGGGTCTGATCTGCGGTCTGATTAGGGGGTCGGATTAACACTTTGGGGTCTGAGCTGAGGTCTGACTTACATTGGGCGTTCTCACCTGGGGCTGAGCTCTGTGACTCCTATAGAAATGAACTGGATTTACATAAGCTTTATGGTTCTGCCCAGAGCCCTGGCCCCCTGTGGCCTTCGCATACGATTGATATTCCAATCTTAGCCTTGAGATCACTTGACCACTGTAGGCAGAGATGCCGGGTGACATGGGGTATCGCAGCTCGCTGTTAAAGCGCCCGTGCTGTGCCCTGTTCACTGCAGAACTGTGGGCGTGTGAGCATGACAGCTGGACCATGGCAGCCTGGTCTGAGGAATCATGTTACATCATGTGGACAGCCAGATGTGGCACCAGGATTCACTATGGGTAGAAGACAAGCCTTCAGAGGGGCAAAGTTCTGCTGTAAACCATAGGCCCTGGCATCATGTGTGACAAGTACCACCTACCTAACCACTGTAGGTCCAGGTCTGCTGCTAACGTTGTGTGCCAGATCCCGCAGGACACCTTATGAGGTCTTATGGGGTCCACGACGGGTCAGAACTGTGAGAGGGGGACTGTTTAGTGATTGGGTAGATTATCTGTGCTGTGAGGGGTTAAGCCCCCTACGGGCTCCTCATCGGTTCCTGGCCGCAGTCCTGGTCTCATCTAGACACGGAGCTGGTCTGGAATGTTAATGCCTCTGCAGTGGAATGATTTATCCCGTCCTGGTGTGCAGCGCACAGGAAGCAGATATTACACCGGGGGCTTTCTCCGCCACTCCTCATATCAGCGAGCCTTGAAGGACTTCTTAAAGGAGCTGTTTGTTTTCTTAGGGCCCCTTCAGCCTTCTCTTTAGGTTCTTCTTTCTCCTCATATCATCCCTTTGTTTCTTCAGTGTCGCACTGCACTTTCCTTCCTGTCTCTATGCCCTTCTTCAAGTAACCGGCGTCTCTGTGGCCTGACCTCTGCCGGACCCCATTATAGTCAGTGGGATCTGGTGGGAGGGCGGTAGTGTCCGCAATGCCGGATCCGGAGAACTCCGGCAGACTGACCTCTGCTGCACACGTGAAACCAGCCTTATTCATCCCCAGCCCTCTCTCTCTTCAGTCTCTCATCTTCATCCCCAGCCCTCTCACGTCGGTCTCTCATCTTCATCCCCAGCCCTCTCATGTCGGTCTCTCATCTTCATCCCCAACCCTCTCTCGCTTCGGTCTCTCATTTTCATCCCCAGCCCTCTCACGTCGGTCTGTCTTTCATCCCCAGCCCTCTCACGTCGGTCTGTCTCTTTCATCCCCAGCCATCTCACGTCGGTCTGTCTTTCATCCCCAGCCCTCTCACGTCGGTCTGTCTCTTTCATCTCCAGCCCTCTCACATCGGTCTGTTTCCTTCGTCCCCAGCCCTCTCACATCGGTCTGTCTCTTTCATCCCCAGCCATCTCACGTCGGTCTGTCTCTTTCGTCCCCAGCCCTCTCACGTCGGTCTGTCTCTTTCATCTCCAGCCCTCTCACATCGGTCTGTTTCCTTCGTCCCCAGCCCTCTCACATCGGTCTGTCTCTTTCATCCCCAGCCCTCTCACGTCGGTCTGTCTCTTTCATCCCCAGCCCTCTCACGTCGGTCTGTCTCTTTCATCCCCAGCCCTCTCACGTCGGTCTGTCTCTTTCATCCCCAGCCCTCTCACGTCGGTCTGTCTCTTTCATCCCCAGCCCTCTCACGTCGGTCTGTCTTCTTCATCCCCAGCCCTCTCACGTCGGTCTGTCTTCTTAATCCCCATCCCTCTCACGTCGGTCTCTTGTCTTCGTCCCCAGCCCTCTCACGTCGGTCTCTTGTCTTCGTCCCCAGCCCTCTCACGTCGGTCTCTTGTCTTCGTCCCCAGCCCTCTCACGTCGGTCTCTTGTCTTCGTCCCCAGCCCTCTCACGTCGGTTTCTCGTCCCCAGCCCTCTCACGTCGGTCTGTCTCCTTCGTCCCCAGCCCTCTCACCTCGGTTTCTCGTCCCCAGCCCTCTCACGTCGCTCTGTCTCCTTCGTCCCCAGCCCTCTCACGTCGGTCTCTTGTCTTCGTCCCCAGCCCTCTCACGTCGGTCTCTTGTCTTCGTCCCCAGCCCTCTCACGTCGGTTTCTCGTCCCCAGCCCTCTCACGTCGGTTTCTCGTCCCCAGCCCTCTCACGTCGGTCTGTCGTCCCCATCACCCTCTTGTCGGTCTCCCCGCCATGACTTATCAGTATAATTATTAGATCAAATGTTATTTACAGAATGGGAATTATCCCTCTCGGGAATTCCTGACAGAGGGACTGCGCTCCATCGTCCTTCCCGCTCCCACCCTCCGGTGTCTAATAATAGTCCCTGCAGATTTCGCTGGCGGGGATGGATACAGAAGCTGGCGTCAGTGGCGTTACCGTAAGGGTTACACCGCCTCCGGGGGAGCGTAGCGTTCTCACTCTCTTGCAAGAATGTAATGTATTTGTCAGTGATGTGTTACAACTCGGTTACGTGTTTTATTCTGTTGTCATGGTAACAGTGTTTAGCTCCATCCCCTCACTATAGACTCCTCTACTGTATTATATAACGCGCAGTACAGAGGCTCCGAGATCTTCTTGACGGATCCTCCGAGCTGCAAGGATCTGACCAGTTCGGATTTTACCAGTCCTATGTTCTGCCACGATAAGTGGTATCCGTGAACGAGACAGTGACAGGACCGTGTGTTCGGAGCCACTTTTACATTTATGGTGGTTGTTGTTGGACGCCACAACCTTGTTGGCTCCTCTGTATTCTAAAAGTACAGACGCGTTTCCGGGCTCTTGAGGATGGCCAGTGCCTATTGGCTTCACTCAATGCTTAGGATCGGTAATTGGTTTGGGATTGGTGGGCACCTGACACCCGGCACCCCCACCGATCCGCTGTTACCTGCAGCCACTGTTTCAGCATATAAACCGGAGCCACGACCCCACAGCACCGGGCACCATGTAGTGGCCGTTTTAGGGTACTGCAGCTCATGGTCCTATTCAAGTGAATGACACAACTTCATTATCCAGTCTCTGCAAAAACCTTACTGTGCTTTCATGGACCCTAGATTTCATTTGCCACGACTTTGGGCGCCTTTCGCTTTGGTATGTGGAAACAATTGCACACACGACCCCCTCCCCCCTTATGAAATCGGATGGCAGCTGCATCGTTATTGAGTGTTTCTTGCTTCACTATTTAATTTGCTGCTCAATCGATATTTTACCTCCTCGGCTGCCGATCGTCTTCTGTTGCGCTCCTCCCTGGCATTGATTGCCGATATGTCTATAGTATGATCTGAATATGAAAAGTGCTGCCACGTGTGAGCCGTGATATTGATGCAGGGAAAGGGTAGATCCACGGGGGACGGAAAAAAATCCCTTGTGTAGGTCGATGCAAATCTACGGCAGAATGTGCATGTTTTATACGCTCTGCGAAGAGTGAAATAGGCGGCAGGCTCCGGGCGGGACGCCGGAATGGGCGGCAGGCTCCGGACGGGACACCGGAATGGGCGGCAGGCTCGGGACGGGACGCCGGAATGGGCGGCAGGCTCGGGACGGGACGCCGGAATGGGCGGCAGGCTCGGGACGGGACGCCGGAATGGGCGGCAGGCTCGGGACGGGACGCCGGAATGGGCGGCAGGCTCGGGACGGGACGCCGGAATGGGCGGCAGGCTCGGGGCGGAGCGCCGGGAATAGGCGGCAGGCTCGGGACAGGGCGCCGGAATGGGCGGCAGGCTCGGGCGGGACGCCGGAATAGGCGGCAGGCTCGGGGCGGGACGCCGGAATAGGCGGCAGGCTCGGGCGGGACGCCGGAATGGGCGGCAGGCTCGGGCGGGACGCCGGAATGGGCGGCAGGCTCGGGCGGGACGCCGGAATGGGCGGCAGGCTCCGGGCGGGACGCCGGAATGGGCGGCAGGCTCCGGGCGGGACGCCGGAATGGGCGGCAGGCTCGGGCGGGACGCCGGAATGGGCGGCAGGCTCCGGGCGGGACGCCGGAATGGGCGGCAGGCTCCGGGCGGGACGCCGGAATGGGCGGCAGGCTCCGGACTACACCATAGAATCCTGAATAACTAAAGGCTGTAGACCAGATCCCAGGGTGAGGTGGAGGGCAACTTTATTACAACTTTTTTACATTTATTTATTTTTTATTTTTTTTATTAAAATTTCCTCTACTTAAAGGGGTTATCCAATACTAAAACAGTGGACCAGACCTGCTGAACCCAGGGTGTGGGTGAGGGTGATGCTTACCTGATCCCCGACACTAGATCCGGTCTCTTGGGCTCCCGGGGGGGGGGGGGGACAGTGTAAAAGGTGACTCCGAGCCCCAGAGCAAAGAAGATATAACTAACTGTGAGCACGTTCTCAATATACACAAATCTGGAGACGCCCTTTAATTAGTCTCGCCCCCCTGAGATCCAGGCAGGTATTCCAGACATGAGACGTGCGGATAATATCCCCTGATATATTTCCAGTTCGCGTTCCACCACGTGTCTCTTGGACGGATATACGTGACCTCTTTATCCTTTTTTTTTCTCTTTTGTATTCTGTACATAGCAAAACCAAGAATTGATTACAATATGGATAATTCTCTGCATTTCCATGGAAACGTAGCCGGGGCATGTAATGTATGATCGCGAGGTCTACCGGTCGACCCGGGCCGTGCTGGTCTCTAATGGGAGATTGTGCCATAGACATGAGTAATAGACCCTTTCACTGGACTTTACATGTGCCTATGCTCTGCCACTAGAGGGTGCTGTTGGTTTTACATGTGCCTATGCTCTGCCACTAGAGGGTGCTGTAGACTTTACATATGCCTATGCTCTGCCACTAGAGGGTGCTGTAGACTTTACATGTGCCTATGCTCTGCCACTAGAGGGTGCTGTAGACTTTACATATGCCTATGCTCTGCCACTAGAGGGTGCTGTAGAATTTACATGTGCCTATGCTCTGCCACTAGAGGGTGCTGTAGAATTTACATGTGCCTATGCTCTGCCACTAGAGGGTGCTGTAGACTTTACATGTGCCTATGCTCTGCCACTAGAGGGTGCTGTAGATTTTACATGTGCCTATGCTCTGCCACTAGAGGGTGCTGTAGATTTTACATGTGCCTATGCTCTGCCACTAGAGGGTGCTGTAGAATTTACATGTGCCTATGCTCTGCCACTAGAGGGTGCTGTAGACTTTACATATGCCTATGCTCTGCCACTAGAGGGTGCTGTAGACTTTACATGTGCCTATGCTCTGCCACTAGAGGGTGCTGTAGACTTTACATGTGCCTATGCTCTGCCACTAGAGGGTGCTGTAGACTTTACATGTGCCTATGCTCTGCCACTAGAGGGTGCTGTAGATTTTACATGTGCCTATGCTCTGCCACTAGAGGGTGCTGTAGACTTTACATGTGCCTATGCTCTGCCACTAGAGGGTGCTGTAGATTTTACATGTGCCTATGCTCTGCCACTAGAGGGTGCTGTAGACTTTACATATGCCTATGCTCTGCCACTAGAGGGTGCTGTAGATTTTACATGTGCCCATGCTCTGCCACTAGAGGGTGCTGTAGACTTTACATGTGCCTATGCTCTGCCACTAGAGGGTGCTGTAGATTTTACATGTGCCTAAGCTCTGCCACTAGAGGGTGCTGTAGACTTTACATGTGCCTATACTCTGCCACTAGAGGGTGCTGTAACAGAAGCAGTCACTGTATATTAGATCGTACTGGCAGGGCCACTTTGTCCTTGTGCTGGTTTGCTCTATGGTTACTCATTTATCCTTAGCGGGCTAATATAACCCTATGGACATTTTTTGCATGTGTACCTACATAGCCTGACTCTGGGAGGGGTATTATTACTATGGGCACAAGTGATATTACGGTATTACTGCTGTGTGGAGCCACATTTAGACACTATTATTAGGCCCATGTAAGAATCCTTTGCTGCATTGTGTTGAAATGGCCGTCAGGGATTTTATTTTGGATTTAAAGGGGTTTTCCCATCTCACACCTATCTTGTAAACCCAGCCAACAAAGTGAAGGAGGGCGCACCGCGCATGTTTAGCTGCCCCCCGTTCCTTTCTATGGGGCCGTCGAAAATAGCCAAGTGCTGGCTTGGCTATTTCCATCAGCCCCATAGAAGTAAATGAAAGCGGTGACCGCGCAAGCATGGTGCCCGCTATTCGGCTATTTTCGGCGGGCCAATAGGAACGCTTGTTGACGGCCGGACACGGCACCGCTTTACCGGCTTTGTTGTCGTCTGTGGGGTTCTCTTACTTCAGCTAATGGCATTTATTATCGTATCCAGGGGTTCCGACCACTCTGTAATCCAGCAGAGGTGGTCGTGCTTGGACACTATAGGAATAAACGCCGGCCTCTCTGGCGGCCGGGACTGTATCTGCACTGCAGCAGTGGCCGTAATCCCTGTATACAAGCGGTGTATAATAAGATGGGAAAATGAAGCGAAGCAAAGGAGGCAATATGGAGAATCACGATACATTAGTAAGTGCCTTGTGGTAGCTTTGTCTACATAAGGGCCATTTGCTGCAGTGAGACGTCCCCTAGGGCTCATGCACACGACTGTGCTCGGTCTGGAAAACGCGGCCTGTGATCCCCCGAACGCGGATCATAAATCCCTATGATGCAGCGAGTTCTTGTCAGAAGAGCCTCCGTCGGTCTGGTAGATTTGGCCGCACGCGGGCCGAGCGGGGCTATTGCAGAAAACCAGGAGCGACCGATTTACCGTCGCAGCAGATCGCGATGAAACGAGCCGCAGATGTATGATGTTTTTAGGTAATGTGTCTAGCGAGTTGCAGCCTTCGCCGCGTTCTCACCGGACCGATTGGATTGTTTCTGGTTCAGGGGCGGGTTACATGTAATATTCAGCACCCCGGTTAGTAATCCGACCAAGGACCACATCTGCATGGAGTTCGTACGTTCTCCCCGTGTCTGCGTGGGTTTCCTCCGGGTTCTCCGGTTTCCTCCCACACTCCAAAGACATCCTGATAGCGGACTAAGATTGTGAGCCCCATTGGGGACAGCGCGATGTTTAGGTCTGTAAAGTCCTGCGGAATATAACGGCGCTGTATGAGTGAGTATAATAAATATTCAGGTTCTGTATGTGTGCGGCTGGTGAGGCCCTGATAAGTGCGTTTCGAGCCGTATGATTCTGCCGTCCGTAACCCTGTCTCACGAAGGCCCCAAAGAGTCGCCGCAGTCGTCATGTGCAGGGGTGGCAGCATTACATGCCATCTCTTCTGGTCTGTGGTCACATTGGGCCACTGGAGAGGGCACGGGGCTGCCCTCCTCACTCTGGGGCTTATCAAGGAGTCCAAACGTCCGTATGCCCCGACAGGGGCTGGTCCTGGTGAGAGACTTCCCTTAAAGGGGTCGTCCGCTTTTTTATATATTCATGACCTATCCTCAGTAAACAGGAAAACGGATAAACCCTTTAAGGGTGCATTTACACGACTAATGTATTTTAACCACTCCCGGACCGCCGCACGCAGGATCGCGTTCTCGCGGCGGCCGGGCTCTTCTGATCCGACGCATCTAGGCGTCATCTCGCGAGACGCGAGATGACGCGAGGACGCGCCCGCACATGCGCAATGCGCGCCATCGGCGCGCTCGCATGTAGTTATACTACAGCCTGCCAGCGCCGATCGTGCGCTGGCAGGCTGTATATGGCAGAAAAAATCGCAGATCAGACGTTGTTCTGTGAACAGCGTCTGATCTGCTTGCTGCCCGCTTCTCTGGTGGTCCCTTTGCTTGAGACCACCAGAGAAAAAAATATCAAAGTGCACCAATCACCACACAACCCCTCCCCACCGCCCCCACCCACCCACCACCCCTGTCACTGATTAACCCCTGATCTCCCATGTCACCCCCTGATCACCCTGCGGACGCTTGAATGAGGCCTTAGGGTCCCTTAGCGATCGCAGCTTTATAGCTTTTCCTCTTTTTTTTGCACATTTTTTAGAGATTTTTCATCCACATTGATCAATGTGAATGGAAAAATCTGTGACGTTCATTTTTTTCTTTCAGCGCAGAGGCTGAACGGCAAAAAATTCTCATTACCCGTATGGTCAATATAAGGAGAATCGCAGAAACTCCTAATGCTGGCCATACGTGTAATGATTGCGAGAGACCCCTAAAATGCCAGGGCAGTACAAAAACCTCACAAGTGACCCCATTTTAGAAAGAAGACACCCCAAGGTATTCCGTGAGGGGTATGGTGAGTTCATGCAAAATTTTATTTTTGTCACAAGTTAGTGGAATATGAGACTGTAAAAAAAAAAAAAAAATACCATTTCCGCTAACTTGTGCCAAATTTTTTTTTCTGTAAACTCGCCATGCCCCTCACGGAATACCTAGGGTGTCTTCTTTCCACAATGGGGTCACATGTGGGGTATTTATACTGCCCTGGCATTTTAGGGTCCTAAAGCGTGAGAATCCAAATGCGTAAAAATGTCCTGTGAAATCCTAAAGGTACTCATTGGTTTTAGGGCCCCTTTGGCATCTTGGCTGCAAAAAGTGTCACTCATGTGGTATCGCCGTACTCAGGAGAAGTAGGGCAATGTGTTTTGGGGTGTATTTTTACATATACCCATACTTTGTGTGAGAAATATCGCTGTAAACGACAACTTTTTAATTTTTTTATTCAAAGTTGTCAATTTACAGAGATATTTCTCTCACCCAGCATGGGTATATGTAAAAATACACCCCAAAACACATTGCCCTACTTCTCCTGAGTACGGCGATACCACATGTGTGACACTTTTGCAGCCAAGATGCGCAAAGGGGCCCTAAACTAATGAGTACCTTTAGGAGGGCATTTTACGCATTTTTCTTCTCACGCTTTAGGGCCCCTAAAATGCCAGGGCAGTATAAATACCCACATGTGACCCCATTTTGGAAAGAAGACACCTCAAGGTATTCGCTGAGGGGCATAATGAGTCCATGAAAAATTAAACTTTTTGTCAAAAGTTAGCGGAAAGGGAGACTTTGTGAGAAAAACAATAAAAATCAATTTCCACTAACTTGTGCCAAAAAAATCTTCTATGAACTCGCCATGCCCCTCATGGAATACCTTGGGGTGTCTTCTTTCCAAAATGGGGTCACATGTGGGGTATTTATACTGCCCTGGCATTTTAGGGGCCCTAAAGCGTGAGAAGAAAAATGCGTAAAAATGCCCTCCTAAAGGTACTCATTGGAATTTGGGCTCTTTAGCATCTTGGCTGCAAAAGTGTCACACATGTGGTATCGCCGTACTCAGGAGAAGTAGGGCAATGTGTTTGGGGTGTATTTTTACATATACCCATGCTGGGTGAGAAATATCTCTGTAAATTGACAACTTTGAATAAAAAATTTAAAAAGTTGTCGTTTACAGCGATATTTCTCACACGCAGCATGGGTATATGTAAAAATACACCCTAAACCACATTGCCCTACTTCTGCTGAGTACGGCGATACCACATGTGTGACATTTTTGCAGCCAAGATGCGCAAAGGCCCTAAAACCAATGAGTACCTTTAGGATTTCACAGGGCATTTTTATGCATTTGGTTCTCACACTTTAGGGGCCCTAAAATGCCAGGGCAGTATAAATACCCCACATGTGACCCCATTTTGGAAAGAAGACACCCCTAGGTATTCTGTGAGGGGCATGGTGAGTCCACAGAATTTTTATTTTTGGCACAAGTCAGCGGAAATTGTTTTGTTTTTTATTTTGTTTTTACAAAGTCTCATATTCCACTAACTTGTGACAAAAATAAAATTTTACATGAACTCACCATACCCCTCACAGAATACCTTGGGGTGTCTTCTTTCCAAAATGGGGTCACATGTGGGGTATTTATACTGCCCTGGCATTTTAGGGGCCCCTAAAGCGTGAGAAGAAGTCTGGAATCCAAATGCGTAAAAATGCCCTGTGAAATCCTAAAGGTACTCATTGGTTTTAGGGCCCTTTGCACCCAAGCTGCAAAAAGTGGCACACATGTGGTATCGTCGTACTCAGGAGAAGTAGGGCAATGTGTTTTGGGGTGTATTTTTATATATACCCATACTTTGTGTGAAAAATATCTCTGTAAACGACAACTTTTAAAAATTTTTATACAAAGTTGACAATTTACAGAGATATTTCTCTCACCCAGCATGGGTATATGTAAAAATACACCCCAAAACACATTGCCCTACTTCTCCTGAGTACGGCGATACCACATGAGTGACACTTTTTGCAGCCTGGATGCGCAAAGGGCCTAAATTCCAACAAGTACCTTTAGCTTTTACATGGCGGCTCACAATTAGCCCGCCCAAAATGCCAGAACAGTAAACACACCCCACAAATGACCCCATTTCGGAAAGTAGACACCCCAAGGTATTCACTGAGGGGCATAGTGAGTCCGTCTGAGATTTTTTTTTTTTTTGCCAGAAGTTATCAGAAATTGAAACTTTTTTTTTTTTTTTCTCAGAAAGTGTCATTTTCCGCTAACTTGGGAAAAAAAATGAAATGATACATGAACTCACCAAGCCCCTCTGCGAATACTTTGGGGTGTCTTCTATCTAAAATGGTGTCATTTGGGGGGTATTTATACTATCCTGACATTCTAGCACCTGAAGAAACATGACAGGCGCTCAGAAAGTCAGAGCTGCTTCAAAATGCCGAAATTCACTTTTTTGCACCATAGTTTGTAAACGCTATAACTTTTACCCAAACCAATAAATATACACTTATTGGATTTTTTTTTATCAAAGACATGTAGCACAATAAATTTAGAGAAAAATTTATATAGAAATGTATTTTTTTGAAAAATTTTACAACAGAAAGTGAAAAATGTCATTTTTTTGCAAAAATTTCGGTAATTTTTGATTAATAGCAAAAAAAGTAAAAATGTCAGCAGCAATGAAATACCACCAAATGAAAGCTCTATTAGTGAGAAGAAAAGGAGGTAAAATTCATTTGGGTGGTAAGTTGTATGGCCGAGCAATAAACGGTGAAAGTAGTGTAGTGCGGAATTGTAAAAAGTGGCCTGGTCATTAAGAGTGTTTAAGCTAGGGGGGCTGAGGGGGTTAAGGTCTTGAAAACGTGGATCCGCAAAAAATGCGGATATGTCCGTGTTTCATCCGTTTTTTTTATGCGGGCGCATTGTATCAACAATAGACAAGAATAGGAGATGTACGATTTCTTTTCGCAGGACTGCGGAACGGACATACGGATGTGGACAGCATACGGTGTGCTGTCCGCTTTTTTTGGAGCCCCGTCGAAATGAATAGGACTGCATCCGATCCGTAAAACAAAGCAAGCACAAATACAATCGTGTGAATAGGGCCTAAAGGGGTTGTATGGGGTCAGGATATTGATGGCGTGTCCGTAACGGTTCGCTCTCCACAGGAGCACGAACTCTCCATCTCCCACAAATCACCGGTGAGCCGGCGCCAGATAAAACGTCGCTTATTCCAATTAAACGTCCATGCAGCATGAACGGATCCAAGAGCGTAATACATAAAGGGCACTCTCCGAAAAGCAACGCGTTTTGAGTTACATGATCCTTTTTCACAGTCGTTGCCATCTTTTATAAGGCAGGGTAGCGCGCACAAAACCGCGTGCGCCATCGCCGGCCCGTATCTTTGTATGAAGAGCGGGGGATATGGATGTAGGGCTCGGAAATAATTCAGTGGGGTGAGCAGAGAAGAGTCCCCAGCAGGGCAGAGTGTTTCAGAAGAGGCAGGTCCTGATCTCTTTAGGAAGCCAAAGACCGAAGCTGCACAGCAGCACAAAGGATTTCAGGATAGGAGTGCGCTGTCCTTGTGGGGGAGAGGTGTCGGACTCGTAGAAGGTGAAACTGTGGATCGAACATCTACGCTATGCATTCATCTTATAGCAGGGATGCTCAACTTCCGACCCTCCAGCTGTTGCAAAACTACAACTCCCAGCATGCCCTAATAGCTGTAGGCTGTCCAGGAATGCTGGGAGTTGTAGTTTGGCAACAGCTGGAGGGCCGCAGGTTGGGCATCCATGATCTATAGCTTCTCAGTATAATGAAAAGGGTTTTCCGATATCTTTAACTGATGACATATCCCATGTATCTGATCGATGGGGGTCCGACACCCGGGACCCCCGCCGGTCAGATGTTTGAGAAGGCCCTTGCAGTAGAGCTGCGGCCTTCTCGCAGGTTTGCCTTGGCCAGTGACATCATCTTTATCGGTCATCGGTATCAAAATCCCGGAGAACCCTTTAAGGAATAGGGTTTCCAGCAGTACAGAGTATTTCAGGAATTCGGAGAGGGCGGGGGTCATGTGGGAAGCTGTAGGCAGATACTAGCGTTCAGCAGCACAGAGTGTTTCAGAGTGTGCTGATTTTGACCACTCGTGGTAATGAGAGCACTGCGTGCCGCCAGGTAGTGTTAAGTGGGACACTGCAGGTGGATCTTAGCAGCCCAGCAGCACAGAGTATGTCAGGGACAGTAAAGCGATGACCTCGGCCTCCTCTCCGTGTTTTATCCTGTAAAGCAGAGTTGTTTCCGCGCACGTAGCTCTGCATTAAGTGGAACGACTCTCGGCTCTGCATCCTCTTTATAGTTTTATTGATTTCGCCACTGACCTGCGAGACCTCAGAAATGCAGCCTGAGTGTAATGAAAATCTTCTCGAAGCCTCGCAGGGCCCCGGGCGGCCATCATTCCTCCCCGGTACACGAGGACAATAAGAGAAGTCTCCCAGGAGCTGGACGCGAGGAAAGACTGTTAATAAGGCTGGGAATTGGGGACGTCTCTGCTGCGGGTGGGGGCACCGATAAAACACTGGGGTATATGGACATCATCTGGGGAGGACGAGGGCTTCAGGACCTTGAGGGGCCACAGACTAAGCTTCAGATACAAGCTGATGATGGGGCTGAGCCGAACACCCCCAGCACTACGAGGCTCAGTCACCACTGCTTCTTGCTTTGTATTCAGAGCAGACATTAAGTGGATAGAACGCTGCAGATCGGGGTCAACGCGACAGATGCCTTATCCGCCATCGCTGCTGCCAGCCTCTCACATGTTTTAATAAAGCTGTATTTTTAGCGTTGGTAGATATAACCCTCTACAAATTTTTCGTACCTCTTTTTATGATCACACTTCTCACCTACTTCTGTCTTTGCCTCTAGGTTACCCCGCCGGATACCCCACAGCGGCCCCTACCTATAATCCCAACATGTATGCCACCAGCAGCCCAGGCTATGCCCCAGGTAAGAGCGTCATCCGCTGTAAGCAGAGTGCTGCCGGGGAGACACGAGGATCCTCTGAGAGGAGAGGGCGAGAGTGTTAGATATTTACCATTCACCCGCAGCATCTGAGGAGGGAGCGTGGGGGGTGAGGAGCAGCCGGAGCAAAAGAGTTCAAGCTGTGATATGTAATAGAATCTGTTGGGAGAGACTTATCCTGTATTATACTCCAGAGCTGCACTCACAATTCTGCTGGTGCAGTCACTGTGTACATACATTACTTATCCTGTACTGATCCTGAGTTACATCCTGTATTATACTCCAGAGCTGCACTCACTATTCTGCTGGTGCAGTCACTGTGTACATGCATTACTTATCCTGTACTGATCCTGAGTTACATCCTGTATTATACTCCAGAGCTGCACTCACTATTCTGCTGGTGCAGTCACTGTGTACATACATTACTTATCCTGTACTGATCCCGAGTTACATTCTGTATTATACTCCAGAGCTGCACTCACTATTCTGCTGGTGCAGTCACTGTGTACATACATTACTTATCCTGTACTGATCTGAGTTACATCCTGTATTATACTCCAGAGCTGCACTCACTATTCTGCTGGTGGAGTCACTGTGTACATACATTACATTACTTATCCTGTACTGATGCTGAGTTACATCCTGTATTATACTCCAGAGCTGCACTCACTATTCTGCTGGTGCAGTCACTGTGTACATTACATTACTTATCCTGTACTGATCTGAGTTACATCCTGCATTATACTCCAGAGCTGCACTCACTATTCTGCTGTTGGAGTCACTGTGTACATACATTACTTATCCTGTACTGATCCTGAGTTACATCCTGTATTATACTCCAGAGCTGCACTCACTATTCTGCTGGTGCAGTCACTGTGTACATACATTACTTATCCTGTACTGATCCTGAGTTACATCCTGTATTATACTCCAGAGCTGCACTCACTATTCTGCTGGTGGAGTCACTGTGTACATACATTACATTACTTATCCTGTACTGATCCTGAGTTACATCCTGTATTATACTCCAGAGCTGCACTCACTATTCTGCTGGTGCAGTCACTGTGTACATACATTACTTATCCTGTACTGTTCCTGAGTTACATCCTGTATTATACTCCAGAGCTGCACTCACTATTCTGCTGGTACAGTCACTGTGTACATACATTACATTACTTATCCTGTACTGATCCTGAGTTACATCCTGTATTATACTGATATTATATATCAGGGTCAGTACAGGATAAGTAATGTATGTACACAGTGACTGCACCAGCAGAATAGTGAGTGCAGCTCTGGGGTATAATACAGGATGTAACTCAGGATACAGGTAATGTATGTACACAGTGACTCCACCAGCAGAATAGTGAGTGCAGCTCTGGAGTATAATACAGGATGTAACTCAGGATCAGTACAGGATAAGTAATGTATGTACACAGTTAATCCACCAGCAGAATAGTGAGTGCAGCTCTGGAGTATAATACAGGATGTAACTCAGGATCAGTACAGGATAAGTAATGTATGTACACAGTGACTCCACCAGCAGAATAGTGAGTGCAGCTCTGGAGTATAATACAGGATGTAACTCGGGATCAGTACAGGATAAGTCCAGGTTGGCCCTCCTGCTTTCCCAGTTACAGATACAGTGAAGAACAGAAGTATTTGAACACCCTGCGGTTTTGGTTCTCCCACTTAGATATCATGGAGGGGTCTGAAATTCACATTGTAGGTGCACTCCCACTCTGAGAGACAGAATTAAAAAAATAATAATTTAGGAAATCTCATTGTATGATTTTTAAACGATTTATTTGTCTTGCACCGCGGCACATAAGTATATGAACACCTGGCAATCGGCAAGAATTCGGGCTCTGAGACCTGTTACTGTGCCTTTAAAAAGTCCTCCTCTGCTCCACTCATTAATCTATTTTGGTGGCACCCGTCTGAGCTCTTAGACTCCTGTCCACCCCACAGTCAGTCAGACGCCAACTACTACCATGGGCAGGACCGAAGAGCTGTCAAAAGACACCAGAGACAACATGGTGGACCCCACAAGGCTGGGAAGGGCTACGGGGCAATTGCCAAGCAGCTTGGTGAAAATAGATCAACTGCTAGAAAATGGAAGAGGCTAAAGACGACGGTCAGTCTCCTCGGACTGGGGCTCCATGCAAGATCTCACCTCGTGGGGCATCACTGATGATGATAAAGGTGAGGAATCGGCCCAGAACTACAGGGGAGGAGCTGGTCAATGACATGAGGAGAGCCGGGGCCACAGTATCTAAGGTCACTGTCGGTAGGACACTACGCCGTCATGGTTTCATGCATTGCACGGAAGGTTCCTCCGCTCCAGTCATCACAGGTCCAGGCCCGTCTGAAGTTCGCCAATGACCGTCTGGATGATCCAGAGGAGACGTGGGAGAAAGTCGTGGTCAGATGACACCAAAGTAGAACTTCACTCGTCGTGTTTGGAGGAAAAAGGATGAGTTGCATCTCAAGAACACCATCCCTACTGTGAAGCATGGTGGGGGGGGTAACATCATGCTTTGGGGGTGCTTCTCTGCGAAGGGGACAGGACGACTGCACTGTATGAAGGAGAGGATGAATGGGGCCATTTATTGTGAGATTTTGACCAGCAACCTCCTTCCCTCAGTCAGAGCATTGAAGATGGGTCCTGGCTGGGTCCTCCAACAGGACAACGACCCGAAGCACACAGCCAGGATAACCAAGGAGCGGCTCCGTAAGAAGCAGATCAAGGTTCTGGAGTGGCCTAGCCCGTCTCCAGACCTGAACCCTGAGCCGACACAGCTCGACAGGCTACCAGGGCCGGACTGGCCTGCCGCGGCCCTGGTGACAGGCGGGGGGCGGCCGGCGGCAGGGCACAGCAGGAGATGAGCGCTTCCATTGCGCTCCTCTCCATAGTCCTCTGTATCGCCGTCCTCTGTGCTGCGGCAGTGTCCCCTCCCTGTTCCTCTGATAGGGTGGGGGCTACTGGCTCATGATAAAGGGCTACTGGCACATGATAAGGGGCTACTGGCACATAAGGAGGGGGGACTGCTGGCACAAGGGGGGGGGGGGGACTGCTGGCACCTGATATGGGAGGGGGGTTTGGCTGCTGGCACATGATGGTGGGGGGCTCTTATTACTGGCACATGATAAGGGGCTACTGGCACATAAGGAGGGGGGACTGCTGGCACAAGGGGGGACTGCTGGCGCATAAGAGGGGGCTGCTGGCACCTGATATGGGAGGGGGGTTTGGCTGCTGGCACATGATGGTGGGGGGCTCTTATTACTGGCACATAGAAATTGTCTAGAGGGGGCCAAACAAAGACGTGGGTTGAAGAAATGAGGGAGAGGCTATACATGCTTAGTGTTGTAAGATGGTTAAATATAGTGCACTGACGACACTGCTCTTGTTTGTACATAAACCGACTTTGTGGATTATACTATTAAAGTGGCGCTGTCTGGGAAAAGACCCCCGACAGACGGTGACATTGAAGCTGATCTAAAGCTCGCACGGGGCGCCTGAACACCCCAGGCCAGCCCTGAACCCAATAGAACATCTTTGGAGGGCGCTGAAACTCAATGTAGCCCAGCGACAGACCTAGAGGAGATCCGTGTGGAGGAGTGGGCCCAAATCCCTGCGGCAGCGTGTGCAAACCCGGTCAACGTCCGACCTCTAAGTGCCAACAAAGGCTTCTGGGCCAAATATTAACACGGATTCCTCAGGTGTTGATGTACTTGCGTGCCGCAGGGCAAGAGAAATAACGTCTTTAAAAGCCATACAATGTGATCTCCGGATCTTTATTTTTAATGTTTTTTATTGTGTCTCCCGCGTGGACAATGTGAATTTCGGACCCATCCATGATTTCTAAGTGGGAGAACCAAAACCGCAGGGTGTTCAAATCCTGCTCCTCGCTGCGTATAGCCGTAGTGTATTTAGATGCTGGGTGGGGGTTGCTCTTTAAGTGATGCTCACACACGAGGACACAGCCGCATGTTCTCTCTGAGGCTATAATTAGACTTCTGCGTGCTCGCCCGCGTCACCGCGCTGCAGATAAGTCATGTGTGCCAGAACTTTACATTCCGAAATTAAATATTTCATGAAAACCGTTTCCACATGAGGGCACTTTTTAGAAATAAAAGGCAGCCTTGCCGTTATGCGGCATCCGTACGGAGGTGCAGTCGGGGCTCCCCTCCCCCATGCCGTTCAGCTACTGCAAGATACTGAAATCCAGGCATTGTTCGCTAATCTGCAAACCACAATAACTCGCGTGACGCTGTCAGAATGCAGCCGCTCCGCGTATCAGCATTTTAAGTGGGACAGTCACATGAAGCGGAAAATAGAAGCGGCTCCCTGCCTGCCGCAGGATTGTCTGTCGGTGTTTTCGCTTCTAAAAACCCTCCACAGAAATCCTTACCGTTCTCCAGTGTTATAACTCCTCATGTAATACGTTGTGGGCTCACTATAAATGATAGGTCCACTGTGTACATACATTACTTATCCTGTACTGCTCCTATATTATACTCCAGAGCTGCACTCGCTATTCTGTTGGTGGAGTCACAGTGTACATACATCCTGTATTATACTCCGGAGCTGCACTCACTATTCTGCTGGTGCAGTCACTGTGTACATACATTACTTATCCTGTACTGATCCTGAGTTACATCCAGTATTATACTCCAGAGCTGCACTCCCTATTCTGCTGGTGGAGTCACTGTGTATATACATTACATTACTTATCCTGTACTGATCCAGAGTTACATCCTGTATTATACTCCAGAGCTGCACTCACTATTCTGCTGGTGGAGTCACTGTGTACATACATTACATTACTTATCCTGTACTGATCCTGAGTTACATCTTGTATTATACTCCAGAGCTGCACTCCCTATTCTGCTGGTTATCTGACATGGGAATATGTAAATTTTTATTTTGGGGCTGAACGTTTGTTTTGTTGAAATGCTTCTCACAGCTGGGGTTTTGTTATACTTGAATCCGGTTTTGGGAACACATCAAGCAGCAGTCATTTTACAGCAGCCCCTGTGCTTGTGTAACCCGGGTATGATCAGGAATGATGTTCAGGCTTTGGGTGTAAATAAAGTTATTCCTTTCACTGATTGCAAGCAGAGATCTTGAAAATTATAAAGACTTGAAACACAAAGGGGGTTGATATGATGACCCGTGGGCTGATGTAATACTTTATGGCTGTGGAGATCACCATGAGCCATTGTCCTTTATCGCCTCCTCCTACAGTATCTGTCATCACATGGCTGAGCCAATAGGAAGTCGCTTGTTAGGGGCAGGGCTTGGGCACATGGAGGGCAGGGCCGGGCAGGGGGCGTGCAGGGGCAGGGCCAATTCCATTTTCAACCTGTTTTCCCTCCCCTGGGTTGGCGCCTACCTGTCACGTGACTAGAAGAATCTGACACTTGTATTGCTGATATGGAAAAAAGCATCCTATGGCTACTACAGTGTAGAAACCATACTGTAACAGCATCATAGAACACATAAGAACAGTTTGCGTTCCGCCTTTTTTACATGGTGCTGTTCAGAGCGTCTTCATGATAAAGCGATGCGGCCTCTGGTGACTGCGTTTGATTGACGGCTCGGGGGCCACACTGATGAAGCCGTGCTTGAATTGCATTTTTTAGGAATTCATTTGTCCGTCATTCAGAAATGACAGGCTGTGTGTATCTGCCAGCAGCGGCAATGTGAGCCCTCACCAAGCTGTCATTGCCCAAATGATGCCAATTCTGTATGGCAGCGAGCTCCCTGGCAGTCATTATTGGCGCTCATCCAAAACCCGCTAAGTTGGATGGCCGGTGTTTGCGCAGGTGCCCAGTTTGCTGTTACTCGCCCAGTGTGCCTGGCCGCCCGGATCACAGCCCCTCGCCCCGTGTGCCTGGCCGCCCGGATCACAGCCCCTCGCCCCGTGTGCCTGGCCGCCCGGATCCCAGCCCCTCGCCCCGTGTGCCTGGCCGCCCGGATCCCAGCCCCTCGCCCCGTGTGCCTGGCCGCCCGGATCACAGCCCCTCGCCCTGTGTTCCTGGCCGCCCGCTCTGCTCATGCTTTGCTTATTGGCGGTAACACCCCGCCCGTTCTGTGTGCCCGATGTCAAAACTGTTTTTTGTATTTTGGTTTTAAGCGACCCTCCTGATGAAACAAGCGTGGCCGCAGACTCCTACTTCATCCTGTGCCAACGAGGGCACGTTCCACCTTCCTGTCGATTCTGGGACCGAGAACAGGACTTATCAAGCTTCTTCTGCCGCATTCAGTAAATACAAGACTTTCTTTCATTTTTTTGTTTTTGTTTTTTTTTTTGTCCTCTTTTCCACACCATTAGGCTAGGTTCACACGACGACATTTGTCGCCCGACAAAAAGTCGCACTATTGTCGCGCTACAATATTTATAATGGGAGTCTATGGTGTCGCACTGCGACATGCTGCAACTGCGACACGACAGTCGCAAAAAATCCATTCAAGATGGGTTTTTCTGCGACTGTCGCATCGCAGTTGCAGCATGTCGCATGTCGCAGTGCGACATCATAGACTCCCATTATAAAAACTGTCATGCGACAAAATGTCGCGGGACAAATGTTGCAGTGAAGTTGTGCCCTATTTGTCACGCGACAAATGTCGTCGTGTGAACATAGCCTTACATAGAGAAGTGCTGACGATGGAGCCCTTGGGGTTTCTGCCAACAGCCATAACTATTATATGCAGCACCACCTTGTCTGGGCATCCTGATCTGTGAATAGAATGCCAGAATTACAGTATAGACTGACACAATCAGGCATAACAGTAGGAGAGAGGGAGAGACTTAGGCGTGCCTGTGATTAGAACGTGTGTATCGCTAGCTCAACATGTTATCCGTCCAGTGATCCCATGACAATATGGAAGGGGTGGTAAAGCAGCCATCAGCGAGTGGTAGTGTTCAGCCAACATCTACAAATGAGCGCCATCTTCTAGATAAGACTGTATATGGAGGTAATACTGACTCCCACCCCTGTTCTCACTGCATATGGATTTGTATAGCTGTTATTGTCTCAATGACAGATCTGTCTCCAGTGAGCTCCCCCTAGTGGTGGCTGTATAATTCTGTCTCCAGTGGGCTCCCCCTAGTGGTGGCTGTATAATTCTGTCTCCAGTGGGCTCCCCCTAGTGGTGGCTGTATAATTCTGTCTCCAGTGAGCTCCCCCTAGTGGTGGCTGTATAATTCTGTCTCCAGTGAGCTCCCCCTAGTGGTGGCTGTATAATTCTGTCTCCAGTGGGCCCCCCATTAGTGGTGGCTGTATAATTCTGTCTCCAGTGGGCCCCCCCATTAGTGGTGCCTGTATAATTCTGTCTCCAGTGGGCCCCCCATTAGTGGTGGCTGTATAATTCTGTCTCCAGTGGGCTCCCCCCAGTGGTGGTTGTATAATTCTGTCTCCAGTGGGCCCCCCATTAGTGGTGGCTGTATAATTCTGTCTCCAGTGGGCCCCCCATTAGTGGTGGCTGTATAATTCTGTTTCCAGTGGGCTCCCTCTAGTGGTGGCTGTATAATTCTGTCTCCAGTGAGCTCCCCCTAGTGGTGGCTGTATAATTCTGTCTCCAGTGGGCTCCCCCTAGTGGTGGCTGTATAATTCTGTCTCCAGTGGGCTCCCCCTAGTGGTGGCTGTATAATTCTGTCTCCAGTGAGCTCCCCCTAGTGGTGGCTGTATAATTCTGTCTCCAGTGAGCTCCCCCTAGTGGTGGCTGTATAATTCTGTCTCCAGTGAGCTCCCCCTAGTGGTGGCTGTATAATTCTGTCTCCAGTGGGCCCCCCATTAGTGGTGGCTGTATAATTCTGTCTCCAGTGGGCCCCCCCATTAGTGGTGCCTGTATAATTCTGTCTCCAGTGGGCCCCCCATTAGTGGTGGCTGTATAATTCTGTCTCCAGTGGGCTCCCCCCAGTGGTGGTTGTATAATTCTGTCTCCAGTGGGCTCCCCATTAGTGGTGGCTGTATAAGTCTGTCTCCAGTGGGCCCCCCATTAGTGGTGGCTGTATAATTCTGTCTCCAGTGGGCTCCCCCCAGTGGTGGCTGTATAATTCTGTCTCCAGTGGGCTCCCCCTAGTGGTGGCTGTATAATTCTGTCTCCAGTGGGCTCCCCGTAGTGGTGGCTGTATAAGTCTGTCTCCAGTGGGCCCCCCATTAGTGGTGGCTGTATAAGTCTGTCTCCAGTGGGCCCCCCATTAGTGGTGGCTGTATAAGTCTGTCTCCAGTGGGCCCCCCATTAGTGGTGGCTGTATAAGTCTGTCTCCAGTGGGCCCCCCCATTAGTGGTGCCTGTATAATTCTGTCTCCAGTGGGCCCCCCATGCTGTATAATTCTGTCTCCAGTGGGCCCCCCCATTAGTGGTGCCTGTATAATTCCGTCTCCAGTGGGCTCCCCCCAGTGGTGGCTGTATAATTCTGTCTCCAGTGGGCTCCCTCTAGTGGTGGCTGTATAATTCTGTCTCCAGTGGGCCCCCCATTAGTGGTGGCTGTATAATTCTGTCTCCAGTGGGCCCCCCATTAGTGGTGGCTGTATAATTCTGTTTCCAGTGGGCTCCCTCTAGTGGTGGCTGTATAATTCTGTTTCCAGTGAGCTCCCCCTAGTGGTGGCTGTATAATTCTGTCTCCAGTGGGCCCCCCATTAGTGGTGGCTGTATAATTCTGTCTCCAGTGGGCTCCCCCCAGTGGTGGCTGTATAATTCTGTCTCCAGTGGGCTCCCCTAGTGGTGGCTGTATAATTCTGTCTCCAGTGGGCTCCCCATTAGTGGTGGCTGTATAATTCTGTCTCCAGTGGGCTCCCCATAGTGGTGGCTGTACAATTCTGTCTCCAGTGAGCTCCCCCTAGTGGTGGCTGTATAATTCTCTTTCCAGTGGGCTCCCTCTAGTGGTGGCTGCAGGCAAACAGTTTTCTCATGTCTATACAGGGGTTCTGTATAAAGAGATTACATCTGCACAAAATGTAGAGCCTATTTACATCGGAAAATAAAATCTGCTGTTTAACTTTCTCTTTTCTCCTTTTTTAGGGTACACCGCCGGAACCCCATACAAAGTCCCGCCTGCCCAGAGTAACAGTGCCCCGCCACCATACTCTCCATCTCCAAACCCCTACCAGACAGCAATGTACCCCATCAGAAGTGCCTACCCTCAGCAGAATTTATATGCCCAGGTAAGACCACCACAGCTTTACATGCAAGGGGCTCAGGAAAATATCTGTCTATTATCTCATATCTGTCTTATATTTGTCTTCTATCTTATCCTCTGCATCTAACTATCTCGTATCTGTGAGAGAGAGAGATTGGAGTGGTAGATATTGGAGGTATTAAGGAAGGAGATACTGGATTGGGGGCTTTGTAGGGATATTGGGGGGAAGAGGGATATTGGGGGTGGGGGAGAGATTGGCGAGAGAGATTTGGGGGTGGGGAGAGATTGGCGAGAGAGATTTGGGGGGGGGCGACAGATTTTGGGGTGGGGGGGAGAGATTTTGGGGTGGGGGGGGAGAAAGATGTGGGGGAGAGATTGGGGAGAGATGAGATAGTTATGGATATGTGGCGTCGTTCTATAGGCGCACTCTATAGTGAGGGATTGAGCACCACCTACAGTCTATCGGAAGTGCGGCACACAGTGACTATGCTGCGAGTCTGTGTGCGCAGCCTGCAGAGGATCTTGTGCTGTCTCTTCCCATATAGACATTAAGCTTGCTGGGGGAGGCGGTGGTCACTATTGTCCTGTAGTCTTCTACTGCACATACAGCTGAGGGTTTGTTACAGTTGTATCCAGTGCTCCATGGGCTGTACAGATGAATGTTTGTCTCCTGTCCGGAAGTTTTGCTACAGTGTATCAGCCTGAAGGCTAGACTGTCAATTGCCACACCATTCAGTAGTCTGGGAAAGCTTTGTGCCCTCTGCTGACACCCTCCTTCCTCTTTGACGCCTGCGGTGGCATTCTGCTTTACATGGTTCTGTATGCATTCACGTATCTCTGATGTATGTCATTTCCGTGTTCCCCAGGGTGCATACTACACCCAGCCTGTGTATGCGGCACAACCCCACGTCATCCACCACACCACTGTGGTCCAACCAAACAGCATTCCTTCTGCAATCTACCCCGCCCCCGTAGCTGCACCGCGAAGCAATGGAGTCACTATGGGAATGGTCGCTGGGACTACCATGGCCATGTCAGCAGGTAAGCTACATAGATTACCCATCCAGATGTTCCAAAACTACAACTCCCAGCATGCTGCAGACATTTATTGTTTCAAATAACTTTATTGACTCCCTAGAGCCACAACCGTGTAGTATTATGCTGCAGACCATGTGCAGATAACCGCTATATTCTGTATTGATTTTCTTCCATCAGGTACATTGCTGACCACACCTCAGCACACTGCCATAGGAGCACACCCCGTCTCTGTGCCAACCTACAGAGCCCAAGGGACCCCAACTTACAGCTATGTACCCCCCCACTGGTAAACCTGCTGGCCTGTCCGTGTAAGTATTAACTGCAGCCATTGTGCTGATCATAAATGGTGCAAGGGTGACCTCTGCTGGACAGTCAGTGAACAACCGGACTCCTTTATAATTTTGTGTATTGTGTGACATCGCCACCTGCAGGGGCCTTGCGTGGCACTTCTCTGTGGTGCAGAGGTTGCAGGATATGGGGTCTCTTTGGCAACAGCCACCATGCCATTGTCGTCTTTCTTCTTCTTTGAGTACCTGCAAAAGGACCTGCGGTGACGTCCTCACGCGGTGAGCCCGGTGACGTCCTCACGCGGTGAGCCCGGTGACGTCCTCGCGCGGTGACGTCCTCGCGCGGTGAGCGCGGTGATGTCCTCGCGCGGTGACGTCCTCGCGCGGTGACGTCATCAAAGGTCCTTTAGTAGGTCCTCAAAGAAGAAGAAAGAAGACGATGCCGGCTGCGAGATCAAGTGGATGAGGTGAGTTAATTTTTTTTTTATTTTTTAACCCCTCAAGTCACATTTTAGTAAGCATTCTGTATTAAGAATGCTATTATTTTGCTATTATTTTCCCTTATCACCATGTTATAAGGGAAAATAATACAGTAAATTGACTTTAATCAATTTACTAACATCTCCTAGCAACCATGCGTGAAAATTGCATTGCCTCCGCACTTGCTTGCGAATGATATACGATTTTCACACAGTCCCATTCATTTCTATGCGTTGCCTGAAAAATGCAGAATATAGAACATGCTGCGATTTTCACGCAACGCGCAAGTGATGCGGGAAAATCACCGCTCATCTGCACACCCCCATTGAAGTGAATGGGTCCGGATTCAGTGCAATGCGTTCACGCATTGCACCTATGGAGAATACTCGCCCGTGTGAAAGGGGCCATACAGTCTTGTTTCTACAGCTACAGCTCTATAGTGTCTCCATAGTAACAGACTACAAACAAACCCTGTGTAGTCTGATCCTGTAGTCCTACTCCCTTCTATCTGTCGTTCACTTCTTGCTAACCTACATAACCTATGGTGACATAGGAAATATAGCTGCAGAGTCAGACTACACAAGGTTTGCTGTCTGTTACCGTGGAGACACATAAGTCTGTATAGGAGCTGTACTCAGAAAACGATTGGAAATTTTTTATTAAGACCAATGGCAAAGTCGCTCCATTTTTTTCATTTTAAAGCCACTGACACCATAAAAACACATTTGACTGCAAAGGTGGATGTAGGCAGTGACCTCGTATAGGTCATACTAGAGATAGTGACATCAGAGATTGGTGATGTCACTTAAAGGGGATTTCCAGTCTTACAGAAATGAAGCTCAATCCCTGTATAATAAATAAAGTTCCGCAATTTTCGCATAGGTTTTGTTTCAGCTTCTTACCATTTTCAAGATCACTGCTTGCTGTCAGCGAGTACACTAACTCTTGGCTGTCTTGCAGGTCCGGAGTAAAACGTTGTATGCAAACTGCTCAAGTCTTACATCGGTGCTGGAACAACCGGCCGACGGCACCAAGTTTGTCTACATGAACAAAACGACGAAACACAAAAGTGCAACGGTCACTTTAAATATTCTTTTAGTGGGTTTTTTTTTGTTTTGTTTTTTTTTTGTAAAAAGCTGCTTTTTCTGTAACCTCTTTGGTTTTTCCCACACACCACCGCAGGTTCCTCCACCTTTAACCATCGTTGTAACTTTGTTTTCATCTAAGTCATTTTATTACTCTAGACGTTTCAATTTTTTTTTTATGCAATTTTTTTAAAAAAATTCTCCCAGAATCCTTTCATTAAAAAAAAAAAAACTGTCTTCCAAAAGCTAGAATTATGTCTAAACGATAACAGCATTGAGAACAGTTTATTTTTATTTTTTTTATTTTTTTTGTGATGGTTATCATAGGAAAACTGCAATTTTTTTATGTTTTAATTTTTTAAGTTTTGTGGTTTTTAACTTGCAACGAATTTCAAGGCTGCTATACTAGTTTTTTCATGTGGAAAAACTATCGGTATTATAATAAGAAGTTGTGTAATATCCACCAGTTTGTGTAAAAGCACAAAACACCTTCGTGTCTGTTATTTCATAGTTTTTTTTTTTTGTTTTTTTTTTGGAGGGCGTAAAAATCGCTATAGGGAGACCTCTACACTACCACAAATGTACTGGGCAACCAGACAATCACAAATACACCCGCACCACTACTAACTACCCGACACCTGGCGATGACAGCGGGCGCCAGGGGCCGCTCGCGGTCAGGTTTTATTCTAGTTATGACATGTTGTATTTGTGAGACGTGTTGCAGTAGAAAGCCTGAGTGTTCTGTAGATAGAACAATACAGTTTGCATGTGTTTTTAGGCATTGGAAATTATTTAGTCATAAACCGCTAGTCCTTGGCCAACCAATGGCAGCGCACCGGGGGGGAGAGAAAAGACTCTTTTTCGAAAAACGACCCTTCTCCTCCCATCGCCGGACTTGACGGTCACATGTTTTGATATTTGCCTACTCTACAGATATGCAAGTATACAAAGACTTAGTCTACGCCGTATTATTAGCCAATTCCTGACTGTAGCCCAGTATTTGTTTAGCTATGTCTTGTACGTGACTCTGTCCCTCCCCTAGCGCACAGTCACTCTGTTACCTCAGCTTTGCACTGGACTTCCTAGACATCAGAATCGTAGAACCTCACATCCCAACTGAATTCTGCAGTGATTTATTATTTCATTAAATTTTTTATTTGGTTTATATATTTTAGCACGGGGGAAACAAAGCAATATATTTCATAATTTAAAGGAATCATCTAGCAGGATTACTATTTTTTAATAACAGGTAGAAAAAAAAAAAAAAAGAAGCATTACTCACCTCTCTGATCTCCTGCATTGACTACACAAGTCTCCACTTCCTGCTTTTGGCTAATCGGCCTGCTCAGCCAATCAGTGCCTGCCGTGGTAACCCGCCTCAGCCAGTAATTGGCTGAGCAGGCATTTCCTGTATGGTGAGGGAGGAGCAGGAAGTGGAGACCTAGTAAGCGTTGTAGGGAATCAGCAAGGTGAGTAATGTTGTTTTTTTTTTATGTAACTCATTCTGCTATATATATCTATAAAAAAAAAATGTAATCCCTCTGGATGACCCCTTTGATAATGCAAAGTGTAGAGCAGTGATTTCGGACTTGTGGCTGCTGCAAAACGACAACTCCCAACAGGTTTCTGCAGTGGGGAGGTGCAGACAGAATCCCATCAAGATTCACAGTTCTCGATGTAACTGGAGCATAAGGTATGATGGTGAAATTAGTCGAAACCAGTAGCTAGAAATTTACTGCAGTGCCATGGTCGGGGATTTAAGTCCACCCATGAGCACCTACAAGGAGTTTGTATGTTCTTTGCATGTTCTTAGGAATTTCCGGCAGGTATCCCCCCCCCCCCAACCATCAAAAACATCTTGGTAAGTTTATCAGCTTCCAGTGAAATTGACCTTGAGAGGGACACTTACCTTTTTATAATGGGTCATTAGATCTTGGGTGGTCAGTGACAACAACCCTCGTCATTGGTAAACTGCATGTATGTAACATCAGGAAGCTGACACTTCCCTTTACACTGACGACGGCCATGTTTGGGGGTTGTATGTCCGCGGAGGTGACTGTGGCTTTAATAGGACGGCCTGGAGGAGGGGGTCGCAGGAATGTGGGCAGAATTTGCATTGGTCATGGGAACAGGCAGTGACATAATAGCAATAAATTCTTGCATTTCACCTGTTCAGATTCTCCCAGCTGGAAAGGTACTGTTGACGTACGCACAAACTTTTGCAAAGGTACATGAGTTAATAAAAATCAAGGTGTTGCATTTAAAGGGATCGGGGATAAAGCAATACATTATGTGCGCACAGCAAGAAAGGGTTTTTTTGTTTCCCCTTTCGTTTCTAAATTTAGAAAATTAAATTAGTTGATTTTCCCAAAAATGTAAAAAAAATAATAATCCTTAAATATAACCTCTATCTATAAGCTCCCTGTGTCCTGTTATTACTTCTGCAGTATATATGGGCCTCTTAGGTGGGGGACAATCACTAACCAAAGGTATGAAGAGTTATAACTTCTCTCCACTGCCTGTGTGTCAGTTTTCACTGTCTCTGGCATTCTATTCATTGCCCGGGATCAGTTACAAAGCAAAGAGTGTTGAAAACGATGGAGGTGCATATGATGATGAACCGTGAATGTCGTCGTAGGGGACAGTGTAGGTGTTCTGTAATGGTGGGTAGCAAAAAGTAAAATGTAGATTTATTGGAAATGAAAGGAGAAATGTCAGTGTCTGCTGGTAACTTAAAGGGGTCCTACACCAAACATGGGGGATGGGGCATGTTTGTAGCTTTTTGGTGTGCAGTCTGTCCCAGTTCAGGGTGTATTATAGAAGGGACCCCATCCTGATTGTTTCTGAGAGGGTAGCGTCTGGATTCATTGGTGGAAATAGTTTCCAGACCATCAAATATCGGATTAAAGGAATGTTGCCAGTTGTAGTGGAAGGCTCCTTTAAGAGTTTTATACAATAGAATCGACTATAACTATATTATTCCATATTACCCTTAACTAGCTAATTCTACACAAATCATTAGGTCACACGTTAATATAGAGACCGAATTCTGCTGTCCTCCAGATGTAGAACTAGCGGGGGGGAGGGGATAAGTTGTCCTCACAGGATGACCTCTCTAAGTGTCAATCAAAAATTAGCTCTGCCCATTAGGAACCAAACTCCTCCAGTCTATTAGGAGTCAGACCTGTAAGGGTCACGTGACTTCCTTTGGATCTGCTTATTGGCTGAGATGGCTCACAGAGGAGGAGGGGCATTCGTGATGAGCTACATCAAGCCCCCCCCCCCCCCCTTTGTAGGTTTCCTTTAAGAATCATGAGCGTATTATACAGGGCAGTAGATGTTCTATGGCACTGGAGAGAGTTATCTTCTAGGATGTCAGTATTTTGGGGCAACTCCAACACAGAAGGAGGCAATTAATGGCGTCGGCCATACCCAAGGCAACATGTCCTCCAAAAGACTGGAGTGTTATGAATAAAGCTGCAGTGGTCGAATCAGTTACTATAGTGATTATTGATTGTCCTGTCTGGTTGTATATGACCACCTTATGTCCTTCTGTAAATATCTTTGTAAGGGTCAGGGACGGTGTTCATGATGGAGTCCAGAATTTGCCACCTGGACTCCATTTTAATGCTAGATATATAAAATCAGTAGGTAAGAGCTCCACCTAGTGGTGGCCGCAGACTGCCAGAATTTTGGCTGCATGAAAACGAGAGCATTTGAGCCTCCAGCCCCTAGGAAGATATATTGTGGAGTTATATATATATTCTGCAAATCTGTACCACTGCTTATAGTAGACAAGCCCGATCTATAGAGGAGGCCATTTACCGGTAGGTCAGAGTCCTCGCTCACACAGACATCTTTGCTTTTGCGCGTGTTCTCCGCATTTGGAGACGACTCAGTGTTATTCACTTATTATTGGCCGTGTTGGATCCATATCCATCCATTTTTGAAGTCAAGACCAAAAAAATTACCGTTCACCTTTCTCTTGATCTATGTCCATGTTGGTATTTGAGGGTCACACAGGAACAGGAAAGGGATCCTCATAAGGGCCGAGACGTGTCAAGTACTGACCAAATGCAGAAGCGAAATAAGACAAAGAAAACCATTCCTTATATTTTCGCACAAGACTGAAAAACCTGAAAGTGTTCTCCAGCCTGGGGTCTCCCATCGGTTACTAAACTACAACTCCTATCGTGCCCTGACAGCCACATTTGTCCCATTGAATTGCCAAATATGGAGGATAACATGACCAGAAAGCTGCTACGGGACCCATCCTGCATCGGGTTCATATCGCTCTTATATCTAGTCGCTCTGTTTCAATATGAAGAATTTTTTTTTTTTTGGAAAGGTAAATAGTAAAGGCAAGGACGGTTTCCTTTCAGTAAAGTGAATTTGTCGTCGGCATTAAGCTAATTACTGCGCTGCATAGGGTCTTGGAACAACCATGCAAACGTTCCTCTATTGATGTGGACCGAGGCCTTAGGAGGGAGAGAACCAACTTTTATCCAGTATGCATGAGTTTTAGGTGCCTATTGTGTCTCCTCCACATTCTCTGCCCTCCCCTACCCTTTGTCTTCATTGACAGTTTCAATGCACTGAGCAATCGTGGGACAGCACATGCGCAGTACTCTCCAGCCTATGTCTATCATAAGTATGCGGTGCATGACTAACACAGGCAGAATAAGGTTGCGCATACTCAAAATAGAAGACAGGCTGGACATCACTGTCTACGTGCAAGATTGGACACAGGCTAGAGAGTACTGTGCATGTGCATAAATGGATACAGGGTGGAGACCCACTGCGCTTGAGCAAGATTGGACACAGGCTGGAGAGTACTGTGCATGTGCAAAAATGGATACGTGGTGGAGACTACTGCGCTTGAGCAACATTGGACACAGGCTAGAGGGTACTGTGCATGCGCATAAATGGATACAGGGTGGAGACTATAGTGCATGCGCAAAAATTGGACACAGGCTATAGAGTACTGTATATGCGCAAAAATGGAGAGAGTGGAGACTACTGTGCAAGATTGGACACAGGCTAGAGAGTGCTGCGTATGCACAAAAATGGATACAGGGTGGAGACTACTGCGCATGCGCAAGATTGGACACAGGCTAGAGAGTGCTGTGCATGCGCAAAAATATATACAGGGTGGAAACTACTGCACATGTGCAAGATTGGACACAGGCTAGAGAGTGCTGCGTATGCACAAAAATGGATACAGGGTGGAGACTACTGCACATGTGCAAGATTGGACACAGGCTAGGGAGTGCTGCGCATGCACAAGATTTCAGCTGCGATGAGTGACGTCAGCGAGGCGCAGGGAATGCAGAGGGGAGACTGAGCAGCTGCAGTTATCGGGCCACCCACTGGGAACTTTTGGCCCATTTGCAAACTGGATAAAACGTATTTTCGCCCCTGTCCATTAGAGGTGTGATCGCGCATCTATTTCACACTCCGACCGGACGCTCTAATTAGTTCATTGGTGACAACAACGGCTCCGACAGAACATTAAACACGTCGCATCTTATATGAACGGGGTTCAGAAGTAGTTGTATCGGTGCAGTACAACATATATCCCATAACTACACTGACCCTTATCTATATATATATGATAATAATAAAACTATATATTTGCTTTAAACATACTGTAATGGCAGGACTTGAATGAAAAATGCATATTCATAGTATCCTTGGCCCGAATGTTAGCGTCTCGGGGAACACGTGAACACTTCATGAGACTGATCGGCTTGTATGATGAGTATTTTCTCTTGTATTTTATGAGCAGTTAGTAATTTTGGTTTTTACGTTTGTTCTTTTTCTGTTAAGTAATTTATGACACTTTTTTTTAACCGTAAGTGTTATTTAAGTTTTGTTTGAGCAGTTGATGTTTATTATACTTATCTAGAGGAAATTTGTGCTTACAATTCATTTCAGAACACAAGACTGGGGGGCTTTCTAGTTTTGGGGCAGGAGCAGCGAATTATTAGATTTTTTTTTTTTTTATGCAACCACAAAACCCAAAGCCTCTGTGGTTCTGTGGAACTGATCAATATAAAACCCTATGGTGATTAAATACAGCTCTGTAGAATACTGGGGTGTCTGGGTATTATACCGACGATGGGGATTAGGGTGAATTCACACGTGGCAGACTTGTTGGACTTCATCCAAATGGGGCTTATCGAAAACTGTCTATGCAGAAATGACAGCATTGACATATGAGAAAGTGATTTTCAGTCCCAGAAAAAAAAATCTTCTGTGTGCACGTTTGCTCTTATTCTTCTAGTATGACCAAGGAAATTACACTGGGTCACTCTGTTTTTCACCTTGACCAGCAGAGGACAGTAGATTATTATCTAGAGTCCTCATTGGTAGCAAAAGATTTATTAAAAGGGTTGTACCGAACTGGGAAACGTGGCTGCTCTCTTCCAAAAAACACCACCACTCTCCATGGTTTGTGCGTCAAATTGAAGCTCAACTGCGTTCACTTCGGTGGAGCTCGGCTGCAGTACCTGATACTACCCATAGAGGGGTGTGGCACTGTTTTCGGAAGACAACAGCCATGTATACTTAGTGATATACAACCTCTTTAAGTTTGCGCACATATTTAACAGTCCAGGATTAGAAAAATATACTTTCTTCCACAAACCGCGCTACATCTGCCAGTGGGTTGTGCTGTAATATTGCACACAACCTGCGGATCGGTGAGGCACTGTTTTAGGAAATCAACCATGTTTTTTTAAATCCTGGACGATCCCATTAGTTTTCTTTTTAGAAATAATAAATGAGATCTTGGAATTCATTTTTTGGGGGTTTATTGGGTGAGATGAAATTAAGCAAAGAGTCTTCCAAGTATTGACATCCGGCTGCTCCCGGAGATGAACTGTGAAGGCCCGACGGTTCTTGTTTGTGAATATGAGGTGTAAATCTGTTTCTGTTATTTTAAGGATCATTTCTAGATCTCCCTGAAACATTTAAGCCAAGAGTTTGTATCTGTACGATATTTACTGTAAGATGTAGAACATTCAATAACTATTAAAATGTTTCCATAAAACCGAATCTCCGTTATTTAAGAGCTCTACCACCAGCGGTCAACTCGTGTCCAGTCCATGCGAGGTCGGATTTTAAGGAGGGCCAGCTAGGCAGTTGTCTTGGAACCTCCAACAATATGGGAGTACTGGGGCTTCATACATCCTTGGCCTATGTGGAGCCTCATGATGCCTCTAGTTTTATACAGAGGGTTTTTTAAAATTCTGTAAGAACTGAACAACGACAAAAATTGTGCTTTCTGCCTCTGACAATGGTTTGAAGGTAGTTTCCCCAACCAGGCAAGGAGAGACACCACGGCATGCTGGTGGGACACTTAGCTGTCCAGCAAGTATTTTGCACGGTTCCCAAATTAATGTGGTGATTGCCTCGGCAGTTGGACTGTTGAGTGTGCGGAGGATCAGGCAGGAGTCTCCCTGTACAACATTAACCACTATAACCGCCACATTAGTCTAATTTTCGCAAACTTCTGATTACCCCTAATGCTTCCGCCAACCAGCATGCTACTGACCTCTTGTGAAACTAGTCGCGCCAAAAAGTGCACTATAATCCACCAGCAACTTTTTAAAATGCAAGCCCTCTTCAGATCTACTATTACATGACTTTGAAATGTCGTATGATCGGACATCAGTCGGTCTTTGCAGTGGTGTAATAGCCCATGTGGTCGTTCTGGGCAGCAGTAACCCAACCTTGTGTAAGATCAGTACAAGAAACTTAAGCAGAGTCTGTCAGCAGTTTTGAGCCCTCAAAACTTCTAACAGTGCTCTTAAAGGGGTTTTCAAGTTACACAAAAAAAAAGAAAAATAACACCAGCAATAAACTTTACTGCATTATATGTCAGATTATTAAATTCTGATTAGACATTGACTCCTCCAATGTAATTGTGATGTGTGACCTGCACCGTTTTTTCATCTTAGAGTAAGGCAAGGGCTACACTGTGACTTTTTGTAGCGCGACTATTGAATGACAGCTGCAATCCAAATGAATGTGTTCAGTTGAATGCAATCTTATGGACTGCCGCTGTCATTCAAGAATTAAAATCAGTCGCGCTACAAAAGGTCGCAGTGTAGCCCTAGCCTAAGGCTCCTCGGGAGTGTCTATACCATCAAGTCCCTGACTCTCCTTGCCCTTTTATCTCAAACATCACAGATCCAAGCCTGCTTAAAGCCTTCCTGAAAAAAATCTTTCCCTAAGGGCCCTTGCAGACGACCGTATGCCCTCCGAGCGGCATTGATCGTGCTTACGGGAGCACACCACATCCTAGATTGCAATGATGCTGTGGACGTCGGGCTGGCCGCGGGTCTATTGTCCCGCACTCCTACGATCGAATGAGTATGGGACAATAGTCCCGCGGGCGGCCTGATGTGCACAGCTTTATTGTAATCTATGATGCTGTGTGCTCTCATGCGGACGATCAATGCCGCTCCGGGACATACGGACCGTATATCTCGGAGGGCATACAGTCGTGTGCAAGGACCCTAAAGCTAGGGCTACACCACGACACTGGTCGCGGCCAGGATCTCTGAGCAGCGGTGATCCCATAGAAAGAATGTTGGATTTCTTGCAGCTGCCATGGCGATTCCGTTCGTTTCTATGGGTTCACCGCTGCTCAGCGATCCTGACCGCGACCAGTGTTGGCAATCGATGTAGCCCTTGCCTAAAACACAGCATCATTACTGACATCAAATCTACAGGGCAGGGTTTAGGAGAATGAACAGAACGCTGGCCTCAGAGGCAAGTTGTGTTGACAGGGGAGAGCCTTACAAGCCTTGGCACACCTCAGATGTGATGTGAAGAGGAAAACAACACAGAGGAAAATGTCACATGACTGTGATGGAAAATGGGGCATTACAAATAAGCAATCATTTTTAGTAAGTGATAATGTGTTGTTTCCTGTCTACTGATTCTGAAAATTGCAAAAACGGAATACCACTTGAAGGGTGACTGGGAAAGCTGCACAGATATACTGTAATTAGAGGTAGATCTTTGTTTTCATCCCCAGTGACTAGTCTTGAGCGAATCGAGCTTCGGATCATACA
Organism: Bufotes viridis; assembly: GCA_033119425.1. Lineage (NCBI taxonomy): Eukaryota > Metazoa > Chordata > Amphibia > Anura > Bufonidae > Bufotes > Bufotes viridis. Next base: position 497,206,287 of record CM065591.1, on the reverse strand, counting down.
TCCGAAGTTGATTTGTTCAAAAACCTCGGTTTTAATGTTGTTTCCGAAGTGGGGCGAGACTTCGTGAATTACTTAGGTATGTGCGTATTCAAAAACAATTTTAAAATCGGAATCTGAAGTGGGTTTTGGTACTGGCTGGCACTTCGGATTCCTTCTGGGCACTTGCAGTCCTGGCATCTGGGGGCGTTTGAAAATATCTCGGTCATGTAACCTACATCCCTATCTATCCAGGTACTTCAAGTGTAATATTACCAATGATGAATTTAATTGTAAATGAATAGAAAAACATTTCATTTAAGAAAAAAAACATTTTATTGAAACAATATATAAAGCATAAAGTGATGAGTAATCACCAGTAAAAATAAATCAAGTATTCAGTCACATTGAAAAATAGACTTTGATATGTTACAATGACTTTCAGGAAACCTGCTCCTTACATTTTTATACAATGTAAAGTTCGGTCTGACAGTCCATATTACACACAGTCCATTCATAGATCAATATGGTTAATCCATCTCTTCAATAACGGGGCCTGTGTTGCTGCCCTGTCTTGCTTGGGCACTGCAGCTGGCACCAGGCATTCCTCCTGGCATCCCACTTGCGGTAGCTCCTTGGTACAGTTTGGTGATGATTGGATTGCACACCTTCTCCAGCTCCTTCAGCTGATGGACATACTCCTCTTTCTCAGCCAACTGGTTCTTGTCCAGCCATGATAGGGCCTCCTTACATTTCTCCACAATGCTCTTCTTATTCGCAAGACTTATCTTGTCCTTCACATTGTCATCTTCCACCGCACTCTTCATATTGAAGATGTAAGCTTCCAGGGAGTTCTTAGCAGCAATCTTCTCTCTTTGAACATCATCGTCCGCCTTATACCTCTCAGCCTCCTGCACCATCTTCTCAATCTCCTCTTTGCTTAGTCTGCCCTTGTCATTGGTGATTGTGATTTTGTTCTGTTTACCCGAGCTTTTGTCCATGGCAGAAACATTGAGGATACCGTTGGCATCTATATCAAAGGTCACTTCAATCTGTGGCACACCACGTAGGGCTGGAGGTATCCCAATCAGTTCAAACTTGCCAAGAAGATTGTTATCCTTTGTCATTGCTCTCTCACCCTCAAACACCTGGATAAGGACTCCAGTCTGGTTGTCAGAATAAGTGGTGAAGGTTTGTGTTTGCTTGGTTGGGATGGTCGTATTGCGTTTGATAAGAACAGTCATCACACCTCCAGCTGTTTCTAGCCCAAGCGAGAGTGGCGCAACATCTAGTAGCAGAAGATCCTGGACCTTCTCAGACTTATCGCCTGTTAAGATGGCAGCTTGCACAGCAGCTCCATATGCTACAGCTTCATCAGGGTTGATGCTTTTGTTCAGCTCTTTCCCATTGAAGAAGTCTTGAAGTAGCTTTTGCACCTTGGGTATACGCGTAGATCCTCCAACCAAAACAATGTCATGAATCTGGGACTTGTCCATTTTGGCATCTCTGAGAGCGTTTTCTACTGGATCAAGGGTTCCCCTAAAGAGGTCTGAACACAGTTCCTCAAAGCGAGCCCTAGTGATGGAAGTGTAGAAGTCAATGCCCTCATACAGAGAGTCAATCTCAATGCTGGCCTGGCTGCTGGAGGAAAGAGTTCTCTTGGCTCTCTCGCACGCCGTCCTGAGCCTTCTTAAAGCTCTCTTATTCTGGCTGATGTCCTTCTTGTGCTTGCGTCTGAATTCTTCCACAAAGTGATTTACCATACGGTTATCAAAGTCCTCACCTCCCAGATGGGTATCTCCAGCTGTGGCCTTTACTTCAAAGACACCATCATCAATGGTGAGAATGGAGACATCGAATGTGCCCCCTCCTAAGTCGAAGATCAGGACATTGTGCTCTCCACGGCTTCCCTTGTCCAAACCGTAAGCGATGGCGGCTGCTGTGGGCTCATTGATGATTCTTAGCACATTTAAACCAGCTATGACTCCTGCATCCTTGGTGGCTTGACGTTGGGAATCATTGAAATAGGCCGGTACCGTAATAACTGCGTCTTTTACGGGTTGACCTAGATAAGCTTCGGCTGTCTCCTTCATTTTGAGCAAAACCATGGAGGAGATTTCCTCAGGAGAAAAGGTTTTGTGTTCTCCTTTGTACTCCACCTTCACTTTTGGCTTTCCACCATCGTTCACCACATGGAATGGCCAGTGCTTCATATCAGACTGCACCACTGCATCGTCAAACTTGCGGCCAATCAGCCTCTTGGCATCGAAGACGGTGTTCTGTGGGTTCATGGCTACCTGGTTTTTGGCCGCATCGCCGATCAGTCTCTCTGTGTCAGTGAAGGCCACGTAACTTGGGGTGGTGCGGTTGCCCTGGTCATTGGCGATGATCTCCACTTTGCCATGCTGGAAGACTCCAACGCAGGAATAGGTGGTGCCCAGGTCGATGCCAACTGCAACTCCTTTGGGAGACATTATGGTAGATGTGTATGAAGTAGAAATCCTGATAAGTTCTCCTGATACGCGCTGTGTAGTTTAGTTGCTCTCTTCTCTGCTGCTGCCTCAGGTTCTGTGTCAGATAAGCTTCTGTGCTCTCACTGATTCCAGGTTCTTTCTTTAGTTCTGCCTGAAGTGAAGCAGTCATGTGTATTTATATTGTAAGCCACATCCCAGCCTGTGAGGTAACAGCCAATCAACACTCACGGTACCACACACTGTTGAGTGTCCATAGCAACAGTCCCGAACATTCAGGAAGCTTCCTCTGCCGTCAGCCAATCACAGGAGAGCTCTGGTAATGTGTCAGTCAAGACACTTCCAGCTGATTCTAGAAAACAGAAGTTCTAGCCAATCAGATTTGCCGGTGATGGGACGTCACTGGGCGGGAAGCTTCCAGAAGCTGCTATTGGCTGGAGTTTTCTCAGCGTTTCCAGCTGCTTCTCAGACGTTTCTAGAGATGTCGGGATGTTCTTTTCTGCGCTGAGTCTCCAGTTAATAATTCACTTGTCAGCAGTTGATGAGGGAGGGCGGCTCCCCCCACTCCTCCTAGTGGTACAGTCTGAGCAGAGGCGAGAACCTGAGAGGAATGGACTGTAGTGGTTGGAAAGAAAGAGTCTTGTGAGAGTCTCTGAGTATTCATTATATGGACTGAGAATCTAATAGGACAGTATTGGGTCTAGGAGTCTTGTGGCTGATGTAGAACTACAGGACCTGCATGCTCAAGTCATTTTTATCCTATTTCTGCAGTGGATTCACGGTTTGAAGCGCAGTGTAAACCCACAAATGCAGAAAACATTACATACAGAGCTACAATACTTACCGGGTAATACAGCGCCACATACCACTTACAGTGACGTCTCCTCTGATGGAGATGTTCTCTTTCTTCATATTCTCCACTTGGACCAGACCACCATTATTCCCCTTGGCCCGGCTGCTGCCCCTACTTGTCTCGACGGAGGCAATCACCTCGCCTCGTAAGCAGTGCGCCCCTGCATCTCTATGATCTATACATACAGCAAAATTCCGAGGCCGAAAGTAGTTTGAACGCTACGGATCTGAAACGTAAAAATGTGCAGCTGTGTGAAGGACAGAAGTTTCCTATTGAAGAACAACAGGAGGTGGGATACACATCGAAATCTGCTATGTGAATCTTCCGTTAGGCTAATTTCGCTTCAGCAATACGGAAGGATTCAGGGTCTTCCAGGGAGAAACTGCATACAAGTTTAACCCTTTTAGCCCAGCTTTTTTCCCTTTTTTGCATTTCCATTTTTTTTACTCTGCTTTCCTGGATTAATAACTTTTTTCTTTTTTATGTTCACATAGCCGCATGAGTACTTGTTTTTGTTTTTTTGAGGGACAAGTTATACTTTCTGAAAGCACCATTTAATGTTGCATAAGGCTACTTTCACACTAGCGTTTTGGATTCCGTTTGTGAGATCCGTTTCAGGGCTCTCACAAACGGTCCAAAACGGATCAGTTCAGCCCCAATGCATTCTGAATGGATAAGGATCCGTTCAGAATGCATCATTCGGCTCCGTTCCGCCTCTATTCCGTTTTGGAGGCGGACACCAAAACGCAGCATGCAGCATTTTGGTTTCCGTCTGAAGAGGCGGAGCCTAACGGATCAGTTTTTTTTTACAATGTAAGTCAATGGGGACGGATCCGTTGTCAGTGACACAATATGGTGCATTTGAAAACGGATCCGTTCCCCATTGACTTTCAATGTAATTCAAAACGGATCCGTTTTGGACTTTGTCATTTTTCTTTAAAGCTAATGCAAACGGATCTGTTCTGAACGGATACAAACGTTTGCATTAGAGGTGCGGATCCGTCTGTGCAAATAAACAGACGGATCCGCACCAACCCTAGTGTGAAAGTACCCTAAGATGTAGTGGGAAGAAAATTCTGAATCGGGTGAAACTGGGGAAACCCCCCACAATCCCACCAGTTTTATTTTCACAGTGTTCCCTGTGTGGTAAAACTGACCTTTAGGCCCCTTTCACACGGGCGAGTTTTCCGCGCGGGTGCAATGCGTGAGGAGGACGCATTGCACCCGCACTGAATCCGGACCCATTCATTTCTATGGGGCTGTGCACATGAGCGGTGATTTTCATGCATCACTTCTGCGTTGCGTGAAAATCGCAGCATGTTCTATATTCTGCGTTTTTAACGCAACGCAGGCCCCATAGAAGTGAATGGGGCTGCGGGAAAATCGCAAGCATCCGCAAGCAAGTGCAGATGCGTTGCGATTTTCCCGCATTGTTGCTTAGCAACGGGACCCAATCTCTATTATTTTCCCTTATAACATGGTTATAAGGGGAAATAATAGCATTCTTAAAAAAGAATGCATTGTTAAATGAAGTGGAAGGGGTTAAAAATAATAAAAGTTAACTTACCTTAGCCACTTGATCGCGTAGTCGCGATATCTCCTCTCTTTCCCTGCAGCATCGATGATCTAAAGGACCTGTGATGACGTCACATCACATGGGTGAACTTATGGTAAGATGGACCATGTGATGTGACGTCATCACAGGTCCTGTATATCTTAGATGCTGCAGGGAAAGAGAGGAGATATCGCGACTACGCGAACAAGTGGCTAAGGTAAGTTAACTTTTAATTTTATTTTTAACCCCTTCCTCTTCATTTTACAATGCATTCTGTATTAAGAATGCTATTATTTCCCCTTATAACCATGTTATAAGGGGAAATAAACAATTCTCCAGAAGACCCGAAACCGGACTTCAGTGATGAAGTCCGGCTTTGGGTTGGGTACCAAACATGGCGTTTTTTCTCACGCGTGCGAAAACGCATTACAAACGTTTGCACCCGCGCGGGAAAAACGCGCATATTCCCGCAACGCACCCGCCTCTTATCCGGGCGTCAAACATGACGCCCGTGTGAAAAGGGCCATATTCTCTGGGTCAGTATGATTACCACATTTATATTTTTTTTCTCGTGTTTTAATACTAAAAAAAAAACTTTGGAAAAAATGTAGTTTTTCTATTCATTGCTATATTCTGGCCCCCATAACTTTCTTATAGTTGAGTCCACTGAGCTATGTAAGGGCTACATTTTTGCAGTGTGATCTGAAGTTTTTATTATTATTTTTTTATTGGTGTGGAGTGGACTTTTTGATCAATTTTATCCTTTTTTTTTGTTGGAAATGGAGCAAAGAAAAAATTGTGAAGCGGCCATTTTGTTTTTTTTCTGTTCAAATGTTAACCGTGTGGCACAAATATGTTTGTATTTTAATCGTTTGGGCATTTTGGGATGCGGTGATGCCTACAATGTTTATTTTTTATTATTTAATTTAATTATGGGGAAAGGGGGATGATTTTTAGTTTTTTATTTTTTTTACTTTTTTATGGTGTTGGGGTAAAACCCCCACCTCTATAAGTGTCTGGGTCCCAATTGAAGTGTCCTTATGAGCGCTCAGAGAGCTGACACAGACACACTGCTGAATCACATTCTCTCTACTTTATTCGAGACAAGTTTACATCTTTATAACACTACGGATAATCATAGACAAATCTGGCCCACCGCCAAGGGGGTGGAAATCAAAACTAACGATTTGATTCGTTATTCATAAAAGGCAATACTTCCATATGTCATGAGGTGTTTGTATAATCACCAGGTAGTCTAACACAATTTCAGAGGCTTATTCTATCAATGCCTGCACTGCCGCTACCGCCCTGAAACAGGAGGGGGCGCCTCTGGAGACAGGATCTAATCTGGCGGAGAAGTACGCCGCTGGCTGTCACCATATTTCTGAGTCAGTATAGCCGTGCTATGACCCTGCATTTCTGAGCAGAACAACTGGAATTCCTCGTCATATTTTAGAATACCCAAGGCTGGGGCCGAGGTTATGCACAGCTTCAATGTATGAAAATTATTCACTGCCTCTTCTGTAAGTATGACACTAGCCCCCAAAACACCCTTAGGCCTCTTTCACACGGGAGTCAAGTTTGACGGCCGGATAAGATGCGGGTGCGTTGCGGGAAAATGCGCGATTTTTCTGCGCGAGTGCAAACTGTTTTAATGCATTTTGCACGCGTGTGAGAAAAATCAGCATGTTTGGTACCCAGACCCGAACCCGGACTTCATCACTGAAGTTCGGCTTTGGGTTAGGTGTTATGTCGATTTTATTATTTTCCCTTATAACATGGTTATAAGGGAAAATAATAGCATTCTTTAATACAGAATCCTTAGTAAAAGGACAATTGAGGGTTAAAAAAATAATAATAATTAACTCACCTCCTCCAATTGATCGGGTAGGTGACCTGTGGTGATGTCACTGAGCTCATCACATGGTCCATCACCACAGAAGTGATGCGTGAAAATCACCGCTCATGCGCATAGCCCCATAGAAATGAATGGGTCCGGATTCAGTGCAGGTGCAATGCTTTCACGTCAAAACTCTCCTGTGTGAAAGGGGCCTTAGGCTTTGTGCTCCTTTCGGCACTTGTATCCTTTCAACAGCCTCCTTTCTTTCTGGGGTTCGGTGGTGATCTCTATGGGAGAGGCAGTGTCCTCGAAATACAACCTTGTTTTTACAAAACTGCAAAAGGATATAGTTGCCTCACTGCAAATTGGTTTCAGCACACAGAAGCGAATCATCCACGTATTGTGACAGGACCACTGAGCCAGGCGGTGCTCAGTTTGTAAAGACAGATTGCAGAGCAGGGGCGTAGCTATAGGGGGTGCAGAGGTAGCAGTCGCTACCGGGCCCAGGAGCCTGAGGGGGCCCAAAGAACCTTGTGCCGCATAAGAAGACACGCAAAGCACTGAGGGAAGGGGGGCCCAAGCTGAACTCTTGCACCAGGGCCCATGAGCCGTTAGCTACGCCCCTGTTGCAGAGCCTGTTTATATATGGTCGGTGAGTTCTGCGCTCCCTGAGGCAGGACGGTCCAAGTACACTGGTTACCTTTAAATGTAAAGTCTTCTTGCAGCGGGACACTAAAGAAAGCGTTTGCCAGGTCTATCGCTGTGACACACGTAGCAGTGGATGGAACTTGTGACAGTAAGGTATGTGGGTTTGGCACTATTTGTAAACCTGTCACCTTGTTAACTTCCCTAAGATCATGAACCATCCAGTAACTGACAAGCTGTCCCTTAACTCTCCTGGGCATGACTGAGGGGGTACTGCTTCACTTGAGGGGGCTGACATCCTGGCTTAAGATTCACTGTGACCGGAGACACGTAGATGTTTCCCTATGTTTGTTTTAGATGTTGCCCACAAATCCTTCGGTACCACCTCAAGAACAGTCTGGTCTACTAGAGTTAATTCTGACTGTTCAGTCTCTTGCTATTAAGGGACATAATGCTTCCTCTGGGGCCACAAAATTTACATGGGTAGTGCCATCGGGGTAAAAGTGTATGTAGGGTCCCACTGTTGCAAACCATCAGCCCCTAAAAGAGGTTCTGTCAGGTTTTCTTTAACTAACAATTGGGTAACAACCGTACTGTTTTTCCTGTAAATCCCACAGCCGGTACATAACAAGGGGTTAACTGATGTGGCCGCAAGAAACTCTGGTCTACTACTGTTTTGGCTGCCCCCGTGTCAACCAAGAAAGGTACTGCCTTTCTGTTTCTGAGCATACAACAATGTACCTTGTACAACTTCTCCTCTCCATCCCTCAGTTTCAACCTCACAAGCTACTTTTATCCATACATATGTCAACCACTTCTTCTCATTCATGATCCTTTATCCAACCACAATGTGTTCTTCGGAATCTTTCCCAGCCTAGTTTCCTCGGAGCTTCCACCCTAAATCAGGGTCCCACCGTACTAGTACTCCTAAGGTACTAAGATTCCCATACTTCATCCCTGCCTTCTCTAACACTCTGTCCACATTCTTCAGACCCTCTTTACCTCCCCTTTCCTTCATCAATGTTTTGGCTGTCTTATAACCTTCTGGTATACTAAAATTATTCCCCATTGCTCTTCAACTGTACAACTATAGAAAGTAACAAAATTCAGATGTCTCCCCACAGTTTCCTCAGAGCTTCCTCACTATATCACCTAGTGTACTCTGTTACTGAGATTTCCCTTTCTATAATGTTCTGCAATTTCCCAAACACAGTAAAGAACAAACAAAACGTATACCGTGACTCCTAAAGCCAGACCAAAAACATCATCAATCAAAGTTACTCATATTTAGAAACTAAACCCAACAATTATAGGTATTATCAACTTTCAAGGTTCTTTATCAATATGGACTCGACTGTAAAAGGACTTTATATGTACGTTCCTTCAACAATCCCTCGAGCCAGGCAACCGGTCAGGGAGGCACAGATATAATGTAAGATAAAGTCTCTTACCTTGCAGAGCTGTCTTTTATATCTGTCCGTACAGGTCCAGATTATCCAAGTTGGGTGCCACCTCTATAATTGTCGGGGTCCTAATTGAAGTGTCCTGAGAGCTGACACAGACACACTGCTGAATCAGATTCTCTCTACATTATTCCACACAAGTATACTTCTTTATAAAACTACAGAAAATCTGGCACACCGCCAAGGGGGTGGAAATCGAAACTAAAGATTTGATTCATTATTCATAAAAGGCAATACTTCCGCACCATACTAACCTTTGGGTTGTGGCTTAGCTTGGCCGGTATGGGGGGGGGGGGAAAGGTGGCAACCCTAGCTCTAACAGGAGACCCGTGCAGAGCTTTGAGTAGGCCACAGTAAAAAGGTGGCAGCCTAGCCTAAGGCCCCTTAGTGACTACCGGAAAAAGGCGTATTGGTGGTCACTAAAGGGGTAAAAAAGTAGACCACCCCCAAACGACTGCTACAGTCATTAACTTTCTAGTGGTCATGTACTAGTGTTCGCAATATTATCACTGCAGGACAGCAACAGGGACTGGCTTGAGCACCAGAGAATTCTTCCAAATTTTTATCTGTCCCAGACATCCCCTTTAACTGCGTTCTCATTTTGTATGACCAATTATCACTAAATGATAAATAGGTAATGTGGAAATAACAGTCCTCCATGAGAACTGACATCTCAGACATTGATGGTTCCACCTCTGGGACCCTCTCATCTCCACAACAGGCCCCTCTAGTAATATGCTGCCAGTGTCTGAAATGGGAATACTTCTAAATCTTATATATAAATATTTCGGTCATTCTCTGGCTACTTTCACATCTATGTTTTTGATTCAGGTTTTGAGATCCGGCAGAGGATCTCAAAACCTGAATTAAATGGATTCGTTTTGTGCCCATTCATTGTCAATGGGGACAGAACTGATCAGGATGCATCAGTTCAGTTGTGTTTTGGGGTCGGACACAAAACCGCTGCAAACAGTGTTTTTATGTACAGTTTGCAAGACTAAACAAACCTGATCAGGCATGAAAATCAATGTTAGGCCCCTTTCACTGCGTTTTTTCCTTTCCGTCCTAGAGTTCCGTCCTCGGGGCTCTAGGATGGAAAGATACTGATCAGGATTATCCCAATGCATTCTGAATGGAGAGAAATCTGTTCAGGATGTCTTCAGTACTGACAAGTTTTTTGGCCGTAGCAAAATCCGCAGCATGCTGCGGATTTTCCTTCGGCCAAAAATCCTGAAGATATGCCGCAAGGACGGATCCGGAATTAATGCCCATTGAAAAGCATTAATCCGGATCCGACTTTAAACTAAACGTCGTTTCGGCGCATCGCCGTATCCGACGTTTAGCTTTTAAGAATGGTAACCGGCAGAGGAAATAAATAGTTTCGTTTAGTCCTAATGCGTTCTGAATGGAAAGAAATCCGTTCAGGATGCATCAGGATGTCTTCCATTCTGCATTCTGTTTTGTGACCAGCACGCTGCAGTTTTGTGTCCGGTCATAGAAACGGAAAAAAACTGATCTGTCACTAAAAACAATGTAAGTCAGGGCTTGACAAATTTCCTTGGAATCTAGGAGCCAGCTAAAAAAGTTAGGAGCCAGGCGGAGCCGCGTCATAAAGCTCCCAATAGATGCCCCCATAGTGCTGCTCCCCCCCCACTTCTCTATAGAGCCCCCCAATAATGCATGCCAGTACATAGGGCCCCCAGTAGATGCCCCCATAGTGTTCCTACCCCTGTTTTCCATAGTGCCCCCCATAATGTGCGAGTATATAGGGCCCCCCATAATGCTTCCCCTTTTCAATAGGTTATATGACACGTCAGATGCTGCCAGCGTCTAAGTGATCGCCACTTGCGGCCGCCATGACATGTGGAAACCCTTACAAGGGATTACAGGGTCCGGAGGGAGGGCAGAGGGGTCCGGAGGAGAGGGCAGAGGGGTCCGGAGGAGAGGGCAGAGGGGTCCGGAGGAGAGGGCAGAGGGGTCCGGAGGGGAGGGCAGAGGGGTCCGGAGGGGAGGGCAGAGGGGTCCGGAGGGGAGGGCAGAGGGGTCCGGAGGGGAGGGCAGAGGGGTCCGGAGGGGAGGGCAGAGGGGTCCGGTGGAGAGAGGGCAGAGGGGTCCGTCTTGTCAATCTCTTTCCCCCTTGTCATTCACTTTCTCCCCCCCTTGTCATTTACTTTCTCCCCCTTGTCATTTACTTTCTCCCCCTTGTCATTTACTTTCTCCCCCTTGTCATTTACTTTCTCCCCCCTTGTCATTTACTTTCTCCCCCTTGTCATTCACTTTCTCCCCCCCCTTGTCATTCACTTTCTCCCCCTTGTCATTCACTTTCTCCCCCTCCTTGTCATTCACTTTCTACCCCCCTTGTCATTCACTTTCTCCCCCTTGTCATTTACTTTCACCCCTCCCTTCTTCCCCTTCCTTGTCATTCACTTTCTCCCTCTTCCTCCCCTGCCTTTAGTGTAGCGTGGCCGAGCTTTGTATAGTCCCACGGGTACAGGAGCTTTAGTTTCCTGTACTCGGGCGGATTGACAGGAAGTGCACACTGTGTGCGCACTTCATGTCAGTCCGGCCGGGTACAGGAGACAGATGCTCCTGTACCGCGGACCACGGTAGGCTCGGCCACGCTACAATGAGGAACTGACAGGAGGGAGCGCTAAGCACTTCCCTCCTGTCAGTCCCTCTCTTCATGCTGTGCCCGGGCGGTGCGCCCTCATGGACGCGCCAGCCCGGGCAGTGCTTCTCAGCCGCCTGAGGCTCTATACAGAGCGCTCGGGCGGCTGCAGCATGAAGGGGGCCGGCGCTCCTAGTCCGCGCCGGCCCTGCGCCCGGGCACCTGACAGAACGGGCTGACAACTACCCAGGCGCCAGGACCAAATTCCTGGTCGCCATGGCGACCTGGCGCCTGGGATTTGTCGAGCCCTGATGTAAGTCAATGACTTTCAATGTATTTAGTGTTGGATCTAGTTTGTTTTGATTTCACACAACCGCATCCTAACGGAACGGACACATCCTGATGTGCAAAATCAAAACGGACCTGTTTAATTCCGGTTTTGAAATCCTCTGCCAGATCTCAATACCGGAATTAACAGCGCAAGTGTAAAAGTAGCCTTAGTTATATTTTCTTTCAGGAAAAAAAGGTGACAATCAGCGGGACCTTTGCTTTCTTAGGCCTCTTTCACACGGACGATACGGATTGGCTCAGGGTGCATTCTGGGAAACTCGCACCATTGTGCAAGCAAGTTCAGTCAGTTTTGTCTGCGATTGCGTTCAGTTTTTTCTGCGCGGGTGCAATGCTTTTTGATGCGTTTTTCACATGCGTGATAAAAAACTGAAGGTTTACAAACAACATCTCTTGGCAACCATCAGTGAAAAACGGATGGCATCCAGACTTGCTTCCGGATGCGATGCGTTTTCACTGAAGCTCCATTCACTTTTATGGGGCCAGGGCTGCGTGAATAACGCAGAATATAGAACATGCTTAGTTTTTCATGCAACGCAGAACTGATGATGCGTGAAAAAATGCTTATGTACACAGACCTATTAACATGAATGGGTCAGGATTCAGTGCGGGTGCTATGCGTTCACATCACGCCTTGCACCCCAGCAGAAAACTCGCTTGTGTGAAAGAGGTCTTAGACTTCTTAGTGTCAGACCCTCTTGCTCACAGAGTGATGTGTTTCCTTCTCCATTATCCCGGTATAACTAGGCAATTTTTAACACCCAGTGAGAGAAGCAATGGAAGCCATATTAGTGCCAGCATTCCCTGAAAGAGATAGAGGGAGGCCCACGAAAAAGTCGCCCGCCTCCAGTGATAGTAGGACAAGATGAACGAGCAAGGAGATTGTTTTTTTTTTTAAATAACCCACAAGTTACAAAAGATGCTGAAAATGGTCCCCGTCCAGCTCTCATCATCTTTGGGCACTGCGGATTCTGTCAGCTGATACTGTTTTTGATGTTCTCCTTCAGTTCATCCAGGGGATGTGGATTATTAGTGGACACAGATAAAAATGGCATGTGGACAAGTCTGGGGAACGTGGTGGCCTTAACCCCTCACTCACAGTTTGCTCCTCCATAAACAGCTCATAAACCTGTTCAGTGAGGTGCGGCATGTTCCCCATCTTATTGGAAAAAGCAGGACATTTCTTTTCTGGTGTCAGTTGGTTGTAAAACTGCTCACAGATGTCTGGGTAAATTGCAGTATTCACGGCTGATCTGAAGAAAATTGGGCCCACTATTCATGTTCCTGACACTGTGCACCAAACGCTAATTTTCTGGTTGTGAAGAGGTGTTTCGTGAGTCAAATGGGGATTTTCAGCGGACAAGTGCCTCGTATTCTGGGAAATTACGTAACCTGATAAATCAAACCAAGCTTCGTCCGTCATGAAATCCAGCAATGGGTCCAAATATCTGTCACCAATCACAGTCAGCAGCCAAGTCCAGTAATCTAGGCGTTTAGCTTTGTCAGTTACTGGACACTTGTTATTCGGTACGGTTGGAAATATTGGAGGCGAGCTGCTTTTTCGTGGGCCACCCTGTATAACTGAAGACATTTCTTCTGACCCCTCGGCTGAGCCTGCATGTATCCGAACATAAGAGAGGAGAAAGCCTCTGTCAGACATCTCTTGTGGTGGCTTATCTCCTCAAGAACAAAAGGATTGGGCAGTCTGGTTCAGTCGCGCCATAATCATCCCGCCGGTATGGCTGAAATGCATCGGCGCAAGAATTTACATTTCTGATGTTGCTGGCAATTTGTTGTTCCATAAAGTTTATGCATACAGACTTTTTAAAGGGGTTCTCCACCTGAATTAAATGAGCGTCAGATGAAGACATTCCTAATTTATCGGTCGTAGTAGGGTGTGTTGACGTCAGTGAAAGGTCCTTCCCCTCACGAGAACAACCCGGCTATGAGAAAGCCAAAGAAACGCATGGGCCATCCATATATTGCATGGATAGGGATTAATCTCAAACGTAACATATTTCCCCCGCAGCATGTACTGTATACTCAAGTCTAGTTAAAGTAGTACTCTAATTTAAAATCACCTCTTCTGTAGATGGCAAACGTTTAGAATATCTCTTTAATAAAGCAATAAAAAATTTGGGAAGCTCTGGTTTTATGTCCTTCCAAGACTTCTTGCTCCTTTTCTGTCCTCAGTTTTATGTTAATTACGCCTTGTGCTGAAGACTTGATTCATTGTAGAATTCAACGTCGATTGAAGTACCCTGACGCCAGATTCAGATATGTCGGCCATCTTAATTTTCTGGATGTTTACATAAGATGGTATTACAGAGTCGAGTCATATAATTCTGACCATTTCCTACTTTCGAAGTTGGCAACACATAGCTCATGAAGGAATCCACGTGTGCTGAGCGGGCTCGGTGGGTATATAAGGTGTGCGATAGGCTGTCTGCACACATATCCCTCAATGCGGTCATGGGTAAAAGGGACAAATTATCATGGTTACAAAGAGGGACAATTTCAGGCCCCAGGTGGCGGTATTTTTGAAACTGCACAGTTTGTGAACTTTTTATATGTAATAAGCGACGTGGAAACAGCGGAGCACCACGTGCCATTGATGTGAGAGGTGAAGGTCAGCTACAAGGTGCATGAGGGTAGACTGACGCTACGGTGGAGCAGCTCACCGCCAAAGTGAACCGGGGAGACCAGATGTGTGTCTACAGTTCATTGAACCCTACTGCATATGGGGCTCCGCATCAGATGGATGGACACTGTACCTCTACTAAAGAAGTTTCATCGGCGGAAAAGGCTTCAGTTTTCTGGCATTATCTGAATTGGATTGCCGCGGATTGGCAAAGGGTTGTCTTCCCCAATGAGTCACGTTTTCTGCATCATTGCAAGGATGGAAGTTGGCGTGTTAGGCGAGAAACATCAGAGAACAAACACCCTGCAGCCATTGCTGGAAGAATACAAGCTGGTAGTGGCAGCGTTATGGTCTGGGGATGGTCTTCCTCGCATTCTCTGGGCCACTCATCCATGCGGAAGGCGCTGTCAACTGTATTGAGTATAAATCCATCCTTGCAGATCACGTACATCCATACATGCTGATTGTCTTCCCTGGAGCCGATGGGATCTTCCAGCGACAATGTCACATGGCTAGAAACGCCTGAAATTAGTTGGAAGAGCATGACCAAGACTTCCAAGTACTACCCCGGCCCCCTAATTCCCTAGACTGGAACCCAATTGAGCAATTGTGGGACCGCCTTGATTGTTGTGTTTGTTCTATGGATCTCCTCACGCCTCCAGGGATGCACTGAAGTCAGCATGGCTCCACATACCTGTGTCAACCTCCTGTCTCTGCTGCACACGGCGGATACTCTGGATATTAGCTGCTGCTCGGAATAATGGGACTCGACTGTGTAGTTCATTTCCATTTGTTTTCCCTTTGGGCATTTCTTGAAAAGAAGACTTCAAATTCCATATGTGTCTCTACAATGACAAGCAGTGCTTCCCCTTCCCCGGATTAAATTTTACTCAGAAATCAAGAGAACAGCCTCATTGTGACCAGTCATACCTAGAAAGAAAGTTTTATTTTTATTTTAGGTTTCGAAATCCATCTGTTGAACCATCTTTGCTTACTGAACTGCTGTCCTTTAACTCCTCAGTACTCCATGACGCCACTAGGGGGCAGCAAATACTTTCGCTTACTATCCATGGAAAGTTTCACAGTTCTGGTTAAAAACCTTTTAATCACTATCAGCACGGAACATACAGTGTGTGAGTCAGGCAAATAACAAATTCCTAGAAAACAGAATCTAGCATTTCAACCAGGAGGACGTGAAGGTCCCTTGTCAGAACAAAATCTTCTCTGTGGCTAATCCAGCAAAAAAAAAAAAAACCTTACTTAAATCCAGAAATGCTGTTTTCATTTCCTTTTACAATATATTTTTTTTACCTGTATCATCGTTGTCAAGCTTTCAAATTATTTAAACTCTGCCAAAATAATACTGTCATAATGTGCCAATGTGCACATATTGCTGATTTAGAATGCCCAAATAATAACACTATACAATGTCCAAATATTAATGGAGTGTGAAAGTGATACCGCCATATACTGCTTAAATAATAACAATGCAATGCATTCAGGGGTGCACCTAGTCTTTCTGAGGCGAAAACTGCCCCCCCCCCCCACCCCCCATGCCAATTTCTTAACCTAATCCCTTTGCACAATTAAAGCGCTCACTGCCCATAGCTGTTCCGCTGCCCCCCTCTGGCCCCTACCTGGTGCTGCCTGAGGCAATCGCCTCACCTGGCCTCATTGGTGGTGCACCCCTGGGTGACACAACCTGACAAATGAAAAAATGACAAAAAAATACTGAAGCAGGGTATTGGACCATGTGACCCAGTGACATCACTGAAGGTCCTTCACCCCCTGCCCAGCAGAAGACAGAACAGGAGACCGGCAGCTACGCGATCAAATGGAGGAGGTGAGTTAATTTTTTTGTTATTTTTAACCCTCTATTGTCCTTTTTACTTTGCATTCTCTATTGAGAATGCTATTATTTTCCTTTATAGCTATGTTATAAGGGAAATTAATAAAATATACAGAATACTCAACCCGAAACCGGACTTCAGTGATGAAGTCCGGCTTCGGGTCTGGGTACCAACCAGGGGGCAGCACTGAACTGTTATATAGTGATTTATGTGTAGAATAATGGAGCAAATTCCATTATTCTATTCAAGCTGAAATCTGATGATTTAAAGTTGTGGTCCACTTGGGGGCCTTCAAAAAAAACAACTAAAAAACTTCCCCCACACTCCCCCAAAATCAAAATAAATAAACAATAAAAAAATAAATAACATCATGGGCATCACCGTGTGCTAAAACGTCCATACTGTTTTTTCAACCCTTCACTTCCCAAAGAAATGGAATAAAAAGTGATCAAAAAGTCATACCCACCCCAAAATGGAATTAACAAAACCTACAGATCATCCTGCAAAAAATGAGCGCCCACACATCTCCGTAGACATAACTATAAAAAAGTTATGGAGGGTGGGTTTTTTTTTCCCAATACCAAAACGCAAGACAAAACTATCCATATAGTATCGCTGTAATCGTACTGACCTGGAGAATGAAGAGCATGGGTCGGTTTTACAGTATAGTTAATGCCGTAAAAATAAAACCCTTAAATCTGTTGCGGAATTGCAGTTTTTTTCAAATTCCACCCTATTTTCCCACTTCCGACTACATTTTATGCGATATTAAATAGTGGTATTAGAAAGTACAACTTGTCCTGCAAAAAACAATCCCTCATCCCTCAGGGTTATTCACTTTAGAAAAAAGACGACTGAGGGGAGATCTAATAACTATGTATAAATATATCAGGGGTCAGTACAGAGATCTCTCCCATCATCTATTTATCCCCAGGACTGTGACTGAGGGGACATCCTCTGCGTCTGGAGGAAAGAAGGTTTCTACACAAACATAGAAAAGGATTCTTCACTGTAAGAGCAGTGAGACTATGGAACTCTCTGCCTGAGGAGGTGGTGATGGTGAGTACAATAAAGGAATTCAGGAGGGGCCTGGATGTATTTCTGGAGTGTAATAATATTACAGGCTACAGCTACTAGAGAGGGGTCGTTGATCCAGGGAGTTATTCTGATGCCTGATTGGAGTCGTGAAGGAATTTTTTTCCCCTTAACCCCCGAAGTACCTATGACGTATCGGTACATCATAAGTAGTTCTGATCACTGCTGCTCAGCCGGCAGTGATCGGAACAAGGTACCTACTGAAATCATTCAGCAGGTACCTTGTTACAATGCCCAGGGGTTCCTGTGACCCCCCCATATCGGTGATCTCATTAAACCGCAGGTCAATTCAGACCTGCGGTTTGCAGCCCTTTGTGCAATCTCTGACCGCGGAGATCAGAGAGTAAATGCCCCCAAAGTGTTACAGTTTAACCCCCCCGGCAGCCCCCAATCATATTGTGGCTGCGGGGGTGCAGGGGGGGTGGTTGCGGGAATCGTTGGCGGTATAGTGGTTTTAGCAAAGTTTTAGCACATTGCTGACAGTTTGCTAAAAAACTGCTGACATCTGAGCTGCAGATGTCAGCAGTTTTAACCCCTTCCATGCCATGGTCCGTACGGACCGCTATATGGAAGGGGTTAACAGGGAGGGAGCTCCCTCTCCCATCGGGGGCTGCTGTGCCTTTGCAGCTCCCCAACAGGATGGGATCGCAGTGGGAGGGAGCCCCCCTCCCTCCCCATCACCCGCTGCTCAGTTCTGGCAGCGGGTGATGGTTACCATGGCAGCAGGACGCTTTCAGAAGCGTCCTGCACTCCATGTCACTGAACGCCTAAGCAGACTTGTGCTAAAGGCACAAGTCTGCTTAGACTATGTAAAGTAAAAAAAATACAGTATAGTACACTGTATAGTGTACTGTACTGTATTATATAGACACCAGATCCACTGGATCTACAAGAACCGAGTGGGTCTGGGTAAAAAAAAAATGTAAAAAAGTGAAAAACATGTAAAAATAAAAAAACACATATCACTGAATAAAAATTAAAAAACATACACTACACATATTATGTATCGCTGCGTCCGTAAAAACCTGCTCTATAAAAATATCACATGACCTAACCCCTCACGCAAATACCGTTAAATAAAAAAAATGTTGTAAAAAAAGCCATTTTTTGTCACCTTACATCAAAAAGGTGTATGCCTCTCAAAATAATAGCAATTAAACCACTATCTCATCCCACAAAAAATTTGCCCCTACATAGGACAATCACCCAAAAAAAAAATATATATATATGGCTCTCAGACTATAGAGACACTAAAACATATTTTTTTTTTCCTAAAATGCTGTTATTGTGTTAAAGTAAAATAAATTTGAAAAAAAAGTATACATATTATATATGGCCGCTTCCGTAAAAACCTGCTCTATAATAATATCACATGATCTAACCCCTTAGGTAAATACTGTAAAAATAAAAAAATAAAAGCAATATAAAAAAAAACATTTTTGTCACCTCACATCTCAAAAACTGTAATAGCAAGCGATCAAAAAGTTATATGCACCCAAAAATAATGCCAATCAAACCGTCATCTCATCCCGCAAAAAATGATACCCTACATAAGACAATCGCCCAAAAAATAAAAATAAAAGACTATGGAGACATTAGAACATGATTTATTTTGTTTCAAAAATATTATTATTGTGTAAAACTTAAATAAATATAAAAAAGTATACATATTATGTATCGCCGCGTCCGTGACAACCGGCTCTATAAAAATAACACATGACCTAACCCCTCAGGTGAACACAGAAAAAAAAATTATATAAATACCGTGTCAAAAGTCATTTTTGTCACCTTACATTACAAAAAGTGTAATAGCAAGCGATCAAAATGTCATATGCACACCAGGATAGTGCCAATAAACCGTCATCTCATCCCACAAAAAATGAGCCCCGACATAAGACAGTCGCCCAAAAAATAAAAATTACAAATATGGCTTTCAGAATGTGGAGACACTAAAAAATTATTTTTCTCAAAAATGCTTTGTTATGAAAAACTTAAACAGAAAAAAACTAAAAAGTTGTCATATTTGCTATTGTCGGGTCCGTAACAACCTGCTCTATAGAAATAGCACACAATCTAACCTGTCAGTTTAACGATATAAATAACAAAAAATAAGAACGTTCCCAAAACAGCAATTTTTTTTGCAAATTTTCCATTTTAATCCATTTTTCCAGTAACAAAGCAAGGGTTAACAGCCAAACAAAACTCAATATATATTGCCCTGATTCTCTAGTTTGCAGAAACACCCCATATGTGGTCGTAAACTGCTGTATGGCCAAACGGCAGGGCGTAGAAGGAAGGGAACGCCATGTGGTTTTTGGAAGGCAGATTTTGCTGGACTGGTTATTTGAAACCATGTCTCATTTGAAGCCCCCCTGATGCACCCCTAGAGTAGAAACTCCAAAAAAGTGACCCCATTTTGGAAAGTACGGGATAAGGTGGCAGTTTTGTTTGCATTATTTTAGGGTAAATATGATTTTTGGGTGCTCTATATTACACTTTTTTTGAGGCAAGGTAACAAAATTTCATTTCCATTTGCCAATAACTCTTGTAGAACACCTAAAGGGTTAACAAAGTTTGTAAAACTGGTTTTTAATACCTTGAAGGGTGTAGTTTCTTAAATTAGGTCACTTTTATGGAGTTTCTACTCTAGGGGTGCATCGGGGGGGCTTCAAATGGGACATGCTGCAAAAAACACCAGTCCAGCAAAATCCGCCTTCCAAAAACCATATGGCGTTCCCTTCATTTGGCCCCCTGCCGTTTGGCCATAAAGCATTTTATGGCCACATATGGGTTGTTTTTGAAAACCACAGAATCAGGGCAATAAATATTGAGTTTTGTTTGGCTGTTAACCCTTGCTTTGTTACTGGAAAAAATGGATTAAAATTGAAAATTTTCCAAATAAAAATCGAAATTCTGAAATTTTATCTCCATTTGCCATTAACTCTTGTGGAAAACCTAAAGGGTTAAT